>CM035597.1:5208713-5228513 GCA_020423425.1 Chrysopa pallens | reverse complement strand
GCATTAATTAACGTTTTAAGAGTTTAATAAAATATTATTAATAAAATATTACTATTTAGTTAATAATTAAATTGATTATTATTTAATTATTTAATTATTTATTTATTTAATTTAAAAATAATTAATTTAACCCCCCCATTGCTTAATGTCTACCGCAATTTCTTAGGGATATATATATGAAATATTTAACATATTTTTTATTTTTATTTTACAACACTATTATAATTTAGTTGTTCCTCTGTTTATAAAACATAACTTATTTTTTAGTCAAATAACCTTTTATGTTTAATGAAGTAAATTATCGTATTCACAAAATTGACAATATAAATGTCATTTTCTCTCCTCGATATTTATGTAAATACCTAATAAAACTAGAATTTACTTTCCATTCTTTACGTGATATTTTGCAACTCTCTATATCAAGTATAAATTAAATTAGAGCGTTAAAAACTCTTTGAATCATAATTGCATTTTTATTAATTAAATGACATCAGCATAGATTTTTTTTAATTGAATAGATTAATTATATTTTATACAAAAATCGAGGGTAGAGTTAATTATATAAAACATTATCAAGATATCTTAAATCGAAAATTTTCCGGTTCGCAAACGATTTTGACTCTCAATCTAGCCCGCAGATCAATTTATTTACCAGCTGTATTATAAATACTTTATTTTTTAACCTTGTAATGGTATTCACCCGTCGACTCCGTTATTCTTAAAATTTCTTCTATTTTGCTAGTGGTCGGTTTTTGTTAATATAAAATTATAATTTGACCTCTATTTAGGGTGACAGCTGTTTATTTATGAGAGTCGTTATAATTTTAGTTCATATTCTTATACTTGGAGAAAGATTTATAAATAACATTATCTCAAAATTTTTGATAAGATTATTTTAATAAACTAAATTTTTAGTTCTTGATGTATGAAAGGCAACATTATCTTGTACTATACCTGATTGTATAGAAACATATTTACTTTATGTTTTTTTTATGACTAGGTATTAATATTTTTATAGAAGGTATTCAAAAGATCTTCGTGTTGATTTTTCATCTCAAAGCAAAAGGTAAATTTTTAAGTATTAAATAAATTCTTCAGAATCGACGGTTGATCATTAAAGACCATAAACAAATAAATTCTATGCATTTATATTGAATATATTATAAAATACAATATGAATAATAAAAAGAAGCATAATCACACTAAATTATAAGTGATAAGTTTTTTATTTAACAAACTGTATGTAAAAATATTATTTAAGGGTTATTAGATTAATTTTACTTTTGTACTAAATTTTATTTTATTATGTTGTTAATTACTAATTTGTTCTTAAATTTTAAGGATAAAAATGTAAAATAATGTTTTTAAGTGTACATAACACCCATTCAAAGATTATTTTCTCAAATAAACAAACTCATGTTTTTTTTTACATTGAAATACCCTTTAATTAAAATAAACAACTTAATTTAATTTTAATATATAATTTAAGATGGACATATAGTTAAAATTAATATTTTTTAATGAATTTATTAAATGAGACGACGAATAAGCTCATCATTATTTGTTAATTTCTAGAATTTTTTATAATTAATGATTATTATAAAATATACTATTTGAAATAAAATAATATTTTAGAAAGTTTAGCTATTTTTTTAAAAACAATTAAATTTATAAATTTTAAAGATTTAATTTAATTTGATAAATGTTTCCGAAAAAAAGGATTTAAATCAGAAAAATTATAAAAAGAAGGAAATACCCCTTGTTAATGCATTCTTTAGTTTATTTATTATGTGTAATAAATATTATAACAGTTTTATTAAGCAATAACGTAAATGAAAAAAATCAAAGTGTTGACAACAATGTGTTATATTTAAAGAAAATCAAGGAAAAAAAAAAGAATATTAACTGATAAAGAAAAAATAATTATTTATAAAAATATGTTTACAGAATTAAACAAAGTAAAAAAAGTTGACGTCAAGAAGGATCAAAATTCTACCAAGCTTTGCCTATTTAAAAATGCCAGAGAAAGAGATTGTGTTCCACTACACAAAAAATTTCGACACTCTATGTGGAAAAGATCGACAGAAAAAAATAAGAAGTGTAATTTTAATTCACAAACAAACTTAAATGCAAAGAAAACAAAAAGAGAGAATTTAACACCTGAGTCGCCACAAAATTATAATTTCTCAACTGACTCATCAACAAAATCAAAAAATATTCCATGTACAATTACATCTTCCGAGCAACCCATTTTATTACATTTTGAAATTTTATTTAATTGCTTAGAAGAAGTCTTCATTTCTTATAACAAGACCAAGTATCCTGTTTTAAATCTTAAAAAGTTTTATGAATGTTTATATCTTCAACTGAAAAAGAAGCATAAAAATCTACAAGAAGGGGCTTTTCATTGGTTTTTAATAGAATCTGAAAAGATTTTTAATTTTAGAAAAGAATTTATAAACAAGATAAAGCAAACAATTTCTAAAAGTCAATACAGAAAAATTACTTCTTTAATTTATAGATATTTTGAGATTTGTGAAAAAGATAAGAAGATGTTTATAAAATCAATCATAAATACCCAAAACAACTTTTCTATAATATTAAATTTTTTGGTAGACAATTTTGACAAGAGTAAATACATTTGCGATAAAAAAAATATTATTGAAATGTTAGAATCAGAACTAAGTTTATTGATAGGAGTATTTTTACCTGAATTCGAATATTTGAACAAAATAATAATTCAACATTTAAATATACCAGTAAACTTGCAAAAAGTACATTTTATTGTCTCTACGTTCATTTTGCAAGCCTTTCTTTCATGGTACAAAATATCTCACATCATGTATTATTTACCAATTAATTTAAAAACAAATTTTTTTCTTCACAATACAAGCTATTTTATTGAAGAAAGCGTTAAACTAAGAACAATATTAATTTTGTTATGCAAAGAAGTCCAATTAAAACACTGCAAAGCAATGTTAGAAAACATCATGAGTCAATATTTTATGTATTTTGGTTATTTTTATGAAGAGAACAACCAAAGTAAATTATTTTGGTATTATTTTGGAAATCTTATCATTTTTAAAAATTACGATGACCCTAAAGATTGTAAAAAATTTTTGGAAGAGAATTTTTACGAATGCTTGTCTGCAAATAATAAATCATTAAATTTAGAAAAAAATAACAAAATTTTAATCAAAGAAGAACTAAAAATTTTGATAAAACAACAAACAATAGCTATGAAGGATATTTATAATTTAAGTTTTCAGAACTTTCCAGATATTTTGTATAATCCTGAAGAAAACTATTCTATAGAAGAATTGGTCAAAATAATTTTAAGTGGAAGAATTTCAGTTATTTATAGAATGACAGAAAATATTTTTAAATAAATAATTGTGGTTTAAGAAGAGTAAACTGAAAAACTTTTAAACAAATAAACTTAAAAATCGGTTATAAATGTTAATGGCTTAAAATATGTCTTATTAATTAAAATTTTTTGTTTTCCTTAAAATCCTTTTATATTTATACTAATATTTGTAGACAAAACTCGTAATCAATAGAAAGATTTAATTTATGTTTATTTTTAAAGTTTTAATTTCTTTTTATTTTCCCGTTTTGATAATAAATTTATCGCAGAAATTTAAAAATGCTTTATATTTAATACTATTTATAATTAAACACTTGATTTTTTTTGTAAAATAAAAAGAAATACATTACGAAAAGTTGGATATATATGGCTTCTAAAGTTTCTCCTCATCAGTTTGAAAAAGGATTAAAATTTATTACTCTGTTTTTCATTATTTCATCTTATTAAAAACAGAGCGTTGTTTAAGTTCAAATATGTTAAAAAATTGATTTTACTGTAATTTTAAACTCAGAGAAAAGAGCAATTTACAACTATTTTAATGTGGCAGAAAATTTAAGAAATTTTACTTTCAAGTATCTAAATAACCGATAGAAAGTTTTTTATACAATAAAGCATTAACTTAAAACTGCTTTGTTTTTGAATATTTTACAGGGTATTTAATAAATTACATAAATTTATGTCAAATTTTTTTAAATGCAAGTTTCTGTGTCAAGAATATAAATTGTTAATGGTTCTTAATATACTTATGCTTGTCTTATAAAATCATTACCAAAATAAATGCCAGAATCAACTAAATTAAAGTTTTTGGTGCATTATTACAAATACTAATGAAGTTCATCAAAAGTTAGATAAAAATTCATTGATTATTGTTGTAACCCAACATACATGAGTTCTGGTGTCAACTCTCCGTATATGGTATTTTTTATAAATATACTAAATATTTAAATACGGAAAAATACAACCCATGAATTCTAAGAATAAAACAATTAAAGGAAATGCCAAATCTATTCTTTTAAAACATTTATTATTCAGTCAGTATCCATCTGGATACGACAATTATATTTACACTTACGCATTTTAATTTATCGTAAAAACGGTTAAATTTCTTCCAGACACTAATTCTAAAATAAAACCGAACATTTTTTAGAAACAAAATTCACAAAATACTTAACTCATAACCCTAAATCTTGCAACTTTATCTATATAATTTTTCAAAATTGAAGAAGAAAATCATAGAAAAAACATTGGATTGAAAATTTTTTAAACAATTATTGCACATAATTAATATCTGTTACGTTGATTTTATTTGAAAGTTAGAATCAAAAAACTTCAAATCAATATTATATGCTTTTCTTGTTTAATTTTGAATAAAATATTTATCGTAGGCACAATGTTTCATACTATTTCCTAAATATAATATAAAGTTAATAGTAATATTAAGATACACAGCAAAATATTTTATCTGATAACAAGGATTTAGCATTTGAAATATTTAATATAATATTGTTTTCAAATTAAAAGAATTTTTTGAGCATCAGAAAACTGACTTATAATATTTAATAAATGTGATGACTTGTTAATTTTTTTTGATATGTTTTAGTAATATTATCGAAAATAAAATCATTTCTTTTACTTCCATTTTTTATTGAATTATAATGCGATCAATAATTTAAAAATATGGCTATTATTTTATACTTTTGCTTTCTTGTAATATAAGTTACAATGTTAAGAGAAGAATCATAACTTATTGCTGCTTTGATTTTGATAGAATATTAGAAGTAATCTTGTATGATTATAATAGAATTAATACTTGATTACATAGATTCATTGACGAATTTGTAATTATTCTTTACTACTGCTTATGCGTTCCAACTTCTTTTTATACAAAACCAATAAGAAATGATATTTTTCTGTTTAACAAAATGAAAATATAATTTATATAAATGGACGAAGGGTATACTATAAAACTTTTAATAATTTTAGTTTCACGATACAAAAATAGTCAAAAGAATTAGAAATAAAAATAAGGATATTTTTTATTTAATACAACAAAGTCAATTTCGCTCATGATTATATGTAGCTCTACGTTTTAGAAGAACACAAGAAATCAAACTCTAAGACACTTTAACATAATCAAACATGCCATGAATAAAATAACTTGAAAAGGATATTATCGATATTTTATAAACTTGCTAAATTAAATAAATACAAAGAATATAATTATATTCTTAGAAGAAATTCATAAGATTTTATGGACCAAGAAGCAGGATTAAATCTGATCACAATCAAAAAAGTTTTAATAAATTTAACAAAAAATATGTATTTACTAATCCATTACTATAAAAAATATATTCTCTTAGTGATAAAAACGTTATTTTAAATATAATATTCTTCACAAAGAAGACGAAGAAACATACAAATGAAATCAATTTCTATTATTTTTGAAGGTTTTAGTAACCTCACCTTAAAAGACTACTATAGGCTTCATCAGCTTATTTTTGAGTCAGGAGTACAAATTTATAAAAATTTTTATAAAAAAGTGACTTTGAAATCTGTAAACTATGTTAATGGCAATGTTTTATAAAGAAAATTTTAAAATCATTTTTAATTTATAAATACCGCTAGTTTAATATATAATAAAGATGAGAAGTTAATCTAAATATAATATATTTAAAAATACAATTATGCAATAAATAAAAGTTTGGTTTTATATACAGTAAAACCTCTATATATGGCAGAGCATTTCGGGGTATTTTTCTATATATGTCATTTTTTAATTTTTTAAAAATGGTTTTCCCGTTTAGTATATATATTTATCGAACTCTATATATGACAAAATAAAAAAAATTCAAAAATTCATACTAAATAGCCAAAACCCTAACCTCTATATATGTCAATTTTGCTAAGTAATTTAATTAAATATTGTTTTTTTAATAATTAATATAAAATAAATACCTCTATATTTGACAATGACATATATAGAGGACTCAATAAATATTATTTTTTATTTAAATTTTTTTTAATCTTTTGTTCAAAATCATATACTAACGAAGAATATTTTGGTGATGTTTTCTGAGTAAATTCTTTCACAACATCCAAGGCTGAGATAAACTTCTCATAATTCTCATTCTCATATGGTAACTTTGTAGAAGGTATCTTGTCGTAAAGTTCTTCATCTAACAAGCTGCTAAAAACATCCTCTGAAACATATTTTATTAAGAAGTCAAATTTGTTTTCTCTTTCCACAAAATCCTCGGCCGAATCCATAGAATCGTCCAAAACTAAAATTTCATTATTTGAAGCTACTGTATCCAGAGATAATATTAGATCCTTATCTTTATTAGAAAAAAGTACATCAAAACAATTAAAATATGTATTAGATTTGATTTCTTTCACAGAAAGAACTATTAAATTTATAGTATCAAATAAATTAAATTTTTTGATCTCTTCATTAAAGGAAGTAAACGAGTATGATAAAATTATATTTAAAAATAATTTTTTGTAATGCTTTTTGAAACTTGCAATAATGCCCATATCCAACGGCTGAATTAAAGACGTGGTGTTCGGAGGAAAGAATTCTAATTTGATGTTTGACATGGATTTAATCTTATGAGCAGAACAATTATCTAATAATAATAAAATTTTTCTGTTGTTTTGTTTTAATTTTTCGTTTATTTTGTTTAAATAATTGTATAATACATCTTTAGTAACCCACGCTGACTTATTTGATTCATAATCGATTCCTAATTCACTTAGATTAATGTTTTTTAAACATCTAGGAGATTTAGATTTTCCGATAATTAATGGGTTAAAATTCTCTCCGTATGAGTTGACCATAAATAATATAGTTACTCTTTCTTTCTGTTTTTTCCTGCCAAAGACTTGATTGTCTTTGGCTTTAATTGTTCTTGTTGGCATAGATTTGTAAAAAAGCGAAGTTTCGTCTAGATTAAAGACGTCTTTTCTATCAAACTCTCTTGCGCTGCCTAATAAAAAATTCTGTTTGAAATTTTGAGCCGCTTCTCTGTCAGCTGAAAATGCTTCTCCAGAAACACTTACAAAAGAAATATTATTCTTTGCTTTAAATTTTTCAACCCAGCCGTTTGAGGCCTTGAAGTCGAGATCACCTACTTCTTTGGCATATCTTAACGCATTTACTTTTATTAAATTAAAAGTAAGGGGAATAGAATATGTATTACATTCATTTATAAATTTTAAAACAAAGTCATTTATCCTTTTAAATTTTGCTTCTTTGTTCCTTTTCACGTTTTTGTTTGCAATTTTCGAAACTGTGAAAGGGGTTTCTTTTATTCTATATAAGGTCCTCTCGGAAATATTATACTTTACAAGAATATCTTTAGCTTCAACTCCGCCCTTTATCTCTTTTAATATTTCCGTCTTGGTTGCTTTAGTCAAGTTTGTTCTTTTATTTACCATATATGGGGTTATAATTAAAGAATATAAATATTTTATTTTAATTTACTTTAAGAAATATTTTTATTTTGACATATATAGAGGTTAGGGTTTTGGCTATTTAGTATGAATTTTTGAATTTTTTTTATTTTGTCATATATAGAGGTCGATAAATACATATACTAAACGGGAAAAATATTTCTAAAAAATTAAAAAATGACATATACAGAAAAATACCCCGAAATTCTCTGCCATATATAGAGGTTTTACTGTATCATTTGTTTTTTTTTTAATTTAAATTGTTATTTTGTTTTGGAAAAAATATCTAATATACCGTGTCCTTAATAAAGGTTATACTGTATTTAAAATCAAAAAATATGTTTATTATTTTTAAAGCAGAACCTTTCTATTCATAGAAACTTTTCTTTATTTTAATATTAACATGTACAATCATAAATCTAATTTATTAATAGTTGGAAAAATAAGATATTTTGCTATAACTGATTTTGTTGTTATATAAAATTACAAACCAATTTTAAAAAACTCTCTTAAAGCTTGACTTTCTATTTTTTAAGATAAGATGTATTGAGTTTATAAGAAAGCTAATAATTTTGAGATCTATTTAAACTAATCAAAAAAATAAAAATCGTTAAATTCAAATACAATTAAATTTAACTATTTTTGTTGCAAAGCTTTACTGAAAATTTCGACACTTCTCATAAACCCATATTATTTAAGTTTATGGTTAATAAAAAGTATATCCTATCAATAAATAATATTTCTAATTAAATTTTAAATCATTCATTCTCGGTTTCTTTTTGTTATAATATGATAAATTTTTAATGTTTAAATGTATTAAATAGAAATTGTCGAATTTGTTATTTTAAATTATAATTATCAAATCTAATATACTGTTGACAATTAGTACAAACCTTTTAAGTTTTTTTTGTTTATCAATATTATTCAAAGAAAAATATGTTATTTAATATTTTTTAAATAGTTTGACTATATATTTAACATCTGCTTTTTAAAATTTCCTTTAAATTATAAAATGAGTGAAAAATTAACTTAATGTTCACTTTTTTCCCATCTTTATAAGACAATAAAGCAATATTAACAAATAATATACAATAACATAAAATAACACTTGTTGAATAAACCCTTAAGATATTTTTACAAACAAACCAGTGATTAAACAATGCATATGAAGCCAAAATACAATACACCTTAAAATCAAATATCATTTAAATTTGAAACAAATATTTCATCAATGGGGGTTCATCATTAAGCAAACAAATAGTATATTCAAAAATATATGCTGTGTATTATTCAAACATATTAAATATAATATTTCTATACAAAGTCGAGGCTATTTTACAAGAGTCTAAAAACATTTAAAATTTTTATCTAATTTAAATAAAAGTATTATTTACAAAGACTTGTTAAAAATCCATCCTCTTTAGCTCTGCAAAATTGATTTTATGATTTTTTCTTATTTCTAATCTTATCAAACTGCTTCAAGACTTCAATGATTTTACAACTATAAATAGTTTTCAAGTCTACAGTGTTTAAGACATAGGATTTAATTAAGTTTATAATCTAATTTCTTTTCGTATTCTAATATTAATCTCTTATATCAAAGTAGGATCTATGATCTCAAAACTGTTTTCGGTAAATATGTTCATTATTAAAATAAATTATAAAATTAAGGAATACTTTTTTAAAACAAAAAGAAATATTCTTTAATAAAAAATATAATTTAAATTAATTTACAAAGAACTACATGCAAAATAAAACCACTTTATAACAAATAAACTTTTTTATGTTTACTTTCACAATCATAAATCTTAAAATCTTAACTAAAAATTTTCTACTGCCTAACATTTATAAAGATTTAAAAATAAAAATAATATGCGAATAAAATAAACAGAAAAATTTTTTATAAAATTAAACTACCAAAAAAGAAATTATGATCAGAATATTATAGGAATTTAGAAACCCATAAACAATGCAAATACTATTCTTACTTATTCAATTAGTAAAACAATCAGAAGATTTGAGCAAAAAACAGAAAACTTCATTTGGCTCTAGGCTCAAGCAAGCCTGTTCTCCGCTATTTAGCATAAAACATTCAATAGGAAGAAGAAGATATTGTTCTACTCCTAGTTTAAACACTATAGAAAAGTGTAAAACAAAGCGACCAAGCTCGCTTTACTACATTAGTGAAGAACTTACCCCAGATCCTGTCGTTGAAAAAGTACAGGATAATGGTATACCAGTCGATAGTTTCAAAAAATTGAAAAAAGCTATTTTTTCTCAAGATTTTGTTGACTATGAAGAAGTTTTACCATTTATAGAAAACAAAGAAATCGATCAAATTAAAAATTTAAACTTGAAACAAAAAGCAATTATTGAACAGTTAGAAAGAAAAATTGAATATTTAAAAAAAGTAATTGAATCTAAAGACGCCGAATATTTAGTTTTAGCAGACAACTATAGCAATTTAACAGATAAAATACTTCAACTAGAAACATTAACAAATATGTATTTAACTAAAAAAACAACACATCTCTAAAAACCTCAACCTCTAATGAAGATTTTGATAAATTAGATTTCTTAAAAAAGGGAAATAAATTACATAAAAAGAATAGGTGTAAAAAATTAGAAGGAATCTCAAACTGAGATAAAAATTAAAATATTTTGTTATTTTTTAAATAAAATAGGAGTTATTAAAACTTTATATTTTTAATTAAATTATATTTTTCGTCTTTAAATATCAAAGTTTAATAAAAGATATTAATATTTAAAGTTGTAAGTGATTAATACTTATACAAAAAACATCTTAAAAATGTCAGCTAGATTTAATGAACATATTTAAGATTACTTTATATCTAAAAAAATTATTTATAATTCTAATAAGGAAAATGCAAATGACAATATTAAATAAATTTATAAAACTTTACACACCTGATAATATAATAAAAATACGATTTATTCATCTGAATATAAGTATTTTTATAAGAATCAATATTATTAAAGTTCAACAAGCTTAAAAAGACTTTATGAAGATAAAAAACATAATTAATAAAATTATTTGGTATTTTTGTTATATTTTTTCGGAAAGATGTAATAAAAAATTTTGTCCTATTTTTGAGGTATTATCTGATCAGAATGAAGTTATCCTAAATTAAAAAAATTAAGACTCGTTTTTAACTGTTTTGAAAACATTGATAAAGCTTAAGCTTAATGCTTAATAATTTAACTAGAAAAAATATTTTAATGTTATGATCTGAAAAATTCTTAAAAATAATATTATGTTGTTTTATTAAAAAACATTATACTAAATAAAGTATTAAAAGTGAATTATAACATCTATAAAATTATAAATCCTCTATATGAGCAAGATTAATAATATTTTATCTTTTATGTTTACACGTTATTTTTAAGTCTAACAACAACCTATAATAAAAAATATTCCTATTTTGATTCTACAATTTATTGAATATACAGGGGTTTTCAATTTAATAAAATCTTTTTTTCAATTTAATAAAATCCTTTTTTCAATCTAATAATATCTTTTTTTCAATTTAATAAAACCCTTTTTTCAAATTAAAGTGTGGACCAGATTTTTACTATATATAAAAATAAATTTGTAAAGAATGCATATTGTAAGCTGTTTTAAGATATAAATTGTGTTTATAGTAATTATAAGATATCATAAGACTTTATATATTTTTGGTTTAATTTGATTTTATTTTTGAATTGAGTCTTTGCGCGTTTTTTATTTTATATATATATAAAATTTTATCTATAGATGGTATTATCTATAAATTTTAAATTAATTAAAAAATGTTTATATCCTTTATGAAAGAAAAAATAAAGTGTTCTCGAGAAAGTACATTTAATTTAATTACATTAAAGCATTCACAAAGGTTCCAAAAAGCTTTTGAAGAAGCAAAAAACAAACCAAAACTTCTACAATCACTTTGGGAAGGCTTATCTAACGAACTCGGCTATTCGGGGCACAAAGAAGAGGTCAAATCAAAATATAATTCATTGCTTTCCACTTATAGGAAATATAAGACTATTTTAAACACCTCAGGAGAAGGCAGTTTTACATGGATATACTGGAATGTATTTACTTCTACCTTCCCAGGCAAACTTGAAATCATACCATCTAATTATTTTGAAGCCGGCACGTTAGAAGAGCATCAAAATGAATATAATTCTAGTCTTGTTTCACTCAAAACAACCTCTAAATTTGAATCAAGTGAGAATAAAGCAACATTTGTACCTGAAAAACTAGAACCTAAGAAAAGCCCAAAGAATAAATTAAAAGAATTAAAAATTAAAGTTTATGAAGCTTTTATTAAAAAAATGGAAAGTGATAACATGGACCCTCAAGAGTTTGTTAAAGAAGAAAAAATAAACCCTGAAATTAAAAAGATAAATGATCGACTGGACAAACAAGATAAAATTTTAGAAGATATACTTGATATTTTAAGAAATAAATATTAATTGAAATAATTTTTTTTAATTCTTAATAATAAAACATTTATTTAATTAATGTCTTTTATTTAAAATCAATTATTAAATTATGAATCAAGCACGCAGCAATAAAAACTTTAATATGCCAACTTTTTTCTCCATTTTTGATAGGAGAAGAAAATCTTTTAAATTTGCTTTTTAGAAGACCGAATGCATTTTCTACCAAAATCCTCTGCTTTTCTAACTCGTTGCTGCTCTCTTCTCTGTTGGATGTTTTAATACCAGAAAAGAATTATATGCGTAATCAGCAACCATATGATATCCTGAGTCGTTAACGCTTTTGACATATTCATGTAAATAAGAATTTCTATAAATTCTAGCGTCATGTGCAGAACCGAAACCAAAAGTTATAAATCTAAATTTTAGGAAAGGATCAACTGCACACAAATAATTAATTGAATAAAAACTTTTTCTATTATAGTATAACCCAGGGTCTATGCAAGGACGAGTTATTCTAACGTGCGTTCCATTTACTGCCAAAATTGTCTTTACCAGGTTTCCTTTTTTTGAAAATTCTAGTGAGAGTGTTTCATATTCACTTTCATCTGGCAGATGAATGAAGTTAGAAAAGTTATCGTAAATAAATTTACTCAATTCGTTTAGAGCCCTTTTTATGTTTGATTTCGGTGTTCCAAACAACTCTCTTAGCTCACGTAAAGTGCACGAATGAGCAATATAATAAATAAACTGAAGCAGCTTTTGTCTAAAATTCACAATAAATTGATTTTTGTTGCCAAATAATTGTAATATTCTTTTAAATGTTTTTTTTGACATTCCGAAAGTCTCATAGAACTGTATTTCTATAAGGTCAAAGAGGTTATCATTCCAAAGTTTACTGTAATTATAAGACTCGTCTTCCTCACTCTCCAAATCTAGCATTAAAAAGTAATATATATCTTTCATTTTATTTTTAGTGTAGAATTTATTTTTAATATATATAAAAATTATTTTTGATACGAAAAAATTTTATTTTTACTATATAAAAAATTTTTACTATATATAAAATTTGTATATAGTAAAAATGATTTTATATATAGTAAAAATCTGGTCCACACCTTTAATAAAATTATTTAAAGTACAAAAAAAATAATTTAAATTTAAAATATATTCAATTTTTATTTTGAATAAATATTGAAACAATAAAACCAGTGAAGCAAAAACTTAAATAACGTTTAAATTTTTGATTTAAAAATTATAAATTTTCTGTGCACAAAATATTTAAAAATTTTATATCCTGAATTATCACCGAAGCTGAAATATATTTTTTTAAAAAATTTTCTATTCGAATTTCGATATTTTTACAATTATTTTTGTTTTTTAAAGTTTTAAAAACAAGTTTCGACTTCTTTTGTTGCAAAAAATTAGTATAAATGACAATGTGTACACTTGTTTATATTTTAATTTATTTGACGTTGAAATAAATAAAAATATATTTGCTAACCTTTCTAAAAAATAAATACTATTTTGATAAAATTTAGAGCAACATTTTATCTAAAATTAAAAAATTTTTATATAAATTTTGTATAACAAAAATTGGATCTAAAAAATCTGGATTCAAAATAAAGATTTTATATTTAAAAATTATTATAGAAAATGGTACCAGATATTCAACCAGTACCATTCATAGGTTAATTAAAAAAATGAACTATACAAGAAAAGTCGTAGAAATAATGCTGGTAAACAGAAACAATGGAAGAAACAAAGAAGCCAGAAAATCTTATTGTTATAAAGTAGCTGCGATCAACGATGTGCATTTGTTGTATTTAGATGAAACGGCATTTAATTTACACCTTTCTTCGACTCTTGGTTACTCGCCCAAAAATACTAAGTGTTTCGTTAATGCTGCAACAAGTATAAAAGGTATTAATGTTTCGGGTTTATGTGTAATCAATCTTTTTTTTTATTGCCAAGGGATGGGAAATCCTACGGAGAAATACCTTAGGGTTGCATGTGTAATCAATCACCTGGGAGTTTTAGCTTACAAAATAAAAATAGGTGAATTTAAATCGACAGATAAAGTAAATTTTTTAAATAACGATTTGCCCGCAGTTTCTCGTAAAGAAAGAAAATCCATCGTTATGGATAATGCATTTATACATAAAACATCAATAGTTTCTGAAGTGGCTTTTACAAAGAATTATGTTTTGAAATTTCTACCTCCTTATACTCCGCAACTAAATCCGATTTAGGAATTTTTTAGTGCGTTTAAATCAAGAGTAGCAGTGTCTTGGCCATTTACAAATCAAGAGACATTAATAATTGCGATCGAGGCTGTATTGCAAAATATTGATGACTGTTGTAAGCCAAAATGTTCCATTAAACCAAAACGTTCCCGTTAAGTATTAAAGAATAAAAAAATTAACCAATCAAATTTGTTTAAATTATTAAAAGTCGGTATACCAAAACGTTCCCTTATATTAATATGCATAAAATAAAAAAACAAGGCTTCAAAATATTACCTTATGTCAAAAGGTTCCAAAAATAATAATTAAAAATATTAATTTTTTAATAATATGGTTAAAATAATTATCAGCATTAAAGCTGCTTTCATAAAAAATCTAAAATTTGATAAAACAATTAATATTTAAAAATTAAAAATATGAATATAAATATTAATTTATTCTCTTTACTTGTGAAAAGTGAAAATCACAAACATCTCCTTCATTATCAATGACTGTAACTGTAGGATTATTAAAAAATAATATTTTATAAATCTTATTCAAATAAAGGGGTTCCAAAGCAGCTTTCCTTAATTTTTGTTTATAATTAAATTCTTTTGCGATTAATACCTTATCATTTAACATTAAGGGAAGCTGCCTTAATCGATCATCATATGCTTTAAAAAATCATTCAATATATAAAAGTAAGTTGTTCCTTGCTTTAAATGCCTTTTCAAAATTATCTAAGGCTAATTTTGGGTTGCTGGGATCAATCATTTTAAACAACACATAGGGTTTAAACCCCGTTGACCTATGAATTGTGTTCTTATATTGATATACAATTTCATCAATATTATCCAAATATCTTTTTGAATTTATAGGTAAAAATTTTCTAATTCTTGATTTTAAAGTCTGGTTAAATCTTTCAATTTGACCCTGTGATTGGGGGTGGTATGGTCTTCCATGAACAATTTTAATATCAAATTTAAAAAGTGTATTTTCAACTAAAGAATTTACATACTCTTTTCAGTTATCGGAGTGAAATATAGCCCACGGTCCTTCGGAATACAATAGCTTTTTAAAATATCATTAAATGTATTCGCATCCTTCGTCTTAGCAGGGAAAACAAACGCGAATTTCGAGAAACAGTCCAAAAACGTAAAAAAATATCCTACTCCTCCATTCTCTGATGCATATCTAGATAAATCAATTGTGTCTACCATTAATCTTTCACGTGAAAAAGAAGGTATAATTGGATTCAGTGGAACAACAGTTTCAGGTTTTTCTTCTCTTTTGCAAGGTTCACATGTGGAAATATATTCACTTATAATTTTTCTTTTTATTCCTGCTTATCTTTCCTCAATTTTTAGCTGTAACTTCGATATTCCTATATGACCTGGTAAGTGATAGCTTTGAATTATATTTTTGATTATTTCCGCTTCAAAACTACAAATAAATTCCTTTAGCATGCCATTTTGAGTAATCTTAAGAATTTGATTTTGTAACACAAACAACTTCGACTTCCTTTTAATTTTTTTCATTTCCTTGCTTGATAAACTAATATCTAGTGGTAATTTGTTCAGTAAATTTAAAATTTTTGCAAGTTCCTCTTTTGTACTGATATCGGGGATTTTAACCGTATTATTAAAAAATTAATATTTTTAATTATTATTTTTAGAACCTTTTGACATAAGGTAATATTTTGAAGCCTTGTTTTTTTATTTTATGCATATTAATATAAGGGAACGTTTTGGTATACCGACTTTTAATAATTTAAACAAATTTGATTGGTTAATTTTTTTATTCTTTAATACTTAACAAGAACGTTTTGGTTTAATGGAACATTTTGGAATACAACAATAGTTATAATTTACTTTAATTTAACAATCAACAATTATCTTTAAAAATAGATTTTTCTTTAATATGTTTAGTTTTATAAATGAATAAATAAATTAATATATATTGAGTTTATTTGTAAAATTATGTGAAAAGGGTTTTATTAAATTGAAAAAAGGATTTTAATAAATTGAAAAACCCTGTATTTACTAAAAAGGAGATATAAGTAAAATGATTAAAAATCATATTAAATAAGAACGATTAAAGCAGATAAGATAGAGAAGGCAAATACAGGGATGAACAAAAAATGGAAGCCTTGAAGAATCATCTGATTTTAATATTTTCTGTTATTTTAAAGGTATTATGATTTTTTTACGGTAGTAATAAGAAAATATTCTACTTATATGAAAATTCTTAAAAAATATGATGCTTAAAAAATAATGAAAATTAAAAAGAAGAGAAAAAACAGAACCCTTTTATATATTTAAGTCTCATAGTACTTAGTATGACCTCCGTTACTTTCTAAACAGCTAATATTTTTTTTGGTATAGAATGTATTAATTTTTTTATAAAATCAGAATGTATCGAATGCCATATAGCTTGTATTTTGTCTTTCAGGTCATCTAAATTTTCTTCAGATTTTTTCTACTTCCGCTTTTATATAGGGCCAAATATTTCTAATGGGATTGAGATCTAGGCTATTGGATGGACAGTCTAAAATTTTAATGTTAGACGATTCGAAAAAATTTATGGACATCGCTGCTTTATGTGGAGGAGCATCGTCTTGTTGAAAAACATATTCTCCCAGATTCATTTTTTTCTGCAGATTCCTGTGAATTACTTGCCAAAAGAATCAATATCTCGTACAATTTCGACTGTCTCTTAAAAATACCAAGCTACCTGCCCTCTCACAACTAAAGCATTCTCAAAACGTTAATTATTTGCTAACTTTTTTTATTTTACCTAAAAGATGCTTCTTATCATACGCAGTTCCATCTCTTCTATATAACACAACTCTTTTGTTGTTGATACCAAGTTCAAATTGGCACTCATTGCTATAATAATATTTTGCCAAAATTTGTTTGTAAACGACTAATGATCTTTGGCTCATTTATGGCTCAAATCTTGATTTCTGGTCTTATGAATGGGTTTTAGACAGCTATTCTAGGGTAATTACCTTGTTGTTCGAGTGCTCTGAGTATATTTTCGTTCGAAACCTTTTTAGCCGACACATCCATGAGAAGCTTCTATGTTTATTGCTGTGATTTATAAAGTTTTGGAAATCTAGATCATTAACAATTCAACATCCTCTGAAAATATTTTTCTTGGTCTTGCACTGCCTCTTGCTCTCTCTAAAATTTTAGTCTCCTATATTTGTTTAAGATTTTGCTGATTGTGCCTTTTACAACCCACGTTTTTCTTATATTTGCTTATATGTATAACCTTTATATTCCAACACCAAGACGATACATTTGTTTTCTATAGAGTAGTTTTTTTGCCATTTTATAGCCGATTCTCCTCATTTTTTAATATCTAGAAGGCGAGAAAATGAGAGGGGAGAAAATATTTTTATTTTTTTTGTCCTAATAATATTTAAAGATAGGAGAAAGTTATTATATAAGAAACTTGGCGAGAGAATAAAGAATTGGTATTTATAGCTTTTTGCTGTTTTACAAATTTCAAATACTAATTTTGTAGATTTATAGGATCTTCTAGAAAGTATTTTAAAGTTTCCATTTTTTGTCTCTACCTGTATTTAAAACACCTTCAGCTTTTTCTTTAACACTGTGAATTATACTATACGAATATATATACAGCATTTAAAATTGTTTATATTTTTTTCTTTTAAAATCAAGAGAATCAATCTACAGTGATGGACAAAAAAAATGGGACACGCAATTCTTGTGCATCATATACATAAAAATTTCTTGTGCCTTATTATATTATAATAAATATATGTATAGTTTGTAAATTAATGTTTGCAATATTTGCAATGTTTTATATCTGGGCTGTTTTCAATATTTTATAAAATCTTTGGGACAAAAAACTTGGGACAATTTTAATAACTACCTTTAATTAATATCTAGTGACTCCGCCTTTATTCAAGTACACTTCTTTTGATTTTCTTGACATACTTTCCACTAAACTCTTTGCATATTTATTACCACAAGCTTCGTAGGATTGAAAAATTAATTCTTTGAACTGCTCTTTATTTTTAACAGTTTTGAGCTCTAGATCTTTACTTATACATGCCCAAAGATGTTCGATCGGGTTTAAATCAGGTGATTGAGGCGCCCAGGAAAGAATTTTTATAGATTTTAATTCAAAAACTTCTTAGTTGCTGCAGCAGTATGACATGGTGCCATGTCTTGCTGAAATACAAAGTCATCTAATCCCATTTTCTGTGCTGATTCTGATAAATTATTCGCAAGTAGGTTTATATATTTAGCTGCATTTAAGGATTCTTCAATAAAAAACAAATTTTCCTACTCCGTTGTAGCTCATACAGCCCCACACCATTATTTTAATTCCTCCTTGCTTCTGGGTCGATACAAAATTTTTAGAATTTAAGCATTCCCCCTTCTTCCTATAGACTAAAACATGCTTTTTGTTGCTATTATATTCAAATATACTTTCATCACTAAAAATAACCGGCCTTCATTCTACATCTGAAAAACTTAAAAAAACTTTCGAAAGTTCAAAACGCTTCAACTTTTGAGTTTTGTTCAGGCGAGGCTTTTTAATAGCAGAAGAAGCAAAAATTCCTTCAGAACCTAATGCACGACGTATCGTTTTTGATGATACTTGTTTAGAAGTTTTAGAAAACAAGCTTTTACACAATATTGTCGAATCTGTTCTTGGTGTCTTTTTAATTTCATCTTTCACGAATTCAATATCATGCTTGTTAAGTACAGACATTCTACCAGATCCTGGTTTTCTTGAAAGATCTTCATTATTTTTTATTCTTTGTGCCAACCTACCAATAGTAGATTTACCAGTTTTGGTTATTTTCTCAATTTCTCTGTAGGATTTGTTTTCTCTTAGTAATAGGATAATTTGCCCCTTTAAAATTTCAGAAATGTTTTTGCTCATATGTAAAGAATATGATTAAAGTTATATTTTTTATAAAAGTGCATGGAGGGAAAATTTCCCTCCGTGTTTTTTAATTTTTTAAAATGTCCCAAGTTTTATGTCCAAAAATATAATAAAAATCCTAGAAGATAAGTAAAGTTATATTTTATTTTCTAAGATAGAAAAGGTTTATACAACAAAATCATTACAACTATATTAGTCAATGCTTATGTTGAAAATTTTTATTCTTATATTTAAGTCTTCGCATGTCCCATTTTTTTGTCCACCACTGTAATATACGCATTTGAGTTAATAAGTGTTTATAAAGGCAAATGTCTTTTCATTTTAATTTAAAATACATCCATAAACAATCATAAAAATTTTCACTTGTAAATCTTTAAATTG
>CM035597.1:5062805-5208613 GCA_020423425.1 Chrysopa pallens | reverse complement strand
TTATAATTAGAGGTTTTGCGATAATACTAAGTTTTATCGATAAAGATTACAATTATTTGAAAAAACTAAGAATTCGCGAAAAAACTTATATTTCTCAGATTATACCTAGTCTTATCTCAAAACTTATCTAAATACAATAAAAGTCGATTTTGAAGAATAAGATTAAATTTTTTTTAAATAAAAACAGTTATTTTAAAAATAAATGAATTCAAGTCATAATAATTTATTTAAATCTTTTATAATTACGTTCTTGATCTTCTTCCTTATCGTAGTTTGGTCCCGTAGTAGTTTCTTGTTCCTGAAAGCTACTGGACTGTGACTAGTTAATAGCTTTACTATCTGTTTTTCTTAAAAACTTAAAATCGTTTTTGTTTAAAGGGTGATTCATGATGTGAAAATTGGTTAGAGAAAAACAAATCTTAACTATTTTTTCTAAAATTTCTCTTGATCCTCGATACTTGGATCTTAAGATTGTAAAAATCATTTTAGCTCTTCCAAAAAAAATGTTCGACTATGATTCTTTCATTTAATTTCTTTTTTTTTAGCAAGATCATGGTGTTTATTTTTTTGAGGAACAATTATTCTACAATTGTGGCCTTGTCCTGGGTAGCCTTTGTCTGCCATAATAGCCCACGAAGTCTTACCGTCATCATCTTCAAAATTTAACGTATTCTTTTCTTTCTTCAGAAAATCTTCATAAATATGCGATCTTAATTTAAAAATTTTGAAATCGTGTACGCTTCCAGGAAATGCTCCAGATACATAAGCACACATTCCATTTGGTAATACAGCGGCTTCGAATTTGATACAATATTTTGAATGCTTCCCAGAATAAAATTCTTTAACATCCTTGAGAAGACCAGTAGGTTTCTGCACTTCAATCACTGTTGCATCAATTATCAAAGCTACTTTCGGGCTGTATTTTAATATTACATCTAATTTAATTTGTTGGTTCCTCTTGATGGGGATTATAAAACTGTTTTCTAATGTTTTATATATTAGAAGTATTGTATTGTTTAATATTCGATTACAAGTTGAAATAGTCAAATCAAATGTATTTACTAGTCTTCCTATTACATCATAATGCTTGAGGTATATAAAAAGCATAAGTAGTTTGTCTTTGGGTGTAAGAGTGCATCTTCTTCCTTTAGTTTTGTTTGTAACTTTCAAGTCGTTTATCAATATTTCATAAATATAATCAAATTCTTCTTCTGTAAACCCAGTAGATATTTTTATTCCATCTTCTCTAGATCTGAATTGCAAATAATATTAATTATCTTCTAAATCCAGCTCTGAACTATTTAAACACGTCATTAATGAATTACTCTCATTATACTCTTGTTGTTCAGTCTCATAAACCTCTTTCAGACTTTCAAAAAAATTATCCATTTTATGGGTTGCTTTAACAACAAAATATAAATTATGATAAAACATTATGTTATAGAAATTCTATTGTTCTTTCGAGATAACTGTTTTATTTTTGCGAGTTCTAAGTTTTTTCCAATAATTGTAACCTTTATCGATAAAACTTAGTATTATTGCAAAACCTCTATTATTAAAAAAATAAATTTTATAAAAAAATAAATAAATTATTATAAATTATTAAAAAAATAATATTAAATTATAAATTATTTTTTTAATAATAATTTATTTTTTTTTATGAAACAAGGTAACCCAATAATCTTTGATTTTAAAAAACATAAAAACATTTCACAACAAAAGAAACAATGATCCTATTCATATTCATAAAATCAGTATTACTAATACACAGTATAAATGACCTGTTCACTGAAACAAAAAAAGTAGATAAAAAACTAGACAGGCACACCACAGGTGCACTGTGCAATGATGAATATTATGGATACCCTCATCATAGAAAGAAAAATCCTATTAAATCTATCATGAAAAAACATAGCCGGCATAAAAGAAAAGAAAAACATTTTGATAAGTATGCTAATGAGTATCATTCTCATAGGAAAGGACCTGAATTACTTATACCTAGTAAGAGGAAGTATAAAATGGTTGATTTTGAGGAAGAGAGTGAAGAAGAATAAATATTATTATGCATTTTAAATAAACCTTAGTTTAAAATATAAGACATGTATTTAAATGGTAATTGGATTTTTTTAATATTATTTCTTATTCTGTTATTTTAATATTTAGCAAAAGATCTTCGTATGAATTTCCCATCCCTAAACAATAAAAAAAAATATTTTAATTTTATTTTTTTAATTATTTACTTACATTCCAATATTTTATTAATTTTTTACATTATTTTTTATAAAATTCATTCAATAAACAAAACCTATGCTTAATAATATTAAAAAATTTTCTCAGTTTAAAATCACTATTCTCAAAAATAAGCCTTTGCACTAATTCCATGATTTTTACCACTGCCACCTGTAAATTCTGTTCATGCTTCTCATTCACAATCTTTTGCAATTTAACAATCACCAAATCATCAGGCAATTTCTCTTTTAGCAATGCCACCAAATATCTTATCATAATTTTGTATTCACCTGGCCACTGTGCCTTATCCTGCGAATTTCTTTTATTTTGGATAAATTTATTGATTATTTGAGAGTATTGGTCTTCTAAAGAGAGAGATTTCTTTAAAATTTCTTCTTTTACCTTTTCTGTCTTTGGTTTAATGATTATGTTATTCTTTAAGTCAGAAGAAATCATTTCATAATCTTTCTCTTCGTAATAAAATCTTTCTTCTATTTCTGTTAGCTTATCTTCTATTATTTTTTCTTGATCAGACATTCTTTGTAGGATTCTTTTTGAATTTTTGATTGGTTTTTGTATTTCTAATTCTTTATTTTCTATGTTCATTCCTTTTGGCAGGATTACAATTGGAGAAGAAAGCAATGATGGGCTGTTTTTTATGATTAAGTAATTTTTATCATTTTCTATTTGGTAAAATTTGTCTAATTTTGGTTTAATACTCTTACTTGGTTTAATTAATACCTCTATTTCTGACTCAGACTCAAAATCTATTTTCTTAATTTCTATTTTTTGGACACTTTTTTCGTAAATTTCTTTCATTTTTTTTAATCTTTGCTCATAGCAGTATTCGATTGGGTCTAAAAAGCCATTTGACTGTGTTTCTTTGAGAAGAGTGTCGTAAAGTGATTTTAGATTGTTTAAAGGTATCTTTGATCTTGATGCTATGTATAATCTTATTTTGTTTAGTTCATCCTTGTAAATTGAGAATGCTTGTGCCAAAATTAATTTTTCTGTTGTTGTTAGCATAAAACAATAAATAAATTTTTTAATATTATTTTTAAAAATTTTTTTTAATATTTTTTTTATATTTTTTAAATATTTTTTATTTTCCTAAAAAATTATTTAAATGAAAAAAATATATTTTTGTCATATCTCCAGTTGGATACTGACTGAATAAAAAATGTTTTTAAAAAATATTATCGTAATATGGCAATGGTTTTTTCTAGAAAAAATCTAGTATATAAGAAAAATATTAAATAAACCCATCTATGTTACAAAAATCATTTAATAAAAACTTTAATAAAAATAAACCAAGAGGTTACAACAATATATTTGATATTTCCTTAAATTGTTTTATTTTTAGTGTGCGTCTCCCACAGAATAATTCTCCATTTTGGAGATATAGTAAAAATAAACTTTTATTTTTGTATTTGTAAAAGAATTTAAAGTTCATTTTGTTTATTTTAAATTTCTATTAATACTTTTCAAATTGGGGCTAGGACCCAAAATAACAATATATTTTAATTTTTGATTTGACAGGTGATGTTTTTAGAACCCGCACAGAAACCTTTTTTTTTATTTCTTTCGAAATAAGATGAAGCATCAAGGATATGAGCTAATATTTTATTAATCTAAAAAAAAATAAATTAAATTATTTATTTTATTAATGAATTTAAAAACTCAAAAAAAAAAATAATAAATAAACAAAATAATAAAATAAAATAATAAATAAACAAATGCAAAGAACACTTTTAATAATCTTAGACGGATTTGGTTATTCAACAAACCAAAAAGAAAAAAATCCTTTGTTCACATCAAAATTACCTTTCTTGAAATCACAAAGCAAAAATGGGTTATTAATCCATGCCAGCGGTGTGCATGTAGGACTGCCTCCCAACAAAATGGGTAACTCTGAGGTAGGTCACTTAACAATTGGCGCAGGAAGAATAATCTTACAAGACATAATGAGAATAAACAAATGTATCGAAGAAAACAAATTATCAGATTTGATCAAAGATTTCTCTTTCTCCCCACAATTACATTTTATAGGGCTGGTAAGTGATGGTGGAATCCATTCACACGTAAATCATTTAAAAGCTTTGGTTGATATTTGTAGAAAGAAATGTAAAAATGTTTATATACATTTTATAGCAGATGGCAGAGACACTGCGCCAAGATCTTTTGAAAATTATTTTCATGACCTGAACAAGTTTTGTGATAGTAAAAAGAATGTAAAAATTGCTTCTGTAGGTGGAAGATACTTTTGTATGGATAGAAATAATAATATGGACAGGATAGAAGAGGCTTATAGGGTAATGACCAGTGGTAAAGTATCCAAAATAGATTTGAATGTTAAAGTAGACGAGAACATTAAACCAGTTCTTTTATGTGAAGAAGGAAAGATAAAAAACAAAGACACACTTTTCTTTTTTAATTTCAGGGCAGATAGAATGAAACAAATTGTGAATAGGTTTTTGAAAGAAGATCATAAAATATTTACTATGACTGAATATGATGATAAATTTGAGGTAATACCTCTTTTTAGGAAAGAAAAGGTAAAAAATACATTGTCACAGGTTATTTCTGAAAAGTTTTGTCAGTGCCACATTGCTGAAACTGAGAAGTTTGCTCATGTGACTTATTTTTTCAATGGGAATGAAATCTTGCCTGTGAAAAATGAAAAGAGGAGAATAGTTGACTCTCCTTCCGTAAAAAATTATGAAGACACTCCTGAGATGAGCACTAACCAGGTTTGTGAAGAGATAATTGATGAGATGAGCTTACAAACCCCGTTTATTGTTGCTAATTTAGCATCTCCTGACATGATAGGTCATACAGGAAACTACCACGCAACATGCAAAGCGATTGAAATTATTGACAAAGAACTTTTAAAAGTTTACCAAGAAAGTGTGAAATACAATTATAAAATGTTGATTACCGCTGACCATGGCAATTGTGAAGAAATGTTTGATAGTAAAGGGAATATTTCTACCAAGCATACCAACAATAAGGTACCTTTTATTGATTGTAAAGAGGAAAGTTTTGCAGATGATTGGTGTTTTCAAGACTCTTCTTTTGGGCTGAGTGATATTGCACCTACTGTGCTTAATTTGCTTGGCTTGGCTGTGCCCAGTGAAATGACAGGAAAGAATATTTTTGAATGAATAAATTTGTTGTATTAATTATTTATTAAAAAAATATTATTTTTTTGTTAAATTTTTAATAAAATATTTTTTTTAAAGAATGCTATGTTACATTTAAAAATAAAAAATATTTTTTTTATAAAATAAATTGTAGAAAATTAAATTATGTTATGAATTTAACAAAATTATTGATTCAGATTATTAATAACGTAGCATTATAAAAATATTTTTTATGAAAAATGAAAATAAATAAAAATTTTTATTTTTATTTTAAAAATACACAAAAAGGTTTTTTATAATTTGTTTATCCATCAAAATTCTATAAAATTTTATACTCAAAATCAACAAAATTACTTATTTTTTATACAACTTTCTTTAAAATATGTTTAATTTTAATTAACTTTTATCAAGAAAATTTAAATAATATTGTGGTAAAAAAATTAGTAAAAATTTATTACTTTTTTCTAGAAAAGATTTTTTATTTAAATAATAATTAAAGAGAGAACAATTATGATAACTTAATAAGAGACAATACTTAATGGAATTAATAAATAAAAACTTTTATGAATATCTTTTGATTAATGGGTAACCTTCTGTGGGTTTTGACAATATTTTGAGGATTATTAACTATAAAATATCACTTTATTTTATTTAGCAAAAAAAATTATAAAACTCATTTCTATCAATAATTTATATTTTTAAAGCAATTTTGAGTCTTTTATACTTAAAATAAGAGATAGGCTTAAGTTAAATAAAATCAGCAGGCACGGGCTTCTTTGAGACGGTAAAAAAATACCCCTATTTTTAAAAATGATTTTTAATAATTGTCCCAAGAAGATAGAACTGCCTTATTTTTAACCTAATAATTATAAAATGAATACTCTTTAACTTAATTAGTCACAGTCTTTCTTGAATTCTCTGCTTCCTCTCAACCACGAGTTAAAATAATTATCATTTAAATAATTATTTTTTAAATTATTGAAATATGACATTTTATTTTGACAATAATCTTAATAAGTTAAAATATTATTATCTTATAAAATTAATAATAAAGTTGGCTTAAAAAGATATTTAAAATTTTGAGATTTACAACCATGCATGCCTTATTTAACGTGTAAAAAAGTGAAGTTTAAAATAATTTATTAAAAATGCTCTTTTTGTGATATAAAAATTGAAGAAAAAAATCAAATTATAAAAGTAAATTAATAATTTTTAAACAATCTTATTTGTTATTATATTTTGATTAAGAATTTAATCTTAAACAAACTATTAATTTTATAAAAATATAAAAAGGCATTGTTTTAGAATTTAATAAAAATTTAAGAAAAGTTAATAAAAATGATGATTAAAAATATGAATATAAAATAGGAAGACTAATTCAGATAGATGAGATTTATTTTTTAATAAGAAAATATAATATAAACAGAAAAAAAACTTTAATTTTTTAAATCATTTGGTGCACTTTTTAAAGAAATAAAAAATTTAAAAAAATTGTTAATTTTATTCAACAATGAACAGAAATATATCTTATTTTAACAATCTTCATAAACATAAAAGTGTAAACCATACAAAAAATATTTGATAATTCATAAAGTAAGACTGATACACAATTAATAGATGTGTATGGTCATTGTTATAATGATTTACAAGAATAAGAAAATTTTAAAAAAAGGAAGAATAGCAAAATTATACCAAAGATTCTAAA
The DNA here is from genome assembly GCA_020423425.1 of Chrysopa pallens. NCBI lineage: Eukaryota > Metazoa > Arthropoda > Insecta > Neuroptera > Chrysopidae > Chrysopa > Chrysopa pallens. The sequence continues at coordinate 5,201,536 of CM035597.1, read as the reverse complement.
TTTTGAAGAGATAATAAGATTAGTAATGGATTCGTTCTGTTTTTAAGTTGTTTTATGAATAAATTTAAAAAAATATTTTATTTATTCCAAATTAAAATAATTACATTTTTTCCCTTATGAAGATCCGTAACAGTAGACTTTATCTTACTTTTTAACTAAATCATTTTATTAAAAAGTATATTTAAAATAAAATTAATTTAATAATTTTTTAATTTGATCAAATTTAAAAATTATTGAATTAATTTTATTTTAATTTGATCAAATAAAGATAAAACTAAATGAACCCCATTTTTTATGAAATTTGTTAGATTTGTTTCATTGTTTGTTTCATTCGTATGTTTATGTGTTATTACCACTCTAGGTGCATCTCTTAGAAGAGGTTTATTCCCTCAGGGTAATGATCATTTTGAGATTAATAAGGTATATGGTTGTAGTTATAATCCTTATTATGAAGGAACGTGGTATAAACCATCTAATCAACTTTTAGGAAGTAAACCAGGAGAAAATAATGTTACAAGTGAACATCCTATTGTTTCAAAGGATAATGAATAAAATATTATCTTTTATTTTCTATTTTTTTAAATACATAAATTATATTTATAAGAATGAGAATTAATGTTTAAATTTATAATATTTTAAATTTTAAATTTAATATTGTGGTGTCCAGCTTAATTTTAATTTAGCCAAAAAAACGAATCAAAAATTTCTAGAAAAAATTTTATTTATAAATAAAATTTTTAAGAAGGGTAGAACGATGTCAGCTGGGACACACCCGAGAGGTTTAAGAATAAATAAATCATTATTTGAGGATTATATCTTGAACGGGATATCCAATGAGCGGGGATACCTCAAATATAAAGCTTTATAGCTTATGAAAAAAATATTTAAAATTATAGCAACATAACAAATAAACAAAATACAAGAAGACAATTAAGATTTATTTTCTTAATTCTACTAAGTAAAAAACTATGGTAATATTAATTATAAATTTAAATGATAAATATTTTAACTTATAAATTGTTATTAGATAGAAAAAAGAAATTTAAAAAGTTAAAACTCGCATTTATTAAAAAACTAATCTGAGATATTTTAAACTCTAGGAAACAGTGAGATATTTATATAGTTGGACTACTTCTATTTGTTATTATTCAAACATTTTAAATTCAAACATGATATAACTTTCTATCACGTGTGTCTTTAACTTCATCTGTTTGGTAGAAGAGAAACAACTAAATGAAGAATAAATCGTTATAATACACAAATCAAAGGGGTCAACCAGAAATATTGCAAAAGAACAAGGGGTTACAAAAAAAGAATATAAGAACAAAAGGAGCTGTAACCAAAGCCTGCTAGACAAGGTAAGCTTAAACTGTTAACAGAATACACAAGGGTAGGATTTAGACGGTGAAAGGCTTGTAGTATTTTGAACTGTACCTAATTATGTAGAAACATGTTACACCACGTGTTTCTTATTAAATAAGCATTTATATGTTATATATAAGGTACAGCAAAAGATCTTTATGTGGATTTCCCATCCTTAGGCAACAAAAAAATCAATCGATAAACAGTAGTTAAGAAATTTATATATTTTTAAAAAATTGACACTTCAAGAAGCACGTCATTATAATTCATAAACATTACAAATATTTAAGGTTGTACCTATACAAATATTTTTTTAATTGATAGATTAAATTATATTTAGAATCACATTTTTGCTCTGAAATAATTTGTCGAATTTGAAAAATGTCTTAAAAAACTTATTTATCATAATCAAATAACAATTTGAAGTTTTCTTTAATAATATTTAAGCATTATAAAAAATTGGGTACAAATAAAGATAAAATTTTACCTATAAAAAAAATTTTCTAGATATATATTTTTTTTTAGAATTGAAAAACTAGAGAAGGAATTCTAGATTGATGAAAATTCTTTTTTTCTACACTTATAAGATATATTAAAAAAGGTTGTTTTTTTTGTCACCTGTGGATTGGAAATTGATACGAAGGTTTATCGATTTGCTTTCTAGATATAATATAAAAATTCACATTTATTGAGTAACACATGGGATAATATGTTTCTAAATTGCTAGATACAGCGCAAGATACTCCAAATCTTTAGTCTATTAAAACTTATACCTTGTATTCTATCGACTGCTTAAGTCTGCCTTACCTTGCAGGCTTTGGTTCCAGGCCCTTCACCACTACATTTAAACCCCCAGAATAATTTTGAAAAAGAGATTGCCTGTTTGATAGGTCTTTCTCTAATTAAAAATGATTTTTATGATTGCCCCACTGTAAATCTTATAATTTTCTTCGTGTTTCCGACTATAATACCTTTTAAATTATATATCTTCAAAATTCTATAATCATATAAAAAATACAGCACTGTCGAAACTTCCTACATGGTTTCCCGCCATCAATGGAGGGAAGACAAAGGATATAAGCAAAAATAATTAAATAAATATGGGTGAATATAATTTTAATAAAAACAAAAATAACTTTAACAAAGAAACAAAAAACTTGTATTTAAGGTACCTAAAGGGATAAAAATCCCATAAATACCACAAGCACATATCTTCATCTTTGACTAGGATATGAAAGCCTTCAAATTTTTAGCTTATTTGTATGTCTTTATTCTCATCTTTGATTTTTTAACCCGTTATTTCTTTTTTGACATAAATATGGATAGAAATTTTAAACACATAAATTATATCAAATAAATTATAAAAAACGTTTCTTTCTAAATAGAACATTTAATTTTCTCTTCAAAAAAGATATAACACTTGATAAAATTTTAAAAACTACCCACTTTAATTACAAATACAAGAAAATTATTGTTAATTTTTTATCATAAATATAAAGGATCCCCTAAGTTTTAAATTATAGACAAAGAGGATTCTGTTTCTTTCCTTAATAAAATTTAACTTATTATATACTTTTTGATAAAGAGAATGAAATAATCTTAAACATTATGTGGTTAAACAAAAAAAAGGCATAAAAATAGCAACCCGCATGCTTCCTGCTCTTAGTTTGATAGATAAATATATTAATTTATTTTATAATCTCCTGAAATTACAAATTAAAAATAATTTATAAATAAGCCTTTTAAAATCAAATTTTTTTCATGTTAGTATAAGAATAAAAATTTTAAAGGGTAAAAAATATTTTAAAGTTTAACTCGTAAAAAAACTTAACAAAAAATGTTTTATAAATAAAGATGAAGCCTTTTCTAAACTTATAACCCATATTTATTCAAAAGAAACGTATTTGTTTGGCTTGACGTATAGTTAAAAACATAATTGTTCATACACTTGAATTCATAAAATATCTAAGTAATTTGTCAGTACATAAGTTATATTATAAGTAATAAATTTCAAATTTCTTAAAAATTCAAGGCTTCTTTATTTGTTTAGTTTGTAAATTTCTATAATTTTTTTATGTTTTTTAATCATTTATAGTCAATTATTAAAAGTTGTTAATTAAAAAATTCGGGTTTTAAACACAAACACAGTGTGATAGTATCTTTTTAAGTTTATAATTCCTATGTTTTTTTTTTTATAAAAACATAAGTGATTCACATTATAAATCAAAAATTTACTAATCTAAAAAATAAAAGTTCATTATAAAAAAATTTTTTATTAAGAATAGATTAATTTAATTAATTTGTTCAATAACATTATCTATTTCATAGTACCATTTTTTTGGGAATAAATATGAGTTATACTCACTGTTTATTTGGCATTTAAATATTGCGAATTCAAGAAAAATTTTTATCAAAAAACATATTAATAAAATATTTCTTGAATTATAAACCATAAACAAGAGAAAACGAAATGAAAACTTGTTAGAAAATTCCATGTCTATTTTTAACCATATTCCTAAAAAAATTTTGTACACTAATAATACAATGCTTATAACATAGAAATGAGCAGAATTATAAAAATAATAGAATAAATACCCGCACATAGCCCAGGCAATCAATGAAATTATCCATGAAAAAAATGTGGATAATTTGAAGATTAATTTTTTGCCCACTAAGTTATAATTATTTTCGAAGAAATATGAAACAATTAAACACAAGGTAAAGCCATAAAGAACGCCATACACAGTTGTGGTCAATATATCCAAATTTTTTTCGTTGATAAAAGGAAATACAGATAATTTTTCTATGTTAGTAAGATTATCGAATATAGAATGATTAATTAAAATGTATATAACAGATAAAGCGCTAAAAAGGAACTTTGAGAGCTCTACTGTTCTAATTTCGAATCCTTCATCCTTGTATTGTGATAATTTTATCCAAATAAAAATTTCTACGATAGTAACCATAGCCAACACAATTATTGCTATCAAATTTATAGAAAGTAGAGGTATATTGTAAACGAGCACTACGAAATAAACCATTTCAAGACCAGATAATATATACTGTCCTATTATATATATCATTAATAGTAAGTGGTACATAAAAACCCAAATCTTCCTCTTATTATTGATATCCCAAAAATGCTTTTTAAATGCTTTGATGATTCTCCAAACATAAGGGTTATTTACTATTTTTTTTACCATATACCATATTAGACAAATTGATGAAAAATTTTTAAATTTTAATTTCTTTTTTTAAAATATTGCACAGATTTCTTAAAGTCTAAGTTTCTAATTTTTTAATAAATTGATTATTTTTTTAATATTTAATTATTTTTTAATGTTCTCAGTTATGAATTTATTAACTATAATTGTTAAATTATAATTTAGTTATAAAATTAAAAAATATATTTAAAATAACAGATATACTTCAAATTACTGATTTTGTTTAAATAAACTTCTCAAATTATTACGCATACCTGATGAGCATTGTGGATCCTTTTCAAAATAAATACTTTAATTCGATTTTTCATCAAATTACCCTGCGCTATCATTTTTATCCAATTCTTCTTTAATTCTAGAATAAAAATTTAAATCTTTAAAGGTTAATAGATAATTGTTTATGTGAAAATTGGCTAGCGCAAACAAGTTTTGGTATACTGTTTATCAAATGCTAAAATATTCTGTATTTTTATTTAAATCTTAAAAACATCTTTAATCATCATAAAATTGTTCAGCCTTACTCTTTCTTTGTATTGAAGGAATTATTTATATGTTAAACCTTTTTGGCATGGCAAGTACTCTACAATTATAATCTTCTCCTATATGTGTTGTATTTCTTATAATTTTTCACATTGGATTTCACCATTTATTTTGCTAGGGATGAGAAATCCATAAGTAGATTTTTTGCAATACCTTCTATGGAAATTATTAATATCTTGTCATAAGAAACATACGGTAAAATGTGTTTCTACAAAATTAGGTATAGCACAAGATATTGCGAGCTTTTTACCCTCTAAAACCCACCCCATGCACTCTATTGACTGCCTAAGTCTACATTATCTTGCAGGCTTTGGTTGCAGGGGAATTCATAGAAATATCTATCATTACATCTTCAATATATTTTAAAAAATACCCATTTGACGAGAAACATATGATATAATGTAATTATACAAATTGGATACAACTCCAGATTCTAAGATCTTAGTACCCTCTAAACCCCAACCAGTGTATACTATTGAAAGTCTAGGTCAGCCATGTTTTGCATATCAATTGATTTGGTCGTTAACCACATGATTAGAAGAGTAAAAAAGAAGCATATAGTATTTTTTATGCATGTTTTTTCTAAAAATTATGCTTACTTTCTATATTGAGACGATCAGGGAATTCTTTTTTAATTATACAATAAAAATTTTCTTCTTTGATTTATTAATTTAAAATTTTATCATTAAATTTAAAAAGATCTAAATGTTTTATAATAAATCGATAATAAAATATTTTATTAAATTTATGATAATTTAAAAGTTGACGTGAATTAAAAAAACTACACTGTTTGTTTTTGATCGGCTTCCGAGGGAGTATGTCCCTTTTACAGAAATACTGAATAAAGGGACTTTTATATTTGTTATTTACAGCAAAATCCTTTTTAAACCCAAGTTTATTTATTTTGAAAAGTATTTATACTTTTCTTTTTAAGGTCTAGAACATCTAAGAACCTGAGATTAATTGCACTAATTTATCAATGTCATACATTGTTCCCTAGATGTGACACCTTACAGTTTTTAATATTTTGAAACGCAGGTGACATTTAAAATTTAATAAAATAAATGTCATTTCAATTATTATATTTTTTATATGTTTATAAATAAATATATAGAAAAAAATCTTTAACAGATAAATTTTCAATCACCAGAAGCCAGTTGATCTCCAATATTAAAAAAAGCTTGTTTATTTTAAACATTTTTAACCTATTCTTAAAACTCAATATAATTAAAAATATGATTCAAATATTTTGTATTAATCATAAAACAATACAAATACCAATAATAAAAATAAATCTTTATTTACTTTTTAATTTTTTTTTTGATAAGATTTTTATCATTTTTGATAACCCGCTTATATTAAAATTTTGTATATAAAACAAAAAAAATTACTTTTATAAAAATAAAATAGTTTATTTTTTAAAAATAAAGTATTGTAAATTGAAATTTAATTACAATTAACAATAAAAGATTAACAACCCCAAAAAGGAAAATAATATTCAACAAATTTGATTGGTTAATTATTATAAATTGAAAAAAATAAAAAAAAATATCCCCATGGTTCAAAAATATGTTCAAAAAAGCAACACAATTAAAGACATTTCAACTGACATCCTAAACTCCTTATTACTTAAACCAACATACAAAAGTTTAATGAACAAGCTTAATATTTTAGACGGGTTTTTGGTAATCCTGCTCATTTATACTTTGTATCTCCCATCAAAAATATTAACATTATACTTGTTGAAAAAAAAACGGGTTATTTTTACATGATAAACTATTTTGGATGACACAAATAAGTTATTTGGCTTTATTGGTGATTTTGTTTCTGGGCTGTGCTTTCGTATTCCACTACTTTTATAAAAAGCAGAATGAAGTTTTTGAAAAGTGGTTTTATATTTCGCCAATTATTTTTATAGATTCTTTTGTTTTTATGGTTTTTTCGAGTGGCGATGTGCAAAATAAGTTATATCTTTTCTTAAAATGTTCTATTTTTCTATTTGTTAGTGGTTTTACAATTTTTAGGATACGAGTAAATTATAGACCTGGAGATAAGATCAGTGGTAAAGAGAGAGGATATGTGTTTTTATTAGCATTTGGAATGGCCGCCATGGTTTTTTCTGCTTTGTATTGGTTTGGTGCTCTCTTTGTTAAATTGTTCAGGAAGAGAATAGTTTAATAAAACAATTTTATACTTAATAAATATTTTATTTAGTTAATATTGTAATAAAATTAAAGAATCATAAAAGAAATTTTTTTTATTCTGTAATATTCATAAGAATATTAACTAAATAAAATATTTATTAAGTTAATCTTTTGTTTATTTAAAAATCTTCCTTTGTTAAAATACGGGGAAATATTAAAAAAAATTATAAAATTAAAAGGTCATAAATTATGTTTAAGAAAATTATGTTATAAAGATATAAAATTTTTTTATGAGTCTTATTCTTTAATTTTTTTATTAAAAAAACTTTAAAATACTAATTTAGTACAGAAAGTTATCATTTTAATGAGCTATATTTTTAACAAGAATTAACTTCAGTATAAAAGAACATATTAATTGATTATAGTAATTAATGTTATAAAAGTAGAAACTAAGGTTAACAATATTTATTATAAGCAAAATTCTACTTCGTAAAAGAAATATTGCAAGATATAAAAATAACAAATTAATGATTTAAAATTTGTATTTAAAAACAGAACAAATATGTTTTTATAATTTTGATATTAAATTAAGTCATAAAAAACCAATTAATAATATTTTATTTTAATTAAATGAGTGCTAAAATATTTTTTGTGTAATAAAAAATATAAAATTTTTTAAAATCATATACAACTCTTTAATCAGAAAAGTAAATTATTTAATGTGTGAATCTCAAATTTTTTTATAAGCTATTGTATTTGTTTATTGTGAATAAACTTGATAAAAAACTAATTAATTTTAAAACAAAATAATTGTATTTCAAATAAAAAAAATTTATATTTTCATTTAATCGAAATTACAACTTTCTTTCTTCGATTAAATAAACTTATGAAATTTTTTTTATTTGATAATTTAACATGTTTAGAAACTTTCTTCTTGATGCTTTTTCTTTATAAAATTTGTTTAATTCAATTTTTTTATATATAAAATTAATATGTAAAAATATCTAAAAAATTTTAATAACTGATGTTCTGTTTTCCCTTCTCTTGTGATATTTAATTAACCATATTTTTTAAATCTGTCTATCATTTTTAAAAAGACAAATATTTAATAATATTTTTTTACAAACAGAATATTAATCTCTTTTACTTCTTTGAAAACATGTTTTGGGTGCTCAACCCTTATCACAAAAATGTTTAATAATACTGTCATTTTCACCAAGAGTTTCTTCAAAAAAAACTCCGATAAGTAAAATAAATAATTTTGATAAAAACATTCATTATTTTTTCCAAATCTTTGTTGATTCTCTTTAATTTAAGAAGTAAAAATTAACAGATTTTTTTTTAAAACTTAATAAAACATTCGACTAAATTGCTTCATCACTTAATGTTACAGAAAATAGTTTATTAAATTTATAAATTTAATTTTTTACCCCACGACAACGATGAGGAAGTGATAGTCAGTCAAGATAATTCAATAAATAATGAATATTTTAAGAGTTTTTATGTTTCTGTTCTTTCAACTGAAAGAACTCCCTTTTATTAATCAAAGAATGTAGAAAGATCTCGAGAATTGTTCATTTAAGGTCTCTGTTGCTTATGTTCCTTCTTTGTTGCATGGGGCATAAAATTTAATGAATAAATATTATGATAATTAATATTATTATCTTCTTTTATTGTTTCCTCCATTAGAGGCATAAGTTCTTCTACTATAAAGAAGACTTATAAAAAAATATTTTAGTTTTTTAGCAGTAAAATATGTTTAAGAATTCAAGTTTTAATATCTTAATCAATGTTTTTATAATAATTTTAATTTAATTCTTTAACAAAATAGTAATTTTAATAGAATACTATTTCTTCTTAGTTTAAAAACTAATTTGCATTAAAATTTTATATCTTATTAAATTTTTCTAAAATTGATTGTGTATTCAATATTGTAAAACATTGATTTTATTCTTAAAGAAATATCAACGTGATCTATTAAGAAAAGTGATACCAATACTGATAAAAGAAATTTATATTTATTTACATTCTATTGCCGTACCTGTCAGGTACAACCTTATTGTATAATAAAAAGTTGCTTATCAATGATTTATTTATTATTGTTTTCTTCTTCTTGTCCTCCATAAACATATTGGTTCTTTTTAATATTATTTAAAAATAATATTTTTTCTAGAAAATAACATAAACTATTTTCTACGATATCTATAAAAAAATAGCTCAAACACTTTTATTTCAAAATAAATTTGATTATAAAAATGTTAAAAGATATAAAGATTATTTTCATCATTGTTATTTTATGTTCATTAATGTTACATGCCAGAAAGTACAAATGGATTAGTAAAAACACATTAATTTTTTTCATAATTTAATATGTAAAAAATTCTAAATTATTCAATTTTATTTCCGACTAATCTAATAGAATAGAAAAAATGAGGTTTAATGGGGGTAAACTCGCAGTATCTTGCACTATACCTATTTATATAGAAAGATATTTTACCATACTTATCTTTATGAGTTTGTATTAATATTTAATATAGAAAGTATATCAAAAGATCTTTGTATGTATTTCCCACCCTTAGGCAACAAAAAAATCCTGATAAATCTAGATATTTATTAATATACTTCTCAGGATTATTGACTCCTTAATTATTAAACTACTCAATCGCTAAAAGAGATACTTTTAAAATGTGTTTGCATGTATTTGGTAGAGTTTATGTGATAAATAGAAAATAGGGGTTTCTTTTCTAACAAATGATCTACAATCAATCTTTAAATTACAACATTTAATTTGCTTTTATCTTATCTTTCTGGTACAGTTCCCATTTTAAAACATAATTACTAATTAATGATTTTGTGTTAATGTTTCAGTGGTGAATCTATTATAAATTAATAAATTTTTATCTATTAATATTTTAATTTAATATATTTAAATTATTATTCTTTATAAAAGATTTAATTTACTTATTTTAATAGAATAATTATTAATTAATGATTTCTTTAATTTTATTTATTCATTCTTTTTAAAATTATTTTATTTTTTTTAAAATTATTAATGATTTATTTTACTTATTTAAATATAAAATTATTAATTTATAAATAATATAAGAATGATAATTAAATAAATCATTAATAATTTTAAAAAAAGAATAATATTATTTTTTTATCAAAGATAAAATATTTTTTTACAGTCTAAGTATTTCTAATTGATTAATTAAATAAAATATTTAATTAACCCATGGTAAATTACTTAACATTCTTTTTTATTGCTTTAAAATTCACTAAAATTAGTCAAAAAAACAATTTTATTAAAAAATTAAACTCATTTTTTACAAAAAAATCTTTGATTAAACCTGAATTACCACCAATCAAAGAAATTGAATCAAGTGTTTCTTTACCATTGAATAGAAAAAGGTATTTAAAATCTTTACATTGTAAAAGTGTATTTCTACAAGAAAGTGAAAGTAGTTCAGAATTGAGTGATGAAAATCCATTTATGATTGTTAATTTAAGGAATAATAAAATTTCTCAATTGAAAGGTAAAAAATATTTGAGTGGTAGTCTTGATTTTAAATTGGTAAATAAAATTAATGAAAGTAAAATTAATGAAAATAAAAGTGAAGATATTTTTTTAAATATTTTTGATGGCAGGTATCAAAATTTTGATGGGGATTTATATTTAGAAATGGATAATTAATTAAATTATTATTTAAAAAAATATTAGAGATTTTATGATAAGTCTAAGTTTTAATATTAAAAATTTGTTTTATTTTTTATTTATAAGTTTTATAAAAATTAAATGAGTTTTTTAAAATATAAGTGAGTTTTTTAAAATATAACTGATAATTATTATAAAACTCACTTATATTTTAAAAGACTTATTTAATTTTTATAAAACATATTTTTTTATCATAAAAACACAGATTTAAAAGATAAAGTTTATGAAATTAAATATAAAAATTATTTTTAATTTTTTAAGACGGCTTTATTTACTCTTTTTTTGTATTATCTTTAAAAAGTTCATAGAATTCTGAATATGATGTCGATTTATTTTGTGACAATGTCGCGTTCTTGTTTCTAATCTCAGTCTTTAACATTGCTAAATTTTCTTTAATTTTATTTAAATAATTTGAATCCTTGGCCGATAATGGATTGTTCATAATATGAAAGTTCGCCAAAGCAAAACAGCTCTTTGTAATAGGATTCATTAATGTTCTGCTACCTCTAAACTTACTTCTTAAAATTCCAAATAAAATCTTTGTTCTTCCAAAATATCGTTCCACAACGTTCCTTTCTTTAAATTTTAACTTTTCTTCATGAGTTAAACTTCTTTTTTTTAGCGGGGTAATTGTTCTGCAGCCATGACCGCCTCCGATGTATCCTTTGTCGGCTAAAATACCCCAATAAAGCTCCCTGTCATTTTCAATTATATTATAATCACTTGGAAGTTTAGCACAGAAATTCTCGTAAATGTAAGATCTACTTTTAAAAACTGTAAAATCATGTACACTTCCAGGGTAACAATCGGAAGCAAATGCACAAAGGCCATTAGGCAGCACAGCAACTTCGGTTTTTAAGCAATAGATATAGTGTTTTCCACTAAAATATTCTCTCACGTCTTCGAAAAGACCAGTAGGCTTTTGTATTTCAAATACTGTAGCATCTACAATCAAAGCCACCTCTGGGCTATAGATACATTCAATGTTTTTTATTAGTTGCTCGCTTTTTTTAATTGGCATGAAAAAATTTGTTTCGAGAATTGGCGCCATGGTATTAAGTGTTTTAGTGACTATTATGTTCACCGTTGCACATGTCAAATCAAATATTTTAGAGATTCTTTCAATAGTGTCATAGTGTTTTAAATAAAGTAACACTAATAAGAATCTGTCTTTTCCTCCGAGTTTTGATTTTCTGCCCTTTCCCTTATAATTTGATGTCAGAACCCCTTCCAGCATCTCATACAAAAAATAAAACTCGTGCTCATCAAACCCGGTAGACATTTTAACTCCGTTTTCCTTTGACAAAAACTTAGAAAAATATCTATTTTGTTCTACTTCGATTTCACTGTCGAAGATAAATCCCGAAGAAAAATCACAATAATCATAATCACAATCGTTTTGAGCATTCTTAAGTTTAATATTTTCAAAAAAATCATCCATGGGGTTCATTTGTTTTTATAAATATAATATTGATTTTGATAAAAAAATATATATTAGTTTTATGATAAAAAAATAAGTTTTATAAAAACTAAATAAGTCTTTTAAAATATAAGTGAGTTTTATAATAATTATCAGTTATATTTTAAAAAACTCACTTATATTTTAAAAAACTCATTTAATTTTTAAGTAATTTTTTGGATAAATAATAACCGACCTTTAAAAAAATATTAAATTAAAAATAGAAATAAATTAAAAATAAAAATAATTAAATATTAAATATTAAATATTAAATATTAAATATTAAATATTAAATTAAAAATAAAAATAAATTAATAATAAATTCAAATAAATTAATAATAAATTAAAATTAAAAATAAAAATAAATTAAAATTAAAGTATTTAAATTATTAATTTATAAGAATAAAATGCTTTCAGCAAAAAAGATCCAGAACATATTGGCTGGCTGTAAATACACAGAAACACCTTTATTACTAAAAATAACAGAATACCTGCCACTTCACTCATTCCCAAACACAGAACAGAACATCCTAAACACCATCGCAAGTGAATCCTTCGTCATAGACGAACACATCACAAAAATAACAATAACTTTTGTCAACGAAGAGATCTCTTCAAAAATACCTTTAATTGAAAATGTTTTAAACTACTATTTAAAAAATAATAATGGTTTTATTTTTTATATTTTCAGGTATCTTTTACTTTGTGAAAAAAATTATTTGGAAAAAAAATTCAGTTTTGAGACCAAAAATATTTTAGGAAATGAAAATTTGTTAGTTGAAAGTGTAACTGATTGTTTTGATAAGTTTATTTGTTCATGTATTTTTAGTGAAGAAACATTTGTTAGTTTTAAGTTTGATAATTTACCACAAGATTGTTCTGACTTTTTTTATCATAAAGGGTGTAAGAAAAAGAAAGATTGTTTGGGGAATGAGTTTTATGCTGATTTATGCAAAGATGAGTTTAATTTTTTTATAAATGAAAAGGAGTTGAAGATTAGGAATAAGGTGATTTATTGTGAGAATAAGAAACATTCTGGGATGACTTATTTGTTTGGGAAGGGGATTTCTTTAGAAAATGTGTATAATTATTATTTTGGTTGACAAACAAATTTAAGAAAAATAAATTAAATAAAAATTAAATTAGAAATCAAAATAAAATTAAAAATTAAGAATTAAATAAAAATTAAAAATTAAATAAAGTGTTATATAATAATAATTAATGAATAGCCTATGATTAACAATATTAATATAAAATTAAAATAAAATAAAATAAAATTAAATTAAAAATTAAAATCAATTAAAAATTAAAAATCAATTAAATTTTAAAAATCAATTAAATAAAAATAATTTTAATTAATTAAATATTTGTTTCAGTCAATAAAAATAATTTCTCCATAAATCCTAACTCAGGGTTAGTAGTATCCTTTCCACAGAACCCAATCACGTCATTAATAATCACTCCTCCACCAATAGAATCATTTCCCATATTAACAGTCCCTGCTGATATTCTCAAATTAACCAACCCTTTCAAATTATTCATCTCTTCTTCTGAAGTATTTGGTTCTACCAACATACCTTGGTTATTCATAGCTGCATACGTGCCAACCAATGGCTTATCATTGATACACAGTTTATGTACAGGTACATTCAAAATATTTTCTATTATTTCTACTGTCTCTTCTTCTAATTCAGGATGAACCAAAGCAATATGGTCATTGCACAAAATAACGTTGCCTAATGCGTTCAATCTTTCATCAATACGTCTTACTCTGATATTTTCTGGCATATTCTGTCTGATTTGATAAAGCTCTTGGTCATGGGTAGTGTTTGGTAAAAGTAACCCGTATTTGTTGCCTTGAACTAAGCTTCCTACTGTCCTGATTGAGTTTATTGTTGTTTCTATGACTGGGATGGTTAAGTTATCAAAGTTTGATTTGAAGAAGTCATTTTCACTTCTGCCTATCAGTAAATAAGCAGAGGTAAGCCTTGCATAAGCACCTATTTCTGAATTGCCTTCGAATGAAATTTTTTGCATGAATTGGGTATAAAATTTTTAAAACTTATAAAAATTAAATTATTAAAAAAATAATTAATATTTGTTTAAATTATTTTCAATAAATATTTTAAATTCAGTTTTAAATTATTTTAAATTTATTTAAATTACTTTTTATTATTCTTTTTCTTCTTCTTTACTATTTTTAATGATTCAATCCTCTTAAGAATACTTTCTGCTGCATTCTTACCCATTATTCCTGACTCATCACCACCAAAAACATCAATCTTAGCTGCTAAGGCAGCCTTAGCTGCCAATGTACGAGCAATCTTTCCTTTAAACTGAGGTGGTGCTTGTGAAACCAATGGTGAATTGTAAATGTAACCATACTTAGGTGTGTTTTCTTGGTTCTTTACTGCTTCAAAAAAAGTCTTTTCTGCTCCTAAGATTTGTAAAGTAGAGCTTGGTTTCTTTGACAAATTCATTAGACTGCCACATGCATGAATCATTCTGCATGAAACTAATGGTCCAATCAAATTTACAAAATTTGGTGCTAAAATCCTAACCCTCTCTTCCAAATACCCTGTCAAATTTTCTTTATGATCAAACGAATGAAGCACACTTTTACATTCATCCACAATTTTATTAATGTCATCCTCAGTTAAATCAGTGCCCATAGAAGATTCAGCTATTTTCTTAATTTCCAAATACTTTTCCTTCCAATCATTTTTTAATCTTTTAACTCCATTCTCCTTTTTCTGACTCAATTCTTCTATTTCACTTAAAAAATCTTCTTCACTCATCTTTAAAAAATCACTTCTTCTTTGTATAACAATGACTGATACCAAATAATCATAATTGCTTCCTATCAAATCTTTTAACTCAGGAAAATGGTTGGAATACCATTCTTTTATTCTCATGACATGTAAATTGATATCCTTTTCCAAATTATCTATCAAAGAAAGGGTCTCAGTGACAAGTACGTCCATCTTTTCTTTATCGTTTAGTTTGTTATTTGCTAATTTGTGTGAGACACTGAGCACTTCTTTTGAATATTTTTCTATGTCCACAAATTTGTTAAAATTTTCTTTGATTTTTCTTACCAAATTTAAATCAAAGAAAAATTCTTTCTCCTTGAAAATCTTTCTTAATTCTTTTACCAAATTAGCATCTGTCAAATAAACTTGTGTTTGGGTGTTTGATTCTAAAAAGGATTTTAGTTCTGATGGTAGTTTACCTTCTTGTAGCTTTATAATGTTATCCATGGATTCAAAAGGGTCTTTAAGATTGTATTCTGCTTTTATTTCTATGGTTTCGTCTGTTACTTCTAGGATGAAGAAGCGAAGTGGTGTTTCATAAAATACTTGCATTTATGGGTAAAATTCTTTTTCAAATTTAATCTTTTTAAATTTTTAATTTAATCTTTTTTTAATTTATTTAATTTATTTTATTTTTTTTATTTAATTTTTAATTTTTAATTTTTAATTAATTTAATTTAATTTAATTTTTATTTTAATTTAATTTAATTTTTACTTTTTAATTTTTACTTTTTAATTTAATTTTTAATTTTTAATTAAATATTTTTTAATTAAATTTTAATTTTAATTTTTAATATTTTTATCCTTTAATGTCTGCTCTGTTTAACTTTACTGCCCTGGTAAGAACAATAATTTTAGTAATCTGTACAGCCACATTCTTAAAGAAAAAGTTTCCTTCAATGGTAAGCAAGGATGGTAAATTAGGAACAATAAGCTATAAAGCCAGCATTGTTGGTGAAAGATTATCACCGTACGTAGCCATTTTGTGTTTTTATTTTGGGTTGCTAAAACTTAAATCTATTTTCTTTTAAATAAATTAGAATTATTCACATTAAATTGTGCATTATTTATAGCTATTATTTTACTTTCTTAAGTCAGTATGGCCGAGTGGTTAAGGCGCCAGATTTGAAATCTGTTACGAGTATTCGTGCGTAGGTTCAAATCCTGCTGCTGACGTATTTTTTAAAAAATAATTTATTTCTTTTTATTTAAAATAATATTAATTTTACCAAATTAAATAAAAATATTTTTTATTAAAAAATCCAATTTACCCTTCTATGGATAGAAAATACAAATTACAAATTAACAAACCAATAGACAAATACTTTAACAAAGAAAACATATTTCAAACCCCAAAGACAAAAGAAAATGACAGCTCAACAATCAAAAACAGCTCACTTACAGAAATGGAGACAGCCTCAGTCGAAGAAGAAAAAAGTTACCAATTTACCACTTTTTTTTATAAATTTGTGATTGTTTCTCTGGTATTTGTTCTACTTTTTACCAATTTTTACGTAAAAAAGAGTGTACCTGTGATAAATGAAGTGATAAGAGAAGTAAAAAATGTGCCTGAAGATTACGAAAAAATGAAAGAAGAGCTTACTTTGTTAAAGAATAAGACAGAAAACCTTGGTTCGTTAGAGAAACAGTGTAAAGTGGTTTATGATTCTACTTCCTTACCATACAGATTTGGCTTTTTTTCACTTAAATCCACTGATCCTCATTGTGTTTTATTGGATAATTCAAAATGTTTTTCATTTTATGGCAGTACAGGCAAAATTACTTTTACTTTTCCTAAACCTGTCAAAATTACCAAAATAGGAATATTCCATCCTAAAACTAAGAATACTTCTTCTGCTATTAAGAATTTTACTGTAAATAATGTTCCTTTTACTTTCCTCAATGATACTTTATCCTTTTATGAATGTGAATTGGTGAGTGATAAGTTTATTTTTGATATTTTAAGTAATTATGGTAGGAAAGAATACACTGTGATTTATAGGATATTTCTTATTGGTTATGAAATGTAATTAAATAAAAAATAAATTAAATTATTATTTTTTATTTAATTATTTATTTTAATAATTTATTTTAAATAATATTAATTATTTCTAAATTATTTTTCAATTTCTAATTATTATTTATTTATTTTTTAAATTATTATTCTTTGATTTATTAATTTTTAAATTTATTTTTTAAATTAATATTTTTTTAAATTATTTTTTAATTTATCAGGCAATTTCATCCAAAAGTCTTTTGATTAAACAAAGAAATAGTCACATGAGCTAAAAAAGCAGACCAAGATTTCCCTTTCATCACAAATTCTTTAAACTGATCCTTCCACTGGTTAAAAAATGGATTAACTTGTACAATACAGTTCTTATCAACTAACTCAATAACAATCTCATCCTCATCATCAAAAGCATAAACTGACAACAGTCTGTAAATATTTCCTTCATATTTAACTGCGTACCCAAACAAACCAATAGAAATCTTATCAAATTTATTGATTCTTTCCTTTAAACACTTAATCTCTGATTCTAATTCACCAATCTTACTACTTAAATATGAATTATTATCAGTAAGAATTCTTATTTTACCTTCATTTTCACTGTTATCAGTTGGTTTGGTTTGGATTGATAAGTTTATGTTCTCTTTTGGGACACTTTCTAAATGTAAGATTCTTTCTTTTAACCTGACATTTTCTTCTAAAATTGCTTTGTACTCTTCTGTTTTACTAAAATTAGTTGATGATTTGTCAGTGTTTTCTTTGTAAATCGATATGTTTGTTTCCAATTCTGCATTTTTAAGTTTTAATTTTATGTTTTCTTCGTATAATTGGGTATATTTTTCTAAAAGTATTTTATATTCTGAATTAGCCATGGGTAGAAAAAAATAATTATTTTAATAAATTAAGAAAATTAAATTAATTTTTTTAAGAAATATCAATCAAAAATTTTAGTTATTTAATAAAATTTCTCTTTTTAAATATTTAAAATATAAATTCTCTTTTAGAAAAATATACCAAATTTTAAGAAGAGAGCATAAAATAATTATTTATCTAAAAGATATTTATTTTTATTGGTTAATTCTTATTAAAATCTATTTTAAAAAATAAGTTATTGATATAAAAAAGAATTTTATAAAATAATTTTGTAATATTTTACCTAATTATTTATTAAAGTTAAGGATGTGTCGTGATTGAGAAAAATAATTAAATTAATTATTTTCTAAAGAAACCTTTATTTTTAATAATAAAAATAAAATAGCCCATTATTTTTATCATGAGGACATCAGACAAGAAGAATATCCATAATAATAGTTTAAATAAATAGTTTAATGGAAATCTCTACGATTTTCTATTTCTAAACAGAAGCTCCCATGGAGTCTCGACAGATGTTTTAGAAATAAACCTTAATTTTATCTGTAACTTATTGTTTATATAAAACTAAACTCAATAGCTTTGTATTTGTATTATGATGATTTTATCTTCTTTAACAGATTTATCTTTCAAGAAAATCTTTACTAATGTATTAATTTAAAATTTTTCTCATATTCACTATTTAAAATAAAAATCATTTTTAAATTAAAATTTTTTTAAGAAAACACTTTCTAGAACTGAAATATACAAACAAAGATTTTAATTAATCTATTTTAATATGATTTTCTTATTTTCTTACTATCTTGTTCACACGGGACTGTTTTGAAGATAAGGTGATTTAAATAAAATGATTTTGTTTTTTTGTTGTTAAAAGAGTTTTTTGCTGAGTATTTATTCATGTTGCTTTCCTTCTTTCCTTCCATGATAAATTTGTGGGGTAACAATTAAAATTAATTAAATTTAATTTAGATTGAAAATCCTTTTTTTGTAAGATATTACACTTACTATTCATATGTTCAGTAATTTTTATGATTGTAAAAATATTTTATTTATAATTAAATATTCAAAAAAATGAAATAATATAAAAGGTAATATTTTTATAAATAATAAAAATGTATCTTCGGTATGTTATTTTTTTATATTCTTTGGATGTTTTGTGTTTGTTTTGAGAGTATGATTTTTCAGATATTTTATATTAAGGGTAAGTTTCAGAAAATGCACTTCTACGATAGAGTACAGCAGTTAATATCGAGAAGATTTATAATGGAAAATAGTAGCAATAGTAAATACCTTAAGGAGGTTGTAGTAAAACGAACCTTCCTTTTGTCATCAAGGCAAAAGGAAATCAATACTTCCGATACAAAAGCCTGAGAGGTAGGGTATACTTAAGCATTCAATAGAGTGCACGGGCGGGCTTTGGAGGGTAGAGATCCTCGTTATTTTAGATGTAACTAATTATGTAAAAACATATTATATCATGTGTTTTTTAACGAATAAGTATTTTTATATTATATGCAGAGAGGATAGCAATATATCCTGTTATGGATTTCCCATCCCTGGATAATAAAAAAAGTATGCTTTTGAACCTCTTTAATATAAGGGGATGCTAATTACTTGGAATGATAGGTCCAACTTAACAAGAAGAAATACTATTTTTAACTATTTATTAGATTAAAATTATAAATAATGAATTTTAAAATAATGATACATTCTTCTAATAATATTATACAAAACCAAATAAAGCCCCACTATCAAATAGGTTAGCCAAATCATAAAAAGAACATATTTATTATTGTTGATTTTTCAGGTCTCTTTTGTTATTTTCTTCACTTAAAATAATAAATTTTTTAAATATTATTTTATCATTTTGTGATCTTTTGAAATATTCCAAGAATCCATATCAATATTAAATATTTTGCTTTTTTATTTTAATTTATAGATGGGTAGTTAAAAACAATAATTAATTTTTTGCTTTGAAAAAACAAATGTTTTAGCTTTATAAAAGGCTTATTTTTT
This sequence comes from Chrysopa pallens, assembly GCA_020423425.1. Taxonomy (NCBI): domain Eukaryota; kingdom Metazoa; phylum Arthropoda; class Insecta; order Neuroptera; family Chrysopidae; genus Chrysopa; species Chrysopa pallens. Next base: position 5,181,385 of record CM035597.1, on the reverse strand, counting down.
GTATTGTGGTATTTATGATTAATACTTTACTAATTAATAATCTTCTGATAGTGAATAATTATGTAATAATATTTTTAATAAGACAGGGTTTTATTTTTAATTTCTAAAAAATCTAATATTCAAATAATATTTTGATATTACATAAAACGAAGAGAAAACAAAGGCTAAAAATGAGTAAAGTTTAATAAATCTATTTTAGTAATGTTACTGTAAAAAATGTCTCTCAAATCAAACGCAATTTTATATAGTTTTTGTTTTTATTAAGAAAGTAAACTTAGGTATTTTATATGTCTTTTATAAAGTTTAAAAAACATTCTGTGTTTTATAGTCTCAAATGTTTGCTAATTTTTTATATTTCTTTGTTTGGTAAGTTTCTCTGTTGTTATGGATTAATGAAAAGTTTATTTTTTTATAAATTTATTAGACTGATTATTAAAAACTAATTAGATGAAAGTAATTTGATATAATAAATGATAATTTTCCAATTATAACGCTGAATTTTAATTTAAGAAAGGTATTTAAGTTGTTATAACAAGTATTTAGGATTTTGTTTTGAAAATTTTTTAAATTCTTATCAAAAATAATCATAAGATAGACGTTTTCGAAAACATTTATAATAAATGATTCTTTAGAACTTAAAATAGATTGGTTAAAATGATTAAAAATTACAGACCTGTACCTTTAAATATATTTTATATCGAAGATAAATTATAAATTTATTTGTAAAATTAGAAAGAATTTTAAGATAAAATATTTTGGAATTTCTTTTAAATTAAATGCTACCCTTTATGACTTGTTATTTAAATTTCGTATTTTTAATACTTCCGGACGTGAGAAGTGCCGAATCTAAAGAAAAGTTGGATGAAAGTTATTGGGCAAACAATCGACCACCTGGTGTTAGAATTCAAGATTTTGCGCAAAATAATACGTTTTCCCCAGCAACAAAATTAGGATCGGCTAAAGAAAATCCAAGAATCTGTGTGATATTTGTAAAAAATGTACTTAAATTTTTAAAAGATACATACTGGAACAAGTTGAGAGAGCATCCTGATGAAAATGAAGTGAAAAGAGTTATAACAATACTTTTTGATAGCATACCAGACTTTTACGAATTAGTTTTTTTGATTTGTAATATCATGATCAATACCGAAGGATTCACTATATTGAGTCAAACCAATTTCTTTACAACAGATCTTGATATTGGAACCGGTAGAGGTTTGTTACTTATTGCAGGAAGAGGAAATTATAGGCTATTATCAAGATTAATCCAGAATCAATTATTTGCAACAAATCCAGAAATTTTAGCTTCTCTGACGCCTCTTGCAACAAATGCGTGTATTGTCTATTGGAATTATTTAAAAGAGAAGAGCAAAGAAGAAAATCCGTTATTTTGTTTAGATAGTGAGAGTGGGTTGAGATTATTATATCCGGAATATGCAGCTGAGTCAGCAATATCAGAAAATTTTAAAGCATTATCATTTGTCAGGATAAAATATTATGATAACTTCTTTGATTATTTGTGCGGCTTTAAATAAAATTTATTTTTTCTAACAAGAATAGTGTATGATTTTTTGTAATAGTTTTAATGTATACTTTAATAAACAGTAAAAGATAAATTTTAAGAGAAATCTAAAGAATTTGCCTGCAAAAACATGCCAAATCCTCTTATAATTCTTAAGTTATCTTTTTATTTTTAATATAAAATCAAATCAAATATATTATAATTTCAATTTCTTCAAATGATTTATAAGTTGAAATTAAGAGTTTAAAATTATATTGATTATAACACTGATAAAGTTTTTTTATTTTAAATTTTTTGTGAGGTTTTTAAATTTTTATATGCAAAAGCTATCATTCTCTATGTTTTTTTTAAATAGATTTTATAAAATAACTTTTCAGTGCTATTTATTAATTTCTTATCACATATGCTATAATTTATTAATAGACTTCAGATCAAATATTTCTATTAGGTTATCACACCACATACAACAGCAAATTATTTTATACCCATGTCGTTAAATTTGGAAATCAAAAGTTATCAATTAATATTAGAACAAAACAATCTTTATAAACATTATGAGTAAAAAATTTATAAATTTTATTTTTTTAGAAAAAAACTAAAATTAATATAGAATTGTCATAATAGTAAAAATCAATAAAATACTAGGATAAATCATTTATTATATCAATCTTATACATTATTATACAACCTAGAAAATATTTTTTATGCAAGTTAATATTTGGTTTATATGATAATTAAAATACTTCTTTTTAGATAAATATTCTAAACACTAAATTATATTATCAATCTGCAAATTATCTAATCCTAAAATTTTTTAACATTACAGGATAGTAAATTCGTCCGCTCTTTTTTGTTCGGAATCCATTTAATGGTAATTTGAATATAAAAAGCATACAAATGGAATAATTAAAAAATATTGAAATCGAATCATTCATTTTTTGAATTAAGCTATATAAACTAGTTATAATGTTAAAACGGATAATATTTACCTCGTAAAAGGTGATTCTGATGTTAAAACTACAAATAATATTGTTACAAAAAAAATAAGTAAAGAGCTTATTTTAAAAAAATAAAATTTTATAAAATTATTCATTAAATGTGAATTTTGATTATGTTCAAAAGTATTTGTTTATATTACTTATAACTTTTGACAAAGACTAGTTTTATAAATATATAATTTTAATTTAATTTTGTTTTTATATAACAAGAGACTTGAAATGAGTTTATTATCTTTTTTAGTGAAATTTCATACAATATTTTTATAAACATTTTACTAGGAAAGAAAACTATGGACATAGTCTATTACTAATCTCAATTTAGTGGTATTATATTTCTTGTAAATCTAAACGGTTTTTTTAACAAATAAGAAGTAGTTATATTTTTGAAAACAACATATTTAAAACAATATAACAACAAAGAATCCATTTAAAGATATCTAAACACCTTTAGATTTTAAAATTTTATGAGTCTGCGAAGAATACACGATATTTACTTATTTTCAAATTAAAAAAATTTTTTACTCTATTGGTTAAATTAAGTAATTAAAATCAATTTAGATGTTTTCAAATCAAAAATTGTTAATAAATCCGTTTAAAGTATATCTGGTCCGAAAAGGAAAATTTCAATTTTTTTGGATACAAAGATAAGTTTTTAGATAAAAATCTATAATATTTGAAATTCAGGTAATGTTTTAAACAAATAATTTCTTGCCATAATCTTCAAAATTCTTATATTCGTTTTTTACTTCAAATTTTGATTACTAAATCAAAATTACGGCTTAAGGAGTTAAATAATTTTGATTAGATTAGAAAGGTTGTGGTATGATTTTGATTACAAAAAAATAATTACATTTTAAAAAGATAATAAATATACCTTAAGGTTTGCTCAAATTTATTCTACAGTAGAAATTTATTAATTAGCAGATTTAAAATAATAATATCATGATGTTTATTGTAAATTAATTACATTTACAGATTCTTATTCATAAAATTAAATAAATCTAAGATTAAATACACATTCCAAATAAAGAAGTTTATTTCAAAAAGTATAAATTGAATGTTTCCCCTGTTTTATGAAATTTTTACAAGAAATTATTATTTTTGTTTGCATCATCAAAGGATCTGAAGAAGAAAGAAATTACCGAGATAATCCAATGAAATTAATAGGCGATGTTCTAATGAGACAAGCTAGAGGTGAATCATCTGAACCTTTTAGATTCGAAATAACCTTGCGACTCCAATCAGAAAATCCAAGACACACGCCTTCCCAACCATTTTGGCCTTATAAAAGAGTCTCAAAAAAACATTTTAAAAATGTGATCATTGATTTTCTTGAAGAAAGCTATTGGTTTCCTCCTTTTTCATTCCCTAACATTCCAGAAGTAAGAAAGATGCTTGGCTTAGTTTATGAATCAATTGATGGTTTTAAAGAACTCTGTATTTTTACCTCTCTTTCAATGTTCGGAACAGGAGGATATATAAACATGTCTCAAAAATATCCTCCACCCGAACCTGGCGATAGGTGGTATTCTAGGGGATTATTACAGATCACTGGCAAAGAAAATTATAAGATATTAGCAGAGTTAACAGATGATATGATTTTCTTAAGTAATCCTGATATTCTTGCCTCTTATAATTCTAAAGCAACAAGAGGAAGTTTATTGTTTTGGGATTACTTACAAAGAGAAAGAAGAAAAGTTGACCCGTGTTTTGAAATGAATTTTGACAATGGATTAAAATTATTGTTTCCCAAATACTTTGAGCCAGGCCATGAAGAAGAGTTTAAAAAATTTAAGAAAAGCAGGCATGAACTTTACAAAAAGATACGTGAACTGTTTGAAAAAGCAAAACATTCTGGTGAGCATAGGTCAAAACATCACCACAAAACAGCAAAGCATTCTGACTCAAGCACAGATGATACGTGTCAACTTGGATGTTAGTTAATTAAATTGTATGAAAGTGTGAATTGTATAATATTTTATATTAAATTTTTTTAATATTAGAAGAATTGATTTATTTTTCATTTTAAGAATTTTTTAAATCATATTTTAAAAAAGAGGGTTCTTAAGGTTTCGTGTTAAAAAGACAAAATATGCTAAAAAATAAATCAAAACTTCTTTTTATAAATTAAAATAAAACTTTTTTTTATAAAATATCAATTATCATTCTAAAAAATTCTTTATATTTTTATTAGAACTAGAATCAAAAAAAAATTAAAATTAGAATCAACTTAGAACTTTAAATGAAAATTAAAAAATTTTAATTTTGATTGTGAACAAAAAAAGAACGATTCTTAAAGATTTTTTAAAAATATATAAAGAAAGAAAATATGGAACCATGACTCATTTTACTGATGAAAGTTAATAACTTTATTTTTAAAGATTAAAGGAGAAAGCGATGCAAAGGAAACTACCAACTCAAAAAAATATCATCCTTTGAAGGCAAGTGGTACTTTGAAATTAATGAACACTGTCGATGGTAAAATTGTAACCAAGGTTTTTACAACTGAATCTGAAGGAACTATCGAATTTGCCGGCGAAGACTGCCAATTGTTGTTAAACACTCCAAAAGTAACAAAAGATTGTTTTACAGAAAAAATCATTCAATTCTTACAACATACCTTTTGGAGAACCCCATTTTCTGCACCTAATATACCAGAACTTATAGGACTACTTGGTATACTTTATGATAGGATACAATCATTTGATGAACTATTAATTTTAGTCTCAGAAACAATGTACGCAACTGTCGGATTCAGAATCTTAAGCCAACATAACCCACCTCCAAAAGAAGGTGATAAATGGTACGCAAGAGGACTACTTTACATTCACGGAGAAGAGAATTATGAACGCTTGGCCGAACTAACCAAAGATCCTGAGTTTATTAACAACCCAGATATTCTCGAAAGTTATGAACCAAAAATTACCGAAGCTTGTGTTATTTTTTGGAAGGATCTGATTGAAAAAAGGAAAGCTGTGGACCCAAACTTTACCATGGATTTTGATACTGGACTGAAATTAATGTTCCCAATCTTTTTTGAACCAGGCATGAAAAGAAATATGCATACTTTAGGCGTCATAGGATTGAGCTCTATAAGTGTATAGTTGCTCTTTTTGAAAATGGGTTTGTTTTTGAAGATTTTAAAAATGATTTTAAATCATCGTTCAGTTATGGCAAAATACCAAACAATGTTTTTAACTTTAACTTTAAAAATGATGAATTACAAAGGTAAATTTAATTAAAAGTATGAGTGAAAATGTTTTTTAAAAATCTCTTTTTTTTAAAATTTTTCTTTTTTTTTAAATTCAGAATTTAAAAAATAATTTATTTCAAAAAACAAATTAATTTTTCAATAAAAGTTTTTTTTTATTTTTAAAAAAATGTTTTTACCGGAAAACGTAAAAAAATACACAAACGTAAACGTAGTCTCATTAAGAAAATATGGTAACAAATACGATATAGCGGTTCAACCAAATAAACTGACAGATTATAAAAGTAACAAAATATCTCTTAATGAAGTTTTACTCTCAGATAATATATTTATAAATGTATCCAAAGCAGAAATCTGTCCTGAGGATCTTCTTATTATGTTTCATAAACCAAAAGAAGAAATAATCAAAGAAATTTTGAATTATGGCACTGAACAAAAAGCTACTAAAACAAGAAATGCTGAGTTATTACAAATAGAAAATGAGATTATCACAATTTTACAAAGAAAAATCCTTTTTAAAGAGAAGTTTTTGAGTGTTTTTTACTTAAAAAGAATAATTTCTTCTTTTTCTGTTGATACCACCAATCCAAAAATACAAGCACAAGAAATTATCAAAAAATTGGTTAGTTTAGGATTTAAGAAACTTGAAATGAGAATACAGGTTTATGATACTAATAATTTTAAAGAATCGTTTGATTGTAGGATTGAAGAAAATGTGTTATTTATTTCTTCTGATGATTTTCCTGCTTTTAGAGCACATTGTTTAGAAAATGTTATTAATTTTAAAATTTTAGAATCAATCGAAGTGGAGGATGAAAAAATAATTTAAAATTGTTAATAAATTATTTTTTGATTTGAGATCGTGTTTGTATTTTTGATAAATAATTTATAAAATTTTTAAATCTTTAACATACAAATTTATATTTTTTGCATTTATAATCTAACAAAATTAGATTAACTAAGAAAAGAGAATCAGAAACCGAGGTAATATCTTGAAAGAGAGCAAAAATTAATTAATTAAAATTGTTTTTAAACATTGTAAAACTAAAAAAAGAAAATCGAAATTGAATAATCTCTCACATAAATTTACATTCAATTTTATACCATTGATTTGATATTATTGTACATTAAGAGTTTACTATTGAAAGAAACAATTAGAATTATACAAAATAAATGATAATGACTCTTTTTAAGTAAATATGTAAAAACGAAAGGATAAATTAGTTTCTTGAACTGGTGATTAAATCTCAAAAAATAAATAACTCTAATGCCAAAAAAGTATTACTCAGATTTAAAGCATTTTATATATGGTATATATACAGTTCGTTTCGAAAAAATTCAAAATGGCAAAACTGCATCAAAATATGCTAGAATTTTAGTAAAATATTTTATGGGTTGTTTTTTAAAAAGTCAAACTATGTTTAAATATTAAATATTTTGTAAAAGGTTCGTTTTAGACTCGAATTAGAAATTTCTTATTATATTAAGAAATTATTGTTACAAAAAAAATTCAAAATGTAAGATGTAACAATAATACCGTCAATATTCCCTCCAACACAAAATATAAATACGTAACTCACAAGATACTCATGAAAAAACAACTCTATATTGCAGCAAGAGGGCAAATTATAACTTTATCTGAGAATGGTATGAACTTGGTAAAGTTAGCTAAAAAATTCAACGTTAATCCATCGACACTAAAAAGAATAGTAGATAAATATAGGCAGTACAATACTCTTGAACACTTTAAAAATAATGACAGGTCTGAAATATGTTTATATGAAATAACGGCTTTTATCTTTGAACATATTTAAAAAATCCTAAACTGTCATCGAGGAAAATACAAGCCAAGATTAAAGAAAATATGCGAAAACCCTTTCTTAAATTACAATAAGAAGAATTTTAAGTAATCAAAATACAAATGCCCATTATCAAGAAGACTCTTGCCTTTATCGTCTAAAAATATAAAAAACGAGTGTAATATTCTTCTCACTAAATAAAAATGTCTCTATAAGATGCAAAAAGCATTATTTTTAGTGAAGAATCTAAGTTTAACTATATTATTCCGATAAAAAAGCTAAAATGTGGAGAGAACCCCAGGTCGGGCTACAAACTCGCTATATAACCTGTTATATAATAATATATTTACCTTAAAAGGAAGTAGTTTTAATTATTTGTTTAATTTTAGTAAAATATTATTTATTCAGAGAATTTATTTTTTTAAGTAGAGATGATAGACAAAGAAAAAAATAAAAGTAAAAATGAGTTAATATAAACATTCTTAGACAAAACGGCACAATATCGATAAAAAATAAAAATAATTAAACACGAGAAGATTAAAGATAAAAAAAATATAAATATTAATAAAATAATTCTAATAAAGCTTCCAAGTATAACAACCTCTAGAGCTTTAAAATATTCTTCTTGTTCAAAATTTCGGTAATCAGAAACTACCAACAACAGCTTAAGCTACTTTTTAAAGTCTCTTCTTTCGATATCTAGCTTGCTTTAACTATATTGAATAAGTTTGCATCTGGTTTTTTCTTCTTCACTTCTTATTATTTCAAGAAATTTTAAATTTTGGGATGAGCAATGTGTGCGAGGTTATTCAAACCACGATTCCACCCCTATACCCCATTTGTAGTTCTTGGTAATTCATTTATTACCTTTATTTAACATTCCAGAAGTGAGAATTAAATAACAGTTCAAAATTATTTACAACATTATAGAGATTTCTTATGTACACTTTTTCAAAATATGTAAAAAAGTTTTCAATATCGTCATTCTTTTCTTTCATGTAAAACATTGAAGTTTTATAAATGTTACAACAAAGTCTGTCGCATCTAAGAGACACAAATTTAATAATTTCGTACCTTCCTTTAAATATAGTCTCAGTTTTGTATAATAATTTAAGATTATTTTTTTGTATACTTCTTTACACGGCTTGAGAAAAATGAGATAGAAAGGCTTTTATTTACGAACTTTGAAACGCCGCGGAGAAAGCATTCAACAATGATTTCTCTAAATATATAATTATATTTTTAGGACTAAAATTCATATTTCCCTTTATTTCAATAAAACTCCTTGTAATTAGTTCTTGAGTTTTTGACTTTAACAATACATAAACGAGGAGAGGTGTTTTTCTAAATATATAAACATGAATTGTAGTTGACTGTGTAAATTCTCAAGGACCCGATTTAAAGGTTCCATCTACAGCCTATGTACTAGAGCCCTTCAAAAAATATAATGGATAATCAGAAGCTAAAATAGTTATTCTTTTATAATCAACAAATCCAGAGTCAAATCTTAAAAATTTTCTTCTCTGCATGTTTTAATAAATATCTCTGGGATATCGTTGATTTCAACTACATTAGTATCCAATACTTTTTTTTCTTTCGCGTAAACTATAGACATCAAAGACTTCATTTTCGGCATTGATTCTATATTACACTCATCTAAATCTCTAGATATTAATGTAATGTATTCTGCAGATAATTCCTTTGTTGATAATAATTTTTCTTTGATAGCAATGTTAGCTTTGTATATTAGGACCTCGGTTTTATCTCGGTCATGATTATGTTCTGTTAGCATAATTAGGATTAAACACTCATATAACATTAGTTTTTCCTTTACATGCCCTACTTTGACGATAATAAACGTTGTTCAGATCGCTATTTTGGTGAAAATTGTGCATAAAATCATTATAAATAAGATTCTCTTGATCTTATTGATTTTTTAAGAATTGCATACAGCTAGGGAAAAAAATACTCTTTACAAAGCAAAATTTTCAGAATAACTTAAATTTAAAGTCCTAGTTGAAGAGCTAAAATATTTTGAAATATTTTCTATAAGCATCAGTCTAAGATCGCATAATTATTTTTTGAACCCTCTCAATAAAAAATTTTTTTAATTAGTTTTTAAATTTTTTATTGTAAAAAATACTCATTACTTTTTAAATTAAATTTATTTAATATTTGGAAGCACCGCCTTGGCTTTTATAACTTCGAAAAATCTCAAAAAAACAGCATTTACTAAAGTAAATATGTAGTTTTGATCAATTGATTGCCAAATTTGTAATATTTTTTGATATATTTGGTGCTTATTTGTTGCTGGATTTTCCTGATATTTCTTTTTGACATAGGACCATAAATTTTCAATAATATTTAATCTAGTGATTGGGCTGGCCATTTTAATACATTAATATTGTTTTCGACAAAAAATTCTTGTACAATTTTACTTGTATGTTTAGGATCATTGCCATGTTGGAACGTAAAGTTGTTTTCAATTTTCTATTTCTTGGCGGAGTCAAAAAGATTTTCCTGTAAGATAGTAAATAGAAAAACTTAACCATCGTTCCCTTTATTTCAATGAAATTTCCGACTCCATTCGCAACAACACATCCCCAAAGCATTATGCTTCCCCTCCATTTTTGACAGTTTTCATTGTGCATTTTTCATTAAATTCTTCCCCTTCGAATCTCAAGACCCATTTCTTACCATCGCTTCGAAAAAGATATATTTTAGTTTCATTAGACCAAATAAAGTTTTTCCAAAAATTCAATAGAATTTTTAACCACTCTAAACTTAGCTCTAGCCGTAGTTTCTTAATAATATCCGAAATCAACGGTGCCGTGGGACCCTTTTGATTTTGTTGATTGTTTATTTTTAATATTAAAATATTTTGGTGACATTATATGGGTTTATTTAAAATTTAAATTTAAATTAAAAGTTCGAGACTTTTAACTTTTCTTCTGACCAATCAGAAACTACCATACTCTGACTCTCTCCTACCAACCTTACTCTTCTAATACTCACCCAATGTATAACTTCGTTTCTTTCTACTGCTATGATGTTGTTCCTCGCTTTCAATCCTATAACCTCATATGGACCAATAAATGGATCTTGTAACTTATTTATTACTGGTATTCTTATCATAACCTTGCTTCCAATGGTGATATGTTTGTTTACTAATCTTTTCTTGTTAGCTTTATTGAGCTCCTTGCGCTTGGTCTTTAATTGTAGGGCGTAGAGATTTTCAACAAACTCCTTCCTATCATTTTCCTTTGATGATTTCCATAATCGCAAGGTCTCAAAGGGTATTTGATATGACGTTCTGTTATATGTAAGATTTAGATGGTTTTCGGCTACCGAAACGGCTTGTTTTAATGATGAATTTCTTTTATAAATTCTTAAAATGTTTAATATTGATGAGTTAATTCTTTCTGAAACAGAGTTTGCTGTCGGAGTATAAGCATTAGCATACTTATGAGTCATTTGTCTTTCAGCACATAATTTTTGAAACAATCTAGAGGTATACTGTCTACCCTGGTCGGAAATGATAATCTTTGGTTGGATATTTAATTCGTCTAAGAATTGTTCAATTTTTTTAATAACGTTGTTACTACTGATCTCTTGTAAGACATAGAGTTTAGTAAACCTTGTAAAAATGTCAGATACTGTTAGTATAAAGAATTGTTTACCCTTTATATATCCATTATATTGTAAAGGACCTAATATATCAGTTGAAATGGATTCAAATGGTTCTTTTGAAATTAAAAAGTTTTTCATTTTGCCGTGGTTAAGCCTAAAATTTTTGCTTTGTAAGCATAGTACACAGGAATAGCATATTTCATTTATTTTCTTTCTTAAATTCTTCGCTTCAAATTTTCGTTTAAGTGTTTCATACATTTTGTAACTTCCTGGGTGTCCGTATTCATTATGTAATGCTGTTAATATTTCTTGGCTCTCTGACTCCGGTATAATAAACTTCTTGTTCAGATTTAATTTAAGTGTTAGGCTTTTACTTTCTGATAATTGTAGAATAATTTCTTTTTTATCATTTGCTATTTGATAGGCGATTGGTGAGTCTTCTTTTATCATGAAATTTCTGCTGAAGAAATCTGCAGCTATGTTTCTTTTACCATTAATGTGAAGTAGTTTGTAATTATACTCTTCTAGTATTATCTTCCAACGTTGCCATCTACTAGAAGCGTAATCTTTGATGTGTGTCAGTTGAGACTATCGGTATATATTGTTAATTCACTATTATAGACTATGGTTTTAAAGTGTTCTAGGCCTTTTATTACTGTTAGGCATTCTTTCTCCACTATTGAGTAATTCCTTTCCGAATGCAATAATTTGTGGCTATATATACCTAATATTCTTTCTTGTTGACATAAGACTGCACTAATTCCGATGTCACTAGCATCGGTGTATAGTTCGAAATTTTTTTTGAAATCGGGATGGGCTAGTTCAATGTTGGTTTCAATGTTTTTAATTATGTTTTTAAGATCTTCTTCGTCTTTACGATTCCAACAAAATTTGGTGTTTTTCTTAAGCTTCTCAGTCATTGTACTTATCAAAGTACTTAGGTTTACCACATATGGTCTGAACCAATTTAGAAGCCCTAGGATTTGTCTTAACTCTTTAATTGTTTTAGGGGCAGTATTAATGTGCTTAAGTTTTTGGATCGTAGCGCTATCAGCCTTTATTCCGCTTTCTGATATTAGCATTCCTAAATAAATTACTGATTTTTGATAAAATTTACTTTTCGACCAATTAATTGCGATATTATTATTTTTAAAAATATTAAAAATTTCTTTCAAATGTTTCAAATGATCTCTCATATTCTTAGAATGAATTAGAATGTCGTCTAGAAAAATTTTTACATAGTTAAGATCACCTAAAAGATTTACCATAGCACGCTGAAAAGTTCTGGGAGCGTTCGAGAGACCGAACGGCGTTCTCAAGAACTCGTATTGCCTTCCTAATATTACAAACGATGTTTTATGAATGTCTTCCTCTGCTACTTTAATTTGATAGTAACCTGTTCTTAGGTCTATCTGTGAAAAGATTGTTGAACCCTTTAAGTTACTAAGCATTTCGTGGAGATTGGGGAAAGGAAACGGTTCCGGGACTATGATGTTATTTAAAGGTCGATAATCCACAACTAGCCGGATTTCACCATTCTTTTTTCCTATTGGAAAGGCTGGCATAGCATATGCTGAAATGCTTCTTCTGATTATTTTTCTCTTTTGTAAACTTTCTAGTTCCGATTTGACCTGCTTTCTGAGTTTAAAAGGAACTATGTATTCTTTCTTATAGATCGGCTCATTTCTTTTTAGTTGTATCTTGTGGCTCACCTGTGGTATTTCTCCATGCTCTGGTAGTGATTCCCTTGCTGATTTTAATAGTTGATCAAGAGTTTCTTCATCATTTACCAGTAAAGTTTTTGTTAAAATGTACTCCGTGATGTTCTTACTGATATTATCTTTACTAGCACTTAGCGAATATTCTACTTGAGTGTTGTCGATTGAAATCGTTTCCTCTTTGCAATTTACTATTGCGTCATGAGTTTTCATAAAAATATATCCTAAATTTAAATCAACTGGTAGCGAATCCAAGGGGTAGCATTTAACCTTAAAGATCCTGTCTGGTATTTGGTTAAAACTTATGTTTATCGTTAAAAAGGAAGTAACTGTTTCTTGCATACTGTTTGCCATTTGGAATTTCTTAGGAATATCCAGCCTTTCTGTTTTAAGACCTAATTCTTTAACTATTGAGTTTGAAATTAAGTTATATTGCGAACCGGTGTCAAATAGACAATTGATTGTCCTGTGGTTCAGCTTGGCTGTAAGCATTATTTCTTGGGCTGATGTCTTGTTACTTTCATGTATTACAAATCCCTTTGATGAACCTTTGGTATCTTGTTTATTATCTCTACCACTGTTATGTGTGTTTCTTTTCTTAAGTTCTAAACAGTCTTTAGTTTGATGGAATTTACTTCTGTGTAGTTTACACCAGATTTTTTTCTCTTGGTTGATGTTGTGTGTCTCTGGATTTCTGACTGAAGTCAATAAATTTTCTTCGTCTATTTTACTTCCTAATTTCTCGATTTTAAGAAGATATTCTGTTTTTCCCATGATGTCTAAATTCTCTTCGTTTAATAGTTGAAAGCGTTGTTTTTTTGATAGGGCTTTTTCAAAGTATCCTTCCACTTCTCTATTGGTGAGTTGATCTTTTTTAGACAGACATGCATTCGCCATACTTATATATTTCATAAAGTCTTTATAGAAAAGAGACACAGAAGTGTACTTAGATGTCTTAATATTGTCAAGCAGTCTTTCATAGTTGATGAAGTCATCCTCAAAGAATGTTTCCTTAACAAGTATATCCAGAGCGGCGTCAGGATCTGTCTCATGTTCAAAGGAAGGCTGAATAGTGTCACTTACTAAAGTTCTTAAAATGCACATTGCTGTTTTACTATTAGGTTGATTTAGCTCGAAAAGATTTCTTACTTGTTTAGTCCATGTCATGATATGTTCAGGATCTAGTTTTGTCAACTTATTGATAGTGATACTAGGACCTCTCTGGTCATTGACTGTAGTCTCAAAGGTGAGTTTCTCGTTGAGAGATAGAGCATTCAATCCTTGTGTAAGCTGTGATAGAGTGCTTACCAGGTCAGTCATTGTGTGGGGTTCAGTTAGCACTCGTGAGCGAGCTGAGTAGTGAGTTGTGGCATTTGAATTCAAACTGCCGTGGGACCCTTTTGATTTTGTTGATTGTTTATTTTTAATATTAAAATATTTTGGTGACATTATATGGGTTTATTTAAAATTTAAATTTAAATTAAAAGTTCGAGACTTTTAATTTTTCTTCTGACCAATCAGAAACTACCATAAACGGTACCTTTCTGATTGACCGGGCCTTCAAACCATATCCTCTAATGACATTTTTATGGTTTTTGCATAAATATCAACCAAAGATTCATTTTTAAGTATTATCCTTATTTTTTCCCCACTGATCCTTTTATCTCTTCGACTAACTGTAATATCCTCTTTTGAACGTCAGGAGAAATCTTCTTTTTACGACCCGAATAAAGCATTTTATTGGAAGGAGAATTTTTTTCAAAGTTTTTTGAGATATAATATATACACTGTCTTGATATTCCCAGGAGTACTGCGATCTCTGCCACTGACTTTCTGGTTTTATAAAAATCTTTTATTGAGCACTTAATATCATAAGAAATTTCTCGGTTGAGTCTTTTTGGTGCCATAAAAATTTTTAAGAGTAAAATCTTAACCTTTATATCTCTTTTTTGGCGGAAAAGGATGGTAAAAACGGATATTAATTATTTTGTAAAGAGTATTTTTTCCTTTCTTAAAATACAAAAATTTATTAAAAAAATTAATCAGGGTTCCATGTGAAAAATTAAATATGTCAAAAAAATACTAACCGAAATATAAAGTAACTTTTCGTTATGGACAAATTTTTAATATAATAGATATATTATTTTTAAACTCTTTTTGTGGTTGTAAAGAGTATTTTTTCCCTAACTGTATATCTTTTTTTTATGAATACATGTTGTATAGTCTTGAGAATAAGATCCGTGAGTGGTTATTTAAGTAAATAAATTTTAAAGATTGTTTAAATGATTATTAAATGTTTTTGCCTGAGAGAAAGGGGGTAGGTTAAGTCCATTTTTTCTTTAATACTTAATTAAATTTAAAATGATAATCTTTGGGACTCAAGGTTGGATAACCCATTGGTTATTTAAGGTTTTAGTTGTTAACTGAAATTGGTAGTTTTAGGTTTCATAAAAGGATTAAGTGTTGGTCACTTAAAGTGACAGTTAACTATAAAAAGAGAGTTTTAAATAAAGGATGGTTTATTACAAAAAAGATTCTAATTCTAAAAATAGCAACAGGTTGAAATCCAACCCTCAACTCCATGTGCTTTGTGTTATAATCTATATCATATACGATATTACTTTTAATGTTTTCTTAAAACAAATATTTACCATCATTTTAATCTTTTAGGTTTAAAATCTAGAAAAATATAAGAATAATTTTTTGTTGGCTCCACAAATATAAAAGATGATAGTTGTTTGAAAATAGTTTTGGTAATGTAAATGCAGTTTTTTTCTCATTACCATGGGATTTGCCTTTGAATGTGTTTTTAAACATAGATGGTTTGATTTTATAAATTTTCTAAAATATTGCTAAGTTAAAAAAATATAATTTGTCTATAAATTATTTGAACCATCTTAGCAAAAATAATTGTTTTAAAAATTTATGTTCAAATGAAGACATATAAATTGTACTGATTTTTCAAAAAATAATTGCAATCTATAAATAGAAAAATTAAAAAATATATTTGGTAATTTTTCAAATAAATCGCATTTTTTTAGAAATTAAAAACGAATTTTTTCTGCTGCCTAGGGATAGAAAATCTATACGAAGATTTTTTTGATGTACCTTCTATCTAAAAAATAAATACTTAGTCATAAGAAACATACGTTAGAATATTTTTCTACATAAATAGATATAGCGCAAGATACTGCGAGCCTTTCACCCCGTGCACTCTATTAACTTCCTAAATCTACCCTGCCTGCAGGTCTTGGTTAACTCAAAAACTAATCACATGATCTGAAACTTATTAAATAAAAAATTTAATAAATTTGGGTAAAATGACGCACCCCTTGGGTAAATGCATCTATCTTAATAAATAATAATTACCTGTTAATAATTTATTAAATTATTCTTTCACTGGTCAGATTTCTTAGTCTTAATGTTTTGCTAATTCTTGTTATTAAAGGTAATAAATTTCTATTTATTCGTTTAACTTTTTAAACAAAAATATTATTACATTTGTCTACAAAATAATCATTTTCTAAAAGTTTCATTTCTGATATCATGTTTTATTTTTAGAATGAAAGGTTTAAGATAAATGAACAAAATTTTAAAATAAAACACTCTCTTAACTGATAAAGTGCTGTAATTTTTAGTAAATAAATCAAATAGCTTATTTATAAATAAAAACTTAAGAATGACTAACTTTAAAATATTTTTAAATTTTATATATTAAATTATTAATACAGGATTACCTCAATTGTGACTTTGATTTTAATGCGGAAAGAAGAATCAACGTAAAGGTATTTGTAGTGTAGGAGGTTATGATATTTATTTTAATCTATTTTTATATTTTTAATATTTAAATAATTTAAAATTTTTACCCATGAATATGGAGGGTAACAGAAAATCATTAAATAAAAATGACAAGAAAACATTTTATTTTAACTCAAAATGTAAGGACACGGGCTGTTTGCTTGACATCTATCTTAATAACAAGTTGTCTTTACATGAACTCTACAGTATTAAATGCACATGTAAGAGTTGAAATTAGAATTGGTATAAACAAATATAGTAATTTTTATACGTGAACAAATATAAATTGAAATCAGAATATACCAATAGTTCTCGTACATATTTTACAGTCTGTATAACAAAAAATCTTGTATGTTTATCATTAAATTAATAAACAAAAATAAATGTGATTGACAAATGTATTCATAACTATAATTGTTTCAAGCCATTTATCAAATTACAATATGAAAATAGGATTAAGTTTATGAAACATAATTAGAAATATTTGTTAATCCTTTTGATTACATTTAAGGATAAATTTTTTTGTATAAAAATCTATTTCTAATATATATCGTTAAATATTAATGACATATAAAATACTTTTAATTCATTTCTGGAATATTTGCCCAAAAATATTGAATTAGTTATTTTTATTAATAATATACATTTGTTAAAAATAGAAAATTTAAAATTTAGCTTCTTAGACGAGAAGAAAGAAATCGAAAGGATCTTTAACTTCTTATATTATTCTTAATACCTTTAAAAAAAATTGAAAAGAGTCTTACTTCATTTATTTAATCAAAAGAATTTTTTGCATTATAATTATAAAAGAAGATCACATAATTCAAGTATTGATATTTTTAGTTAAACACTTCCTTACTATAAAGAAATGAAACAATCTTCTCATCTTTAAAAGGTTACTTTTGCAATTATTAATTTTTAAATTTCGTGAATTCTTAATTTTTGTACTTAAAGGCTTTTGTGATATTCCTATTAAATCCTAAAATGTCTCGAGTAAAATATTGTCTTTTAAGATAAATACATCAATTTTGTATTTTTTTATTCCGAAGAATTTAACAACATTTTTCACAACTTGAAATATTTCACTAAAGTATTAATTTCAATGCAAATTTTTAATAAATTTTACAAAATGTGACAGAATACAACTTTTAAGTGTTTAATAGAAATCAACTCTCTTATATGATTTTTAATTGTATTTTTTTAAAATTTCATTGAGAAAAACGTAAACAGTTTTATTAAAATGGGTGTTATCGATAAATCATTTATTAAATAATCCTTCATATACCCATGGTCATAGAAATTTGTATTCTCTCTTTTTTGCTCTTGACAAATACTAGTTTGTCTACAAAAAGAAGCTTAGAATCAGAAAATTCAGATAATAAAAGACTAAAAACTTTATCTGATGAAATAACATTTGGGTGTAGTGATATTCAAAAAGAAAGAATTATACCATTCATAACGCCGTGTCCCGAAAAATATGTAAATCCTATAAACTCGGGAATGATTTTACTGTACAACTGTGCATTAAAAATAGACGGCAACAAAGAGATCTTTGAATCTATAGCAAATGAAAAAAAAGTGAGATAAAAGTTGATAAGAAAAATTCACAAAATTCAAAAAAATATTCAATTTTAAGAAAATTAATTAGCAAAATCAAAGAAAAGTACACAATAAAGCTGAAAGATGTTAGCGAAATATCAGTGAACACATTAAACAAAATATCAGAAGAAAGCATGTATTTCAATTTGACCCATTTTCTTAATTATTTTTATACAGAAAATTTAATGAATTTTGTTAGATCAATCGAAAAAAGCTTAAAACAAGAATTGATAGATCAATTTGTAAACGATTTTATTTATGATAAAATTATAAATAAATACAAAGATAAAAGGGTAAAAATAGTAACTTTGAAAATTCTAAGCAAATCTCTTTTTTTAAACATCCAATATTCTATAATAAATAGTTTAAAAGAGATTGGACAACTTAAATTTAATTTGTATCTTAAGCATTTTATCAGAAAAAACAGAAGTCAAGCTATCGATAAATTTGAATTAGAAAATATTAAAAAAGAAATGATTGAGTTTTTTGAATTTAATGATAACCCTCTTATGAAATTTTTATTCCCTGAGACAAGTAAGATAGTTCAATTTTTGCAAGAAAAGGAAGTTACTGTAACCTCGATAAAATTTTTACACATGCATATTTGCATTTTAAAACTTTTTTACCAGTATTACAGAAGAAAAGTATTAATTGAATTTAAAAATCTTAAAAAGAGACCTTTTGCGCACAGCCCGTTTGACTCTAAAGCCTTTGCTAGATACATTCTTAACTCAAAACTAATGATTTTATGTTTTGTTTTAAATTTTATGAGAACAAACCATGAAGATTTTGCTTTAAATTACGGTATTTCTGTTTTCTTTTTATTTGTAAAAGTCCAAACCCCAGAATCAGCAAAAGGATTAAATATAAATGAAATGTTTTGTGCAAATTTTAATGATATACAATGTCAAATAAACAGAATCATAGTCAATGTCTCAAGGCCCAAATTCAAACTAGATGATATTCATTTTCATGCCTTAATAGTTCGCACATTTCCAAGTTTGAATGCAAGGAATTGGAACTTAGAAACAATAAACTATGCTTTGATCCTTAAAAAACTTTATTCTAAAGAGTTAAAGGCCTTTTTTCTGGGAAGTGATGGAGAAATTTTTTGCCCATCAGAAAATACCAAAGTGCCCCAATCAATTAAGGACATGATTAATAAAAAACTTTTTGGAATGGCACTGAAACATTTCTTCAAAAATGATAGTTAATTAAATACTTTTTGGTTGATACGATTTAAATAAAAAAATCGTTTGATTTGTAAATTTGATAAACAAATTTATTATTAGACTTTTATTATTTTTATATTTCGCGAATTCAAAATCTTTTAAATAATTCAATCTTATTTGAATTTTAATTTAAAATTCTATGTATAATATTTTACTTTTTTTTAAATTGAAAGAGATTATAAAATATCAAAACAATGGATTTAAAGTAATAATTTAAAAAATTTAATCAGAAATATAATTTATTCTTATATTTTTACGGGGGTCTCTTCTTAGGTTTAAAATTTTGAGTAAAATTGATTGAAAATTATTTTATTAAAAATTTCAGCCCAAAATCTCACTTACTTTTTTTGTCTAATGCTTTAATAAAACAACCTTTTTTGGAATGTTAAAGATAGAAAGACTATTTTTCTTAAATTATTAAAACATAAATATTTATAATCTAATGCCATAATTTTATGAGAAAATATATTAATATAAAATCTATTTAAGTATTAAATGATAAATAAAGGATATTTTAGTTTGTGAAAAGTTTGCAATACTTTAAATACTCAAAGAAATTCTTATTCTATTTGATATATAAAAGGTATAGCAAAAGATCATTGTTTGGATTTCCCATCCTTAGGCAAGAGTAAAAATCAAATATAATAACATTAATTATTCTCTAAATAAAGAAAATCAATTATTAAAATTAGTTTTTCTATAAACCTCATATTTTGAACAAAAAAACACTAATTTTATGCATTAATAAATAATAAAACACATTTTTTAATAATCAATTAACTTTATATCAATATTCTTAATTTATAAAATATTTATTAAAATAAATAAATTAATTTTTAATTTAATAAAGTAATTAATTTTTAATTTAATAAAATAATTAATATTTAATTTATAAAATAAATAATTATTTTATTTATAGAATAATTAATTAATTTTTAATTTAATAAAATATTAATTATTTTATTTATTTTTATTCTTCATTATTCTTTATACACTCATAAATCTCAGTTAAAGCTGCTTTATTAATTTTATTAATCTTTACATCATTAATCAACTGATAAATCAATGTTTTATTTTTAAACCTATCCTTAAACTTAAGGATAGATTGTAAAGAACTAATACTATCAGTATAAGCCACATAATTAATCAGCTCATCAGAATAATAGAAATATTTAGAAAGAATCTTACATCTCAACTGATCATTTTTTATGGTCCATGGCTTAAAACCATCATCAATTTCATCTGATATTTTGTAAATCCAGTCAAGGGTTGTCTTTTTTTCTGCTTTGGAGAGTGTTGAGTATAATTGATCAATTATTTTTATGGCTGTGCTTGGTGAATATTTATACATTATTGTGTCTAATCCTATGGGTTGTGAATCCTTTTCTTCTGTGTTTACTAAGTTATTTACGTTCTCTTCCATTGGGTAAAATAAATTAATATTAATTTTATATTTAATATTTATTTATTTTTTATTTTTTAATATTTTTTAAATGTTTATTTTTTAATATTAATTTTTTTAATATTTATTTTAAAATATTTATTTTTCTCAAGGAAAATTAAAAAATGTGTGTCCCTAAAACCTATTTAATAAATTTAAAATTTATTTCATAAAAATTACATTCACTCTCCCTTCTTACTCTCTTTAAGCTTAATCAATGCTGCCTTTAATCTATCCATTCTTTCATGTAACTGCTGAATAATAGAATCTCTTGTTTTAATTTCTTCTAATAAATCATTAACCTTATTCTCTTTGCTTCCTTCTTTCATTTCATTTATAAGTTTCTCTTTTTCTAAAATTATATTCTTAAATTCTTCTACCTTGTTTTTTAAAAAGAAAATCTCATCTGAGTTATTTTGCTTTAATTCGTTTGATAAATTGTTAAATTTTTGTTGGCAAATTTCATATTTTTGTTTATTTTCTTCTAATTTTTTATTTAATTTGTTAATTTCTTCTTTTAACAAATATTTCTCTTTTCCAAGCACTTCTAAGGTTGTGTTTGATGAATTATTTATTAAATCATTTATTGCTTTGTCTTTTTCAGCTAAAAGTTCTTTTAATTTGCCATTTTCTTGGTACATTTTCTCTAATTCAACTTGGTAATTAAGAATTTCTTCTTTAAATTTAGTATTAAATTCATCAAACACACTTTCTTTTTGGTTTGTCAATTCATTTAATTTTTCTTTCAAATTTTCATTCTCTTTTTTTATTTCATCAAATGTTTCTTTAAATTCATTTTTTTCATTTTTTAATTTCAGATTTTTTAATTTTTTCTTTTTTAAATATTTTTTATTTTCTTTTAATTTATTTTCAAAACTGTCCAATTGAATTTGTTTCTTAGTTAATTCATTTTCCTTTTGGTCTAAAAGTCTTTCTTTTTCATAAAATTCATTGTAAATATGCTGTAAGCTTTGATTCTTAAAAATTAATGATTCATTTTCCAAAGAAAGGTATTTTATTCTTTCTTCAAGTAAATTTATGCTTTTTTCTTTTAATTCTAAATCAATAAAAGCATTTTTTAAATTAAATTCACTTTCCCTGGCATTTTTTAAAAGTTCTTCGTTTAATTTTTTCAGATCTTCGTTTGTTTTTTGGAAATTTTCTGCCTCTTTTATGCTCTGAGAAAGTAAATTTATCAACGAATCTTTCTTTTTTAATTCTTCTCTTAGCTCTTTATTTTCATCTTTGCCTATCAATTCGTTGTTTTTTAGTGTTAACACTTTTATTACCTCTAAAAGTTTCTTGTTCTTGTCTTCTTCACTTTTTGTGCTGAGCAGTCCAATCAAATAATTTATTTGACATTTCATTTGTTCAGTTTTTTCTACAAAATTTTGTTCATTTTTTGTTAAAATTTTATTCAAATTTTCTAACAAACTGTCTTTCTTTTCAATGTCACGTTTTAAAAATTCTAACATTTCATTCTCCTTTCTTTCTTTCTCCTTCTCTAAAAAATCAACAATTTTAGTAAAATTATTATTTTCTAGAAAATCAATTTGATTCTCTAAACAAAACACTTTATACTCTTCTATTTCATTGAACACACTTAGCATCCTTCTATACTTTTCTTTATAATCTATTTTATTTACCAATTCTGACTGGTTTAATTCAAATTGTAAATCTATTACTTTTTTTTCTAAGTTTATGATGTAAGAGTTGTTATGTGATATTTCTTTAAGGAGAGAGTGTATTTTTTCTATTAAGGTTTTATTTTCTGTCATTAAGAAATTTATTCCTTCTTCACAAGTCAAGTCAGTCATAGGATTAAAGTAAAAATATATTTTAAAAATTAAATAAATATCTTTAAAAACTTAAATTAAAAATATACTTATTTATTTATCTTTAAAGAATTAAATAAATATCTCTTAAAAATTAAATTAAAATTAAAAATATATTTATTTATTTATTTTTTAAATTAAATAAAAAAGTATTTAGAAAATATATTTATTTAATAATTAAATAAATATTAAAAATAATAATATTCATAAATGATTTAATTAATTCTTAAAAGGTATAAAATCAGCTCCGTAATACTTCCTTAATACTTCTGGTACAACTATCCCATCATTAGTCTGATAATTCTCTACCAAACAGCACAAAGTTCTTTGGATTGCACATAATGTACCATTTAACATATGCACATACATCTTTTCTCCTTTAATTTTACCTTTTCCAAACCTAATTTCACCTCTCCTGCTCTGATAATCTGTACAGTTAGACACAGAGACAAGCTCTCTGTACCTATCTTTGTGTGGGAAAAGTGCTTCTAAATCATATTTTATTGCCGCAGCATCATTCATAGCCCCAGAGACAATAGAAATCAACTTATAAGATATTTTTAGAGACTGATAAAATTCTTCAGCAGTTTTAACCATCTCTTGAAAATAAAATTTTGATTCTTCAGGTGCGCAGATCACAAATTGTTCAATTTTGTCAAATTGATGCACTCTAAAAATACCTCTGTTATCTTTGCCGTGTGCACCAGCCTCTTTTCTAAAACATAAAGATTCTCCTACGTATTTCAAAGGCAAATCTTGTGGATTGAACCTTTCATCTTCAAACATCATAGAAATTGGCTGTTCAGAAGTGGCTATCAAATAAAATTCATTGCCAACAGAGTAAAGCTGATCATCAAAATCTGAAAGCTGCGCTGTTTTGGCAATAATTTCTTTTTTCATTAAAATTGGTGGTTGCACCAAAAGGTATTTTCTTTCTCTGGCAAAAGCAACTGCATAGTTGCTCAAAGCAGTTTTAAGTAGAGCTATCTCTTCTTTCAAGATAAAACCTCTATGCCCAGCCAGCTTCGTTCCTCTTTCCAAATCTACCCCCTCAACTTTCTTA
Source organism: Chrysopa pallens (assembly GCA_020423425.1). Classification (NCBI taxonomy): domain Eukaryota; kingdom Metazoa; phylum Arthropoda; class Insecta; order Neuroptera; family Chrysopidae; genus Chrysopa; species Chrysopa pallens. The sequence continues at coordinate 5,157,539 of CM035597.1, read as the reverse complement.
AAAATCATGTCGTACGGCAAATTTGCAAGCACTTTCCTATCAGTTTGGTACTCCCTGATAAGTTTATTGTCCTCTTCTGTTAAGCTAAAAACCACTTCATCATCCAAAACATTTCCTATTTCATTCAAATTAGTCAACAAATTAATTTCTAATTCTTTAATTTCTTTCTCCATAACTTCAATTTTGTTCTCAAGAAGGTTTCTTTCTTTTGATTTTAGAGTAAACTCTTCTTCTTTGTTGGTCTTTTTTGAGTTCGCTATCTCTTTTTGCAAAAAATTACTTTGTTTCTTGAGTTGTTCCTTCTCGGATCTTAGTTTTATGACTTTGATGTCCAATTCGTAAACGTGGATTACTTTGTTTTTGTCTCTGCCTCTTTTTAACTCACTTTTGATTACTTTGTCTCTTGTTTCGTCATTTCTTATTAGATTTATGTCTATCATTAAGGGTAATTAAAATTTTTAATTGATATTTTGAATTTTACTGATTGGTTGTTTTTTTTAATTATTTATTTTATCAAAGGTTTTATGATAATTTAAAATTGACTTTTATTATATTAAAACATAAATAAAATATTATTTTTAAATATTAAAGACATAATTTAAAAAATAATAATTATTTTTTTGATTGGTTAATTTTAATATTTAAAAATAATATTTTCAAAACAAATGTTGATTCTTACAAGAAACAAAAAAAGCTTACAAATTTACAATCCAACCTCATTAAACAATTACTTTTTAGAATCAACATTAGAAATAAAAGAGAATTTTGATGATTACTTCTTAGACAAAGATAACAATGTTTATATTTTAGTAAAAAATTCTCTTTTCAGGTACAAAGATGAGTTTGTAAAAATTGATACAAATTTAATACACAAAGTAATAGAAATTAATACAAATAATTACATTTCTTTCTATTATAGAAGTAACCATACCTTATATTCTAAGATTATTTACGAAGAAAAGGAGAAACAGAAAGAAATAATCAAATTAGAAGAATACTTTGATTTCTTTGTAAACGAAAGAGAAGAAATATTTATTTGGTATAAAAATAATTTAATCACAATTTTTCAATCAGAAATCCAGTCCGCCAATCTTAATTTTACAATTAAAGATGTTAAACCTTCTTACTCTGATAAATTAATATTGATAGACAATGTTTATAATTTTTATTTGTTTGATACACTTAATTTAAAAGTGATAGGTGGTATAAAATCATTTACTGATGAAATAATTTGTTATGATTCTTCTATTGAGTCTAATTTATTAGCCATGAGCACAAGAGATAAATTATTTATTTTAGATCTTTTATCAAAACAGAAGGTAAAAGAAATATCTTTTTGTGGTATTCAGTCATTAAAATTTAAATCAGAGAATATTTTACTGATCAAAAGTGATATGCTTTATGAATTTGATTTATTTACCAATACAACAAACAAAGTAATAGAAAATAATTTTGAGTCATTCAAAATTTATTACGAGAATTGTGAATATATTTTTAATAAACCAATTAAAGAAAATTTACATGTTCACTCACTTGATTTGATTAACCAATCAGAAACAATCAATCAAAATACTCATTCAGAAATATTAAATGAATTAGAAATAAAGAATTTAAACTTAAAATCTGAATTATTTAAAATAATCTTTCAGTTGAAAGATGAATTAGAATCTTTAAAAGAGAGGGTTAGTAAATTAGAAGAAGAAAATAAGAAAGGTTAATTTAATTTATAATTACACACTATTTTTTCTTTTTTGTTTATGAATATGGTTGATCCTATTATCTCTTTTATTTTATATGTCTTTTCTTCCTTGTTTATTAATAAAGTTATCTCTTTCTTTTCTTTGTTGTATGATTTTATTTGGATTGAATTTGTTTCATTTGGTATTTCTAAACTGACTAACATATAAAAAATAAAAAAAAATAATTAAGTATTAAAAAAAATAATTTAAATTAAAAAAAATAAAATATAAATCATTTTATTTTTAAATGTGTAAGATCGGAATGATAAGGTTTTTATTATAAAAGGTAATTTAATTAATAGCCCATGTTTGGGAAGGATAATAACAAAAGATCAAATAAAAATAAAGATTTATTCTAAAAATGAATTAAATCCTTTTCTTATACATTGTTGTATAATTCTAAAATAAATTTATCATTCAAAACTGTGGTGTTTACCTGAAATTAAAATATGTTTAATACAAATCCTCTGATACCACAAAAATAAATAATTAAATATTTTAGTAAAATCAAATGTTTACTTACCTTAATGAATTTTCATAGTTTAAAAAAATTTATAGAGAATTAGAAAGTTTATTGAGTATTTGTCTTATAATAATTTTAGAAAATTAGAATGTAACCATTTTGCGATAGTCCCATTAAATTCTTAAAATACAAAAAGAGTGTAAATAACTAGGCTTAGAAATGTATTAACATTTAGTGATATTTCTATAAAAAATATAAAAGTATAAAGAAAGGTTCTTTTTATGATGGTTTAAAGTTTCTTAAGAATAATATTTAAAAAATATTATAAAGCAATCTCTAAGACAGCATAAACTTATCTTTTAGATTATCTTAAAATGACTTTAAGCTGTGGTTAACAAATTAAAAAACTAAATTCTATCATGTAATATTTCTTTAAATAAATTTAATGTACCTGATCTTATTATTTGCTTAATACACGAAGCTAAATTATAAATTGGAAAGCCTATAATAGACTAACAATTACAGTGGTTTTCATAATTATATTCCCTAGTTTTAAAAATTATATTCTCTGGTTTTCAAATTTATATTCCAAGTTTCCCAAATTTATATTCCGAATTTCCATAATTTGTATTCCAAATTCCCAAAATTATATTCTAAGTTTCCCAAAATTATGTTCTCATTTCCTAAATATATATTCCCGTTTCCTAAAATTATATTCCATTATTCCTAAAATTATATTCCCAATTTTTCACTGCTATATTCCCAGTTTTTCACTGCTATATTCCGATTTTTTCAAAATTATATTCCCTATTTTTAGTTTTTTTATTCTCTCAAATAATTTCATATTCAGACCTAAGTTTGTAAAATTTTTAAAATTTACCGTATTAAAATTAATTAAAAATCTTTATATTCATATATAATTTTGTTTAATAATTTTGATTTTATGGAAATTAATACAATAATATTATTAACACAAACATTATGTATTTAGAAAATACTTAAATTTAAGAACTTAATTTTTAAATTAGTTAAAAATAATAACTTATTTTATTAAATAAATTCTTGCTTTGTTCTCGCCTTTTCTAACCAGCGTTCAAGATTCCTATAATATCCTTGACATTCATTTGAAAATTCGGATGAAAAAACTTGGATTAATTTACTTTCAATGCTACGTGAACTACTATCGATCCCATAATATCTTTGTTTAATCATAGAAAAAAACTCCTCAATCGGATTGAGCTGAGGCGAATAAGCTGGTAAAAATTTATACGGTATTCTACTTTCTCTTAGAAAATTTGTAACAATATGAGAATGATGAAACTTAGCATTGTCCATGACTAAAACCTTTGTAGGATTGCGAGAAAAAAAATCTAATAAATAAGTCTTTATGAAAGCTACAAATAATTCAGAATTATAGAGACTTTGCTTTATTTCATAAGCAATAACCCCATCAGGTCCTATTACTGTCATTATACTGTGATTTTTGTCTTTGTTAGCTGCAACTGGTTTGAAAGTTTTAATATTTACTGGCGAGTAACCGAACCCTCTTGAGGAATGTAAATTTATTCCTGTTTCGTCTAAAAAAACGAGATTTGTTACTCCAGCTCGTAATATTTCATCCGCGAAAATTGCTCTTGCCTCTAAAATCCTGTGGCTGTTTCTTTCAATTGGTATTAGAGAGAGTTTTTTTCTTGATATTCCAAAATTTTTCAGCTTTCTGTAAATTGTTGAAATTGAAATATGAGTACCGGCCTTTTCTTGTAATTCTTGCTTGATTTCCGCTAGAGTCGTTTCATTTTTACAGGATACATAATTGTGTATGATAGAATTATTGAAGCTTGGTTGATTTCTTTTGATATTAGCAGTCGCCTTGTGTTTTTCTTTGTGTGTAATAAAAGGTTCATTATTCATAATTTTATTATAAATATTGGACACTGTCTTTCTGCTTATTCCTACTGCGCTAGCAATGTCTTTTATCTTATTTCTTTCGTTTTCAAGCATGTTCTTAACAACATTGAAGATTTCCTTGGTTATTGCTTTTCTTGTTTTCCTTACCATATTAGAGATATAATTTATTTTTTAAATATTTAAATTAACTATTACTTGTATTTATTGTATAAGGTAATAAGTTACTCAATTTTGATTATTAGTAATTTAAATATAGGCTTTATTATGTTACTAAAACAAAATTTTTACTAAAAAGTTTTTCTTCATTTCTTATTATTAAAACAAATATTATTTTAAAAATGGGAATGTAATTCCAAAAAAGATGTAACTATATTTGTGAAAAAATGAGAATATATTTTTGAAAAATGGGGAATAAAATTTTGAAATAAAGTGAATATAATTTTGAAAAATAGAGAATATATTTATGGGAAACCAGGAATATAATTCTGGGAAATTTGAAATATAACTTTGGGAAATTGGAATATAATTTTGAAAAACTGTGAATATATCTATGAAAACCACTGTAATATGACTGATTTGTTTTCTTAGTAATATATTTTTACAACATTACTCATGCATTCATTACTGTTGTTTCGGACAAGATACTATAGTTCAATAACTGCGTTATATATTGTAAACAAGAAATAATATGAATTTATGAACATTAGTTCTATTTCAATCTTAAAGATTGCATTTTTATCATGATAATGTATGCCATGAACATGAATTTATAAGTAAAACAAATGGAATCCATACTAAATCTATTGAATCATTTCATAATGAACTTACGCTATTGTCCTGTCCGAAGGGCTCTCCTTTAATATATTTAACAAATAAGGTCCTGTAACCAAAGCCTAAACGGTAGGGTAGACTTAAGCAGGATATAGTGCGAGGGGGGGTTTAGTGTGGAAAAGTTCACAGTATTTACCGTAAATTGTCACCCCGAGGTACTTCTCCGTAGGATTTCCCATCCCTCGGCAATAAAAAAAATTTAACAAATAAGGATATTGAACAGGGTTTATTTATAAGATTGTTGTAAACCATTGCATTTGTATTTTTCGTACTATTTTTATTTTCGTAATGTTTTTAGATATTTATATAATCATATAAATATATAGCTTGTTTTTGATTTTGGCATCAAATCAAGAATATTAAAAAGAATATTACAATTATAAATGAAAAAAGAAAAGTATTCTACAGATTAAATACAAAATGTCTCAAACAAAGTAATTTTAATTCAAATAACAGAAAAGATTCTTCGGATGCTATTTTTAATTTTAATCAGTTAGCTTACTCTTGAATTATATGTTTTTTAATTAAATATTTTTAAAATTGATGAATATTAATATGATGCCATATTAAGTATTATTTTAATTAATACAACTCTCATAAATTCCTCGGGGGAAATTTAAAGTATCAGATCAAAATTTTTGAATTCTTTGTATCTTTATAAAATATAAAATAATTTTTAATTTAACTTGGATCACAATTATTTAATTTTTCTTTTTCACCCTTAAAATTTTAAAATATGTATTTAGAAAATCTAACAAAAGTTTTTTAGGTTTGATTTCAAATTTATTTCCGTCTAAAATTCAATTAATTGTACTCTAATTTTTTTAAATACTTCCTAAAAATGTAAGTTTTTTTATTGCCTAAAGATAGGAAATCCTAGGAGAAATACCCTGGGGTGCCCCTTTCGCACTATTTACTGTTTAAGTCTACCCTACCGTTTAGGCTTTGGTTACAAGATAAAAGCGTAATTATTGGTATTTTAATTAATAAATATGTAAGATTACAGTAAACATAATATTTCTAACAATAAAATTTCATTTATACTGTAATAAATTTAAATAATATTAATATTTTTTAAAATAAATTAATCATTAAAAAATATTTAAACCCTAAATTATTAAAAAAAATATTTTTTAATTTAATTTTTATTTATTTTTTAATAAACCATGGCTGATGATGAATTTGTACCTGTAGGATTTGATATCAATGAATTTGAATCGAGAAGTGATTCAGATTCTTATGAAGACCAACTAACCAATTTAGATGATCGAGGCTTCCCAAAACAATTACAGTACAAATACTTGTTGGACAAAGCAATGAAAGAATTAGACAAACTAAGAGGACCAACCAATCAACAATCCAAGATCCCTTTAGATGTTCGCAGAGAGGGAGGAAAAATCACATTCAACCTAAAAGAAGTCTCAGCACATTTAAACAGAGAAGAAGATCATCTTAAAATGTTTATTTTGAGTGAGCTTAACACATCAGGGAATGTCAATTCAGAAGGAAGATTGAGTATCAAAGGTAGGTTTACCAAGAAACAGTTACAAGATTCTATCAGAGATTACATAGATCAGTTTGTTGTTTGTAAAAGCTGTTTTAAAACAGATGATACTATTATTTATAAAGAGAATAGAATGTATTTTCTTAAGTGTAATTTATGTAATGCTATTAGGCATGTAGGAAGTATCTCAGAAGGAATATATAAAAGATAATTAAAAAAATAATATATTTTATTACTTTAATTTGTATTTTTTTAAAATTATATTGTAAAATAAAAGGTATAATTTATATTACATATTAATTAAATAATGTTTTTTGTTTAAATGTGTAGTATATAAAAAGTATATTTAAAGATCTTCGTATAATTTTATATTTTTATGAAAAAAAATTAATATTACGAAAAATTATATAATAAACAGTGATATATTTAAATATATCTTTCTGAAATTTTTTATATAAATTAGAAATTAACATTAAAAACATTAACTGTCGTATCCAAAAGATAGGTTGTTCATTCTTATGAGTTAATAAAAAAAATAATTTATTTTTCTTTTTTAAAAATCAAAATTAAGAAATAATATTTTTATATAAATATATCTACTTTAATGATATAAAATATTCATAACAATATTTTTAAATCATTAACCTAAAATTAAAAAAATAGAATAATTTTAATTTAAATTGAGATGATACAGAAAAATAAAGCAAAGATTTTAACTTGTAGGACACATATAAAGTTATGACTATGATTCTAAAATCTTTTTTTAAAAAGATTTTTTTTGTTTATTCAAAGATAAATTAAAAAAGACCCTTTTAAAAATACATTTTTGATCCACGTAGTTTATTTGATAACATTTTTTAAATTAAACAGAGAAATAGAGGTTTATTACAAGTTTTCTCATTGTTAAATATTTACTACTTACATTGCTTTAAGATACTAATTGATTATTTTAATTTAATTATTAAGTAATCATAGTTTATTATTATTTTTTAGTTTAAATTTACCTATTTTATTGTAAATATGTCTTTTTTAACTTATATTTTTATAATTAAGCAAAATAATATTATCTTAATTATTGTTTTATAAAATTATTAACTTAAAAAGTGTTTTATATTTTAATAAAACATATATAATTTTTTAAAATAAAATAAAGATTATGTTTTATTAAAAAAAGAAAGTTAACTTTATTTTTAATCAAATTGATTAATTGCTATTTTTTTACAAACATCCTCTTCATTCAACAACCAAAACTCAGTGAATTCTTGTGCCATCTCTTTAAAAAACCTTTTAGCAATTACTACCGCCATATCCACACTTAGATTGGAATTTCCTTCTTCTATCTGGTTAATGATCCACTTTGGAAGTTTGTTCTTTTTCTCTTTTGAGTCATATCTTCGGTCTGCTAGGATCATCAGTCCGTAATCATCTTTTGTACGAAGAACTCTACCTAAACACTGTGCAGCATGTCTCATGGCATCAAAAGTTAAAAACGAGGATTCTTTGATACCTAATTCTGTTTTTAAGAATTCTAACCTGGCTTTTAAAGGTACACTTTGAGTAAACTGGAAAGGTATTCCTAGCAAAATTACACATCTTCCTTCTCCATGAGTAAAATCTACCCCTTCTGCCATTTTACCTCTTGCAACTGCAAATAAAATTGCTCCTCGACCGTTATCACAACACTTTTTATAATTCTCTAAAGCTAAAGTAGACTCTAAAAAGGAAGGGGTTTCAACAAAAATCAGCTTATTCTTAGAAATCTCTGAGATAAAATACGATTCTGACCAAAGTGAAACTATTTCTTCCATATAAGAATAAGATGGAAAGAAAACTACCATCCCATCAGGAACAGTTTTGCTCATTTCTAAAATCAATGTACCATAATTTCTTACAACGCTTGGCTCACTTCGCAAATTAAAAGTACTTGTTAAAATGTCTTTATTTTCGTTAGAAGGATCTATTACTCCGTGTGTTATGTTCATATTATCACATTTTAATGACATCTGATCGTTTCCTTTGGTGACTATTAAAGGAGAAATAGCGTTACGCCCCAAAGACACCCCTATTTCTACACTATCTTTAGGAACAAAGCCAAGTATCTTTGGATAAAAATCTATCGGAGACAAAGTTCCACTCGTAACAACAACATTTCTAAACTTAAATACGTGTTTCATTGCAATCGATGCATCCAAACAGACTAACCTTAAAGTAGGATTAAAGATACTTGGCGCCAAAGTGTCAAAAGGTTCAAAAATGACCTTAAACCCATTTCTATATAAAGAAGCCATGGTTGTAAAATCAATCACTTTCTTCAAATCACTGATATCTTCTTTAAGTTCTAAAGAAGAGAGCCTCTCACTTAAAAAATTTAAAGATCTTTTCTCCAAAAAGGTAAGCTCTTTAATTGTGCTAAGAAGATTTGAGGTATTTTCTATTGTCAAATGGGTTGTCTTTAATTTTGTTTTATAAAATTCTATAAGTCTTTTACACGCCGAAATAAAATGAACTTTGTTTCTCAAATTACCAGGTAAAAATTCTTTCCCTTCATTTTCTAAATTATAAGTTGATGAAATACTTTCTTTCTTTTCAACCAACTTTGTCAAATAATTCTTCAAATCTTTTTTCTCCTCTTTGACTTTTTCTTCAATTATTTTTAATGTTTTGGTAGAATTGTCTAAAGTGGTTCTTTTTAAGTTAAAAGAAAGTGCTTCTAAGCAATAATTGTCAATGTTGTGTGCTTCGTCTAAAAAAACAATACAATTTAATGAAAGTGTCTTTGTGACAATCTCATAAATTTGTGGGTCTATTAAATAATTATAAGTGTAAATTGTGCACTGAGCCACGGACATAAGTTTTCTTACCAAGTAATAAGGGCATAATCCTTTTTGTTTACCTAATTCTTTGATATCTTCTAAAGAATAAACACCATAAACTAATTCATTAATTTTTAAAGTGTTCTGGTAAAAATCACAGTCTGGTAAAATAGACCTACAAACCAAATCTACTTTATTTGTCATTAAAACCTTTTCATTGATACAAAGATTCTTTTTGCTTGTCAAAGCGACACCCAAAAAATCATCCAATTCTCTCAAATCAAATATTTTGATAATTTTTTTCAGTTCGACAACAGCCTTTTCTACCTCAGGCACAGTTCTGGTAGCGTAAATCAGTTTAGGTGTTGGTAAATTGTTAATTTTACAGTGTACGTAATAACTTAGGTATGATGAGAGGAGTGCAACAGTCTTGCCAGTGCCAGAAGGCATTTCTATTAATAGATTACCTGGTGAGGATATATTCTTTATTAAGTTTGATATGTAAGTTAATTGTTCAGGGTAAATCTGTTCGTAAGGAAAGTGTATTTCTATTCCATGTAATAAAAATTTCATATTTTTAATAAATTATAAATTAAATAAAAATAAATATTTATTTAATTTATTAAAAAAATAAAACACGGTAAAAAATTAAAATGTTATTATTAAATTAAGAATATAGAATTATTTTAGAATATTATGAATAATTTATTTTTACTTTTTTATAAAAAAAGATTAATTAAAGATAAAAGACATTAATAAAGAAAATTTATTAATAGTTAATTATTAATTACTTAATGTAAAATAAAAATTTTATTGTCAAATTAAACAAAAAAAAAAGCTATTTTAAATTTAAATTTATTTTATAATTAAATTGTGATTAACTCTTTTTTAACAAAAAATAATTTTTAATTTAAAATATATATTTTTTTAGAATAAAGATTGAAAGAGGGGGTATTTTCTTATTTGTGAATTAAATTAATGCAGAGAAACAAAAATGTATATTTTTGAGCTTATAGGTATTGTTATTAAAATTAAAAAAAAATTTTAAATTAATTAAGAATATGTTTTGTTATCACCTTGACAGAACAATTTTATTTATAGGTTAACCTATTTTTCTTTTAAGACTGTTATCTTATTTTTTTGTTGCCTATTGATAGGAAATCAATGCTAATATTTATCACCATACCTTCTATACATACAATATAAATGCCCATTCAAAAGAAACATATGGTAAAATATGTTTCTGCATAGTTGGATTGAGTTTAAAATACTTCAACCTTTCACCTGCTAAACCCTCCAGGTTCACTTCATTGACTGGAAGAATTTGCCTTAGATTGTAGGTTTTGGTCCAGGAACTATTATTTTAATTGCCTCAAAGTTTCATATATGCTCTATTATATAATTTTAGTTTTATAAGTGCTGGATAACTTATTTGTTTTAAAAAAACTTTCTAATATTGATAATTTATTTACTGAGGGTCTCATCATCATCCTTCTTGCTTCGCCGACTCCTATTTAAGTCTTTTTTTGGAGGGATTGATGGAGGTTTCTTTATTGGGATTAATTTAATTAAATTTAAATTATTATTTTCCCTACAATAAGCTTTGGCCTCTTTATTGCATAATCTAGCATCTCTAATGAATGTCTTTAGACATTTAGAAAAAGGCTTAAAGATTAGTATCTAAAAAATAACAGTCAATTTGCAAATTGAAACAAAGAAAAAACTTCTTATACCAAGAAAATTAATTTTACAGCTGATAGAATCTCCTGTGTTCTTAATAAAATTCTCTAAAATTAAAATATATGCAAGAAGAATGTTTATTTTGGAATTAAACAGGTTGGTTTTTTTTATCCCACCTTTTCTTTTAGAGTTATTTGAAGGGCATATCATTTATTTAAAAACTCATTTAAATGTTAGATGGTAACCAATCAAACTGGGTTCTCTTTTACCATATTTGCCATATAACATCAAACTGTTTTACTCTTACATAGATTCAACAAAACCTAATACTAAAATAAATTAGCTACTTAGAAAATTTTAAATATCTTTTTTTAATCGCTCAGATAATTTTACTAATTTAAACATTCTAGAATCAAAAGCATTCTGATTTATATTTACTTTAGCTTTCTTGACGTGTATTTAATATAAAGGACTGTTTATTAAAAAGGTTATATAAATTCGAAAACAGTATTTACAAATTGGTTATATTTTGTTTCTGATAAAAAATGAGTAAAAATTATCTTATTTTTTTATTATCCTGAATATTTGTTTTAATCTACAAATTTTGCAGTGTTTATGATTCAAACCAACTAAAAAACTATCTATTATAATGCTAACGGGAGATCTTCCATTTTAACATAGCTTTATAAAACAAAACTAAGTAAATTTTCTTAAATTTCTTTCTATTCGATCACAATCAAAATTTAAAAATTGTTTTAATTTTAAATCAAAGTTAAGATAAAAAATAATTTCTTTAAATAAATTATTTAATTTATGAATTTAATAGAATGATTGATAATATACTGTGATAAATTATTAACTTAAAAATTGATTGTAAAAAATTAGTTTGATTTTTCATTTATATGATTTTACTAAAATTATTCTAATATGCAGATAGAAGTAATAAGCTTCTATGAAATTTTTCAAAAGACTTAAGTTTCTTTTTGTAGCCAAAATACCGCAGACTAATTCCTTATATTCTCTTTTTATATAAAATAAATGATACCACTTTTTATTTAAATTTATTAAATTCTTTTCTCTTTACTCATGAAACATGTATGTATAATACTAAACTTAAAAATTAATAATATTTTTTTATACTTAAAAGAATTCTAAAAAAAGCCGTAGATTTTTGATCGCATTGGTGAATAATTTTTCAAATTTATTGATACAAAATTTATATCTAAAACCTAGAGACATTTCTCAAAGAATACAAGTTAAATAAACAAAAGATAATTTTTTAAAGGTAATCTTCAATTTTTAAACTTAAATCTTAATCTTCTAACTCAAAATAATTTTTAAAGAAATATGTGTAATATAATAATAATTAAGTAAAAATATTTATTTTGAAATTAACAAGAGTTAGAAATTAAAGAAAATAAATTAAAAAGATTTTATTTTACTTTAATTCTAATTGTAAGAAAAGCTTATTAGAATAATATTTTTAGTAAAAAACCTTTTTACAACCAATAAATATCATCATTAAATTTTACTTTTCATATTGTTATAAACTATAACATAAATAATAATTTTAATAATTTTAAAAAATATAAATTAAAAAATAATTTACCCCCAAGAAATCATCATGGTACATCCTAAGAAAAATTTAATTAAACTATCAACCCAAAACTCTTTTTATAATAACAACTTAAACTCATTATACGTCAAACACCTCATCTCAGGGTCTTTCCCCTCGAGGTCTGACACATATATTATTTATAAAAGTAAAAACAAAATTTTAAACTTTTATTATTCAATTATCAATTCTAAATAATTAATAATATATTTACCATTTTTTAATGAATTTAAAATAAACATCCTCTTTTCTTAAAATAAATATTTAATTTAATATCAAATATAATTAATATTAAATTATTTAAATTAATTTATATATTAAATCTACAATTAAATTCAAAAGAATTTCATTTTATTTGTATTTTTTTACAAAATTTTATATTTTTATTATTTTTTAAAAAGAAATAATCATAATTAATTTTAATGATTTAATATTGTTTTAATTTGATATGAAATTTGATAAATCTCTTATATTTTTACTTAAATATTACATTATTTATAGTGTATCAAATATATAAAACATAAATTTATTTTTAGCAAATTTAATTAATATTAAATTTTCCTATTAAATCTTTAAAATAATTTAATGTCATTTTTACAAATTTATAATTAAATCTTAAAACTGACCAATAAAAAAATATTTTTGTTTTTATAAAAAAAGATAAAAAAATTTAAAAAATTAACCCTTAAATGACACAAACCACAGACCATATGGGAGAAGAAAACAAAATAAACCACGAAACGAAAAGTGAAGAGACTAAAGAGACTAGCAATGCTGATAGCGGATGTACTGCTCAAGCCACTTGGGGCACACCTCAAAAAGACGGCATGAAAAAATCTTTTGACTTGAAAACCAATACACAAGTTTCTTTTGATGAGGAAAAAGAAGCTGTCAAAGAAACTAAAGATACTTGGGGAGCACAAGATTCTAAGAAAGAAAGCTCTTGGAATACAAATGATTCAAACAAAGAAAGTTCTTGGGGAACAAATGATACAAAGAAAGAAAGCTGGGGAAACAACAACTGGGACCAGAAAAACGATTCTGAAGACACAAAACGAAGGAAGTTTGATGAGCCAGGTAGAAGAACTTATAATGATCCAGCACCAGCCAAGACCCTTGGTTTATTCGGATTGTCTGTTCATGCCACTCAAGAAGATTTAGAAGAGTTTTTGAAAGAGAATATTCCAGACATTCCTTACGAAAATTTTACTTTGGTAAAAGACAGAATTACTGGTGAAAGCAGAGGATTTGCATTTTTACATTTTGAGTCAATTGAAAAAGCAACCATGGCAAAGGAAAAGTTGGATGGGAAGAGTATGAAGGATACCCCTGTGAGAGTAGCCTTTTCTATTAGCAAAGGAAACAGAAGAGAAAACTTTGGAAGTGGATTTGAGGGAGGAAGAGGTGACAGACCAAGAGGCGGTTTCGAAGGAAGAAGAGATAATTTCCAACGTGGTGACGATTTCAATGACAGAAGATCTTTTGGAAGAAGAGATGATTTTAATGACAGAAGGCCATCAGACAGAAGAGATGATTTTAATGACAGAAGACAAGAAGGCTCTTGGGGAAGATCTAGAGACCAGGAAAGGACTGAAGGATTCCCACGCAGGGATGATTTTAGAAGAGATGACAGGTCTTTCGGAAGAAGAGATGATTTTGAAGGGGGAAGAGATAATTATCAACGAAGGGATGATTTTAATGACAGAAGACCATCAGACAGAAGAGATGATTTTAACGATAGGAGATCTTTCGGAAGAAGAGATGATTTTGAAGGAGGAAGAGATAATTATCAACGAAGAGATGATTTTAATGACAGAAGACCATCAGACAGGAGAGATGATTTTAACGACAGAAGGTCGTCAGACAGAAGACAAGAAAGTTCATCATGGGACTCTCGTAATAATCGCAGTAATGAAGGATCTTTCAATTCACGTGATAACAAAGATGGTTGGTCATCCGACAATTGGTCTAAAAAATCAGAAAGAGAAGATCGTTTTAAAAATTCTAATGACAGGTCTGATACAGTTGAAGAAAGAAAATCAAAAGACAATAACAATCTTTCAGGCTGGTGATTAAATTAACTAAGAATTTACTTTTATAATTTAATTTTGTACATTTTTTTATTGAAGTAATCTTATTAGGTTTACTTGTGATTTATTTTACTTGGGTAGGGTTATATAGTAATTTTATTTACCAAATCTTTAATTACTTAAGATATTTAACAATAGAATTTATTTGTGTATTGTAACTTTAGGAGGGATGTTCTATAAATTAAACATTTAATCTAATATTATTTTTTGAATTATAACAATATCATAATTTAAAATTATAAGGTTTTCCATCATTTTAGTCATTTTTCTTTTCAAATTAGACAAATTGATTAAATTTTATTAAAATTTTCTTTTCAAATTAGACAAAAAGTTTTTTAAATAAATTAGTTGGTAAAAAATAATATCTGTTATGGTATACCAAAATATTCTAAATAAAAAAAAAGAAAATATTTTTTTTATTGCTTAGGGATGGGAAATCCCACGAGAAATATCTTAGAGTTTTCCCTCGGTTGATACTATGAGTCTTTCACACGCTAAAACCTACCTCCTTTGCACTATTGACTGTTTAAGTCTATCCTACCGTTTAGGCCTTGGTTACAGGAAAATTGTTATTAGATAGTATATTGAAACTTAAAATATAAAAAAAACCTCAGTATTAATGCCAGATATACCCAGAATACCGATATATAATGTAATTAAGAAAATATGCAGATTCTAGGTTGACCCACAAAGAAAAAAGGAGCGGGTTAAGGGTAACAGAACTGGATCCAGGAATCTTAAATGTGACCAGAAATATTTTAAGCAAAGATTGTGGCAAAACAATGAAAGAAGTTAAGGGAGCAATACTGCAAAGTAGTGGGACTAATTTGGAAATTACTTCTGTTTTTCGTGCCTGTAAAGATGTAAATTTTACATTGCAGAAAACAGTATATACCACAGCAGCACGAAACAGTATGGAGAAGATTGAAGAAAGATATCTTTATGCTTCAAATTCCTAGAATTATAAAGTAGCTTTAATAACTAAAAGTTTTTTTTTCTTAGATAAATTTGGATTTTATATGAGCTTAGAAGGAATATTGACCAGAGCTACAGGGGAACTAGTCTCAGTAAATCTATTCAAACAATTAAATCGGAAAATCTGTCACTTGGCCCTTGTTTTTCTGTTTCCTGATTTTATTTTCATAAGGTAAATGGTCTATCTTATAAAAAAAAATCTTTTTGAGCCATCTAGATGAGTGGTTTCGTGAAATGCAAAGTAGTAACATACATCGGGCGTACTTATTATGGATAAAGTATGTTTTCATCATTGTCTAAAGTTGAACTATAAATTACCTGAAACAATTTCAGAACCTTATTTTTGTCTCAATCTTCCTGTTTCTGAATCCCATTAAAAACTCATTTAAAAAATAAAAGAATATTGTTAAGTTTACTATTTTTAATACAAAAGAAGGGTTAATTCAAACTATAAATAATGTAATAAATTTTTGAAATAACAGACCTTCTTGGATATTTTAATAAGATATTTGAGAAGAGTTTTACTAACAAAATAATTAATGAATAACTAAATATTATGCTCAATTTTTCTTTTTTATTAAATAAATTAACTATTTTTTATCTAATTTGAAAAGAAAAATTTGCTGATTTTAATTAAATAAATTAATATAATTTAATAATTAACATTATTGATACAACTAATACTCCTACAAAAAATAAATAATTATTTCTTTTTCTTTTTACTATTTTATTTCTAAACTGATTAATAATTTTAATTACCTCAAAATTCTCTTCTTTTGTTAAATTTAATTTATCATATTTCTTAATTAAAGTGTTTAACTCATCAATAAATTCTTCCTTTTCATCAAATAAAATGGAGTGTTCTTCTATGACTGATTTTATAAAACTGGTTGAATCTTCATAATTCATTTTTGGATTATTTTTAAAATATTCACAAATTAATATTATTTAATTAATATTATATTCTTAGATATTCTATTTAATTATTATTATTAAATTAATATTCTATTTAATTATTATTCTATTATTAAATTAATATTATTAATTTGTGAATATTTTAAAATAGAATATTATATTCTTAGGAATTAATTTAATAATAGAATAATAATTAAATAATAGGATAATAATTAAATAGAATATCTAAGAATATAATATTTTAAAATTGAAAGTAGAGTAAATTTAGAATGTAAAAGGAGAGTTTTACAATGATAAAGCTTGTAATAATAAAATATACCTTACTTAATCATAATTTACCTATATTTCTTTCAAAATAGATAACTTATATATTTTATAAAAGGTTAATAAACCTTCTTATCCTTAAAAAAAATATTAAAATTTACAAATATTAATTATTAATTGAAGAATGTTGATTAAATTTTCTTTTTAATCTTCTATTTGATTATTTTAAAATAAATTAATTTACTTTTTATTTAAAAAATATTATTTTTTTTATCAAACAAAAAGAAAAATATTTATTTAAATTTCATTAATAAACTTAAACACCTCACAAACCACTAAAGGTTCACCAACACAACAAACCTTTCCATTCAATCCTAAATAAACCTTAAACTTATACCTTTTACCAATCTCATTCACCAATCCTAAATAAAGTTTTCTAATTTGGTATGGTAAAAAAGATTCAACATACCCTTCAACTTTGCCTAATTTATCACCATTACAACTTAAAAGCACTTCACTGCCCACTTTTATTACCTTTGCAAAAATATAATCATTTACTTCTAATTCTGGTTTGTTTCTTTTTGTAGCATTGGTAAATGATAAGGAAGGAAGGACACTTATGAATCCGTTTAAGTCGCATTTGTAGAATTCTGAGCATTTATAGAATATTTTTACTATGACTAAATCATTTTCTTGTGGAATGTAGATACCTTTGGTATCTAGAAAAGTGAGTGATCCTGCTTTGTATACTTCTCCTTGAACAAGTGACAACCCTTCTTTGGTGAAATTCTTACAAACCTTCTCTTCTAACTGTTGGCCTGGTAAAACATTTCTTACAAAATTTATGCGCATAAATTAAATATTTTTTTTAATTTATTAAAAATTCACAAAACTCTGCACACAGGCCTGCCGTGTGGACACCACCAAGGTTTATCCAATAAGCTTAGCTCATACACAACACTACACATCTCTTTGTGACTCAATCTCTGACCAATCATAATGCTCATTCTACATGCCTTTGATTTAATAACTTCATTTAATTTACTACTTAATTCTAACCCATTTTTTACATCCTCAACAAAATCTAAAAAATCTTTGTATAAAAAATCTATTCCTTTATAAACTGGCAATGTAATAAGTTTGTTATTTTTTATTATATAACCATTTTTATCAAATAATTCTAAATTGTCATTTATGATAATTAAATCTAAATCTTCTAATTTTATTTCTATTGGTTGAATTAAATATTGTTTTTTTAAATTTAATTCTTTCTTTAATTTCTCATAATTTTTTATTTCATCAGCAGCGTGTTGATCGATTATTACTCTGTGATGAAGAAATGAACATAAAATGAAGCCTTGGTTAAACTGACCAATAATTTTCATTTTAGAAAAAGAGTTTTTTTGTATTTCTAATGAAGAAGAAATTTTTATTTTTTTAAAAATAAATGTTTTCTCAATATTTTCCTCTTCTCTAATTTCTTCTTTTATTCTTTCCTTTACTTTTTCTTCTCTAATTTCTTCATAATTTTCCTCTTCTCTGATTTCTTCTCTAATTTCTTCTTTTATTTCTTTTATTTCTTTTATTTCTTTTATTTTTTCTTCTCTTTCTTCAATATTTTTATTATTTTTAATATTTTTTTCATTTAAATTACAATAATTATTCTTCTTATTCTCTTTACTTAAAATAATATTAAAAGATTCTTCTTCCTTTTTATCAAAATTAAATGGTATTTTTATTTCATTAAAAATAATTTCCTTTTGATTTATTAATTCATTCTTTATTTTCTTATTTTCTGGTGATGGAATGAGGTAACATTCTTCATTCATTAATTCATTTAATTTACTTCTAAGCTGTTTAATAAACTCATCCCTGTTTCTTATTAACACTTCATTCTTTCCACAAGTGTTAATATCACACTTCTCTTTGATTATCAAAATAACATTTTCTTTTACGTAAGAATGAATGATCTTTTTAAGATGAGTGTCTATCACTGGTTTATTTAAATAAAAAATAAAAATATTATTTAAATTTTTTTCTTTGCTAAGGCAAATATTAAATTTTTCAGTGATTATTTCTTTACTGAAAGGAATAGGAGATTTCTTTGATAAAATTAATTTATCAAAGAAATACAAGGTAATAGAAATATTATTTACCATTAAATATGAATTAAGTAAATAAATTATCTGATTAAGCTCTCTTTTAACATTTAATAATTTTTTTCTGACTGGAATGTTATAAAAAATATCTGACACTGTGACAATACTCCCTTCTCTTAAATAAGAAAAAAGCATTTTATTTGTAAAAAAATCTTTCTTTTTTTCTTTTGACTCAATTGTTAATTTACTTATTTTTGAAAGAGAAAAAAGTGCTTGGCCTCTAAACCCATAAAAAGAGGTTATTGGCTGAGCAGAGAAAATATTGTTTAACTCTTCAGTCTTGGATGTGCATCCTTCACAGCCTACTAAGTCAAAATTAGAGACACCACTGCCATTGTCTTGGATTGTGATGCTGTCATTGGTGAGAGAGATGGTTATTTTGGTTGATTTGGCATCTAGTGAGTTCTCTATGAGCTCTTTTAGGATGGTAAATGTGTTACTGAAAGTGTGTTGACTTTTTATAAGTGAAGAAGTTTCTTTCTTTAGTTTATGCATTCATATTTCTAATTTTTATTTTGTTTTGTTTTAAGGAGGGAAAAAAAGAGGGAAAGTATTTCTTTATTTTATTTAAAGATTTATTACCTGTAAAAAATAATTTATTTTTAATATTTCTTTATTTTATTAAATTATTATAATTTTAATTTGATATTTTACAATTTATTTTTAATATTTCATTATTTTATTAATTTATTTATACTTGTAAAAATAATTTATATATTAATATTTCATTATTTAATTAAATTACTTTAATTTATAATTTTAGTTTGATATTTTATAATTTATTTTTAATGTTTCATTATATTATTAAATTATTTATACCTGTAAAAGATTAAGATATTTTAATATTTCTTTATTTTATTAAATTATTTTAATTTATAATTTTATTTTGATATTTTACAATTTATTTTTAATATTTCATTATTTTATTAAATTATTTATACCTGTAAAAATAAAATATATATTAAATTTATAATTATTCATTTTTATATTTAAATATTTAATAATTTATAAATTAAAATAATTTAATTAATATTTTACTAAAATAATTCAACTAATAATTTTATTCTCAATTAATTTAAGCTGCTGGTGCTGATGTTGTTGATTTCTCCTCTTTTCCGGTTCCATTGTTGCCATTGCCATTGCCGTTTCCATTTCCGTTCATATTTTTGAATGATGCATTTTTGACATTAGTCAACTCCATAAATGAATCACATCCTCCGCAATCATCCTTCTCTCCTTCAGTCTGCGATTTTTTGGACAGGAACTCAAGACATGAGCCACAAGGGTCGAGCTTCTTTGGCTTGGGGATCTCTCCTTCTTGTTTCAATAAACTACCTAATTCGTTAAACTCAAGCTGCGCAGTAGGCTTCCTCAATGCACTGATGTATTTCTTATTTATCTTGGTAACATCATAATGAATGTTCTCTGCTATTCCCATAAGAATTGGCTGTTTTTCCTTTTTCACTACCACTACATTGTCACCATACAAATTAATTTTATATTTTGGTGCTTTGATAATGTTCTCCATTACGTTCTTAGCTTGACAGACGAGTGAGTTGGGGTTGAGTTTTTTGACACATGACTTGGTATCTGGTTTGGTGAGTGCTTTGGCAATTTCTTCTGCTTTGTTCTTTCTTTCTTGGACTTTGGCTATGCATTCTTCTTTGATTTTATTGTTAATTGCTTTCCAGTTTCCTTCCACTGATGATTTACCGCATTCCAAGAATTCCTTGGCTGTGTCTGGTCCTACAGAGGATGCTACACTTTGGTTTAAAGCAGATTTCAAAGCTTTGTGAGTTTCGAGTGAGACTAATTCATTGGTTGCTTTGCCAGCACTTCCTGTAGAAGCACCTGCAGCGCCTCCAGTAGAAGCACCCGCAGCGCCGTTACCTGCGGGAGCATTACCACCGGCTGGTCCTGCTTGAGAAATTCCTTGTTGTGAGGGCTGACCAGATCCTTTTGCACCGCCTTCGTCACTAGCTTCGCCTTCGCTACCAGAGCCTTGTCCTCCGCCCATTCCTGAACCATTTCCTGGACCTGAGCTTCCGCCTAAAGCACCATTTTCTGCGCCAGAGCCTTCACCATTTCCTGAACCTTGACCTCCTCCTGGAGCGCCGCCTCCGTTTCCTGAGCTTGGACCTTCACCATTTCCTGAACCTTGACCTCCTCCTGGAGCACCGCCTCCGTTTCCTGAGCTTGGACCTTCATCATTTCCTGAGCCTCCGCCTGGAGCACCGCCTTCATTTCCTGAACCTGGACCTTTTCCTGAGCCTCCGCCTGGAGCACCGCCGCCGTGTCCGCCTTCACCTGGGCCTTTTCCTGAACCTCCGCCTGGAGCACCGCCGCCGTGTCCGCCTTCACCTGGGCCTTTTCCTGAACCTCCGCCTGGAGCACCGCCGCCGTGTCCGCCTTCACCTGGGCCTTTTCCTGAACCTCCGCCTGGAGCACCGCCGCCGTGTCCGCCTTCACCTGGACCTTTTCCTGAACCTCCGCCTGGAGCACCGCCGCCGTGTCCGCCTTCACCTGGACCTTTTCCTGAACCTCCGCCTGGAGCACCGCTGCCGTGTCCGTTTCCAGATGATCCTCCGGCAGCACCGCCTTTTTGTGACTGATCATCCTTTTTTCCTCCTGCGGCACCTCCAGAAGGGCCTCCTGATGAAGCACCTCCAGAAGATCCTCCTGATGAAGCACCCCCAGAAGAGCCTCCTGATGAAGCACCCCCAGAAGAGCCTCCTGATGAAGCACCTCCAGAAGATCCTCCTGATGAAGCACCTCCAGAAGATCCTCCTGATGAAGCACTACTACTAGAATATCCTCCTCCTGGAGACCCTCCTCCGCTAGAGCTCATCATTCTTCCTCCTCCGCTGCTTGGAGATCCTCCACTTCTTGAGCTAGAACTACTACTTCTTCTGTAACTACTTCCTGCTAAAGCAAATCCTGCTGGTACCTCAAAGAAAAATAACACTATAACTAAATAAATTGGTTTGCGCATCTTAAGTGTACAGATTTTTTTTCCTTATATTCTTAATTCATAACAAATGTGTTTTAGAAGCAACGAATATTTTTTTTCAATCAAATTTGTTTTATTTTTTTTTGTTACAATGACTTTTAACATAAAACTAAATTGTTTCAAGAAATGATAAAATAAGTTTAGTAAAAAAATGTCAATTATTTACTTAATGATATTTTTTATACCCATATGAAATCACAAACAGTACCTAATTTTAAAAATTATCTTTTTAAGAGGGTTAGTATTTTTTTAAAAGGGAAGGATGAAATTACCGGTATTTTGATTGGTTATGATTTTTATTCTAATGTTACTTTGACTGAGTCACAAGGAAAGTATAAGGGAAATGTTGTTGTAAGAGGGGAATTCATTGAAGAAATAATATTAGTCTAAAAATTAAATTATTTATTTATGTAAATAAAGATTAATTTAACTTTATTTTTTTTATTCTTATTTTATTTTATTTTATTTTATTTTATTTTATTTTATTTTATTTTATTTTATTTTATTTTATTTTATTTTATTTTATTTTATTTTATTTTATTTTATTTATTTTATTTTATTTTATTTTATTTTATTTTATTTTATTTTATTTTATTTTATTTTATTTTATTTTATTTTATTTTATTTTATTTTATTTTATTTTATTTTATTTTATTTTATTTTATTTTATTTTATTTTATTTTATTTTTATTTTATTTTATTTTATTTTATTTTATTTTATTTTATTTTATTTTATTTTATTTTATTTTATTTTATTTTATTTTATTTTATTTTATTTTATTTTATTTTATTTTATTTATTTTATTTTATTTTATTTTATTTTATTTTATTTTATTTTATTTTATTTTATTTTATTTTATTTTATTTTATTTTATTTTATTTTATTTTATTTTATTTTATTTTATTTTATTTTATTTTATTTTATTTTATTTTATTTTATTTTATTTTATTTTATTTTATTTTATTTTATTTTATTTTATTTTATTTTATTTTATTTTATTTTATTTTATTTTATTTTATTTTATTTTATTTTATTTTATTTTATTTTATTTTATTTTATTTTATTTTATTTTATTTTATTTTATTTTATTTTATTTTATTTTATTTTATTTTATTTTATTTTATTTTATTTTATTTTATTTTATTTTATTTTATTTTATTTTATTTTATTTTATTTTATTTTATTTTATTTTATTTTATTTTATTTTATTTTATTTTCAATTCTTATTTTCCAATTAAAAAATTTTTTATTAAAATTTTATATTAACATAATGTTAACAGTTATATTATTAAAATCTCACATGTCAGACCCATCAAAGAAAAAAACTAAACCAAAACAATCAAAAGAAAGACTGGACATAACTCACCAGTGCATACTAGCATTAATAGACAGCCCAGCCTGTAAATCAGGAAACTTAAGAATATTAATCCAAACAGTAGAGAATGTTTTATTAGAAATTAATCCTATTATGAGAGTACCAAGGACATTAGAAAGATTTCTTGGTTTATTACCTAAATTATTTAAAGAAAGAAAAATTATGAATGAAAAAAAAGAATATTTGATTAGAATATTGAAGAATGATCTAAAAGAGAATATGAACCCAGGTACGTTTAAGATTGGACTGAGCAAGGATGGTAATAAGATTGATAAATCTTTATTCGTAAATAAGGATGTTACTATATTTCTTAACGCAGACCAGAACAGTGAAGACGTGTTTGAAGAAGAAGAAATGAGAATTAAGTTGAGTGACTTTGATTTATCTGCTTTTGTTTGTTGTGTTAAGATATGTAGCTTATATGAAGAAGCTAATGATATATTTTGATAAATAAATAAAAATTAAAAGGGTATTGAAAGAAAAAAGGTTTTTTCTTATTTTGTTTAGTTTAAAGAAAATTTTTGGTAAAATATTTTAATTTATGAATTTTAAGAATGAAACAATTTAAAATAGAAGGTATAGCAAAAGATATTCGTACAAATTTCCTATTCCTAGGCAATAAAAAATTTGATATTCTTTAAATAAAAGAGAAATTTAATTAAAGTGAATGAACTAATTTCATATTTTAATTTTCAGAAAATTA
Organism: Chrysopa pallens; assembly: GCA_020423425.1. Taxonomy (NCBI): domain Eukaryota; kingdom Metazoa; phylum Arthropoda; class Insecta; order Neuroptera; family Chrysopidae; genus Chrysopa; species Chrysopa pallens. Next base: position 5,133,494 of record CM035597.1, on the reverse strand, counting down.
GTAAAAAAATTTGCCTCTAAACATTTTTTTATAACTTAAAGTGTTACTTATTTATAAATATAAAATTAATTTACTAATATACTTAAATTTAAAGTATTTTTTATGTCAAAGAAATATTTTTGGTTTCAGGTAATTTTGATTGGCTTATTTTTTTTAAAATAAATTTACTGATCAAAAATATGTAAGAAACATTTAGAGCAGAGGTTCCCAAACTTTTTATTTCATAGACCCCTCGCCATATTTTATGGTTTTTATTAGACCCCGCCTATTCTATAAAAAGGGTGAATAAATAAGCAGTTCCTATAGTGTTTTCCTAAATTGACCCCTTGCAAAATTTCATCGATCCCTGGGGGTCGATATGGACCAGTTTGGGAATCACTGATTTAGAGCAAAATAAATATTAAAATAAAACGTATTCACAGTCCTTTAAAACTACAAAATTAATATTTTAATATTAAAAATTATATGAATTAAATTTTTTTACTTTTAAAAACAATGATTTATTTTAATCACTTTTCAAAAGTTTATATTTTTTCATCTTTTTTTTTGATTTTGTATTTTGTTGACTGAATTTAATATTTTTTTTTATTATTGCTATAGATTTTCTAGAAAAATATTTACTTAAATATTTTTCTAAAATTCCCCTGCATGAAACAAAGCAAGAGAAGAACATTAAATAAAGAACAACGAACTGTAAAATCTCTTTACGTTTTACAAACCCAGAATGTTCTGGTAAAACAGAACAATTATATCTCATAACTCAAATTATACCAATTAAAATGTATTCTTCTAAAATCTTTCATCTTTTATCGCAATAATACTTTTTAAATAAATAAAATATTCTTAATTTTAATTAATTAAATAAATAAATAATTTAATAATTTATTTATTTAAAAAATGATAAAAAAATATTAAAAGAATGGTATCAGGTAAAAATAAAGAAAACAATTCTTCACACTCACTTTTAGAAATCCCTTGGGAAAAAAATGAATCATCAATCCAGAAAAACACAGAATACTTCCAAACCCTCAAATCAAACATACTAAACGCTCCTCAAAACAACTCACAAGACCTATTCTTCTACTCATACAACTTTATTTTACCCACCATTTTTAAAGATTTCTCACTCCCATTTTCCAAAACTTTCAATTCAGAAAACAAAATCAAAATTTTAAAAGAAAATTTAATTTACGAAATCAAAATATTTTCGATAGAAGATATTTTTAATTTGGATTGTCAAAATGAATTAGTTTTCTTGACAGGTAGAAAGAAACTCAAAAGTAAATGTAAAAGTGAACAAAGTAAATAATACAAAGAAGCAGTTTTAAACCAAAAAGAATATTTTCCTGAACTCTCTTTTTATGACAGAATAAAAGAAAGAATTTATGAATTACAACTAAGAAATAATCTTAATTTGTCATTTATAGAAAATAGTGATGATCTGATAAGAGAGCTAAGATCATTAATTAAATCATTTGATAAAGAAGAATACATTCCTAAGGTAAAGAAACAGAATACTTCTCAGTCTTTTCTAAATAATTTACTTTTACTTATCCCAGGTGTCTCTAAGAATGTTTCTAAGTGTATTGGGAATAAGTTTGGTAATTTTAATAATATGATTAATAATATTAATAATTTACAGGATGTAGAAATTATTAGTGATGATTTAATTAATAAAAGAAAAATTACAAAGAAACAGATTGAATTAATCAAAGGATTATTAGGAATAAATTATAAATATTATTAAATTTTTTGACTTATAAAAATTTACAGAAGAATTGTGTAATTTTTATGAGAATTATTGTTGAAATAAGAAAATAATTTTTTAAAGTAAAAAAATATTTAAAAGAATATTAAAAGAAAATTTTATTGAATATTTTCTTAAAAAATATTGTAATGGTAAATAATAATATTAATTATTATAATATTTATTCATTAAATTTTTTACCCCATACTGCAAAGAAGGAATATAAATAACAGAGAGACAGAGACATTAATTTAAAAATTCTCAAGATCTTTCTACTTTCTTCGATTGATAAAAGGAAGTTCTTCTAGTTGAAAGAACACATATTAAAGATGAAGCAATGATTTATAATATTTTAATTAAATAATCATTTTTAAAATATATTCTCAGCATGCAAGAGTTAAATAAAATATTTAATGAATACTTAAATATAAATCTTAGTAATTAACCATGAACCAAAACAAAATAAAAAATTTTTTAGTAAAATAAAGAATAGTCGAAAGAAAAGATTTAACAGGAGGAATACTCCTACGATCATACTTCATGGAAAGACAGTGTATCTTTTTTTTTACCAAAAAAAAAATGAATTAAATCAAAAAAAAAGAACTCAAAGTTTACAACAAAATTATTACTTTTGTATGAGCTAATTAGCATAATGAAAAATTTAAATAACTTAGATTAACGAGACATGTTAATTAGTTTTTAATATATTTAGTAATCAACCCCAAAAAATTATACTTTTTTTAGCTAAGAATGGAAAATCTATCCTTATACCTACCAGATATTATCTTGATATTTTATAAAAAAAAGAGATTTTAAATCTAAATTGGATTTAATTCTCACCCATAGAATTAAAATGGAAAATGACAGGCATGAATAAACACACCTTTTAAACTTAAACAAATAAATTCATTTAATAAACAAAACTGTTTGCGTGTCAAAGACAATAATATAAAAATCATCATTCAATAAGAATCATATGGTATAATAAAATTTTAAATAATTAAGTACAACTCAAAAATGCTACCTTATCCTCTGAACCCTACTTTCTTGCACTCTATCGAATGCCTAAGCCTACCTTAACTTGCAATCTTAGGTTAAAGAATTCCACTATTATAATCCTAGAAAAAATTGTTTGTAGTTCTAAAGAAGTAAACGACCTACAATTTAACTTTTTATTGGATGATAAAGAATTGAAGTTTTTTATAGATACAGAAACAATTAGTTCGTTTTATAACAAATTATTATAAAGGTTTTACTTTTTTTAATTAATTTGTAAAATATTTTAGTTGCAGTCTTAATTAGAATAAAGTTTTGAACATTTAGTTTTAACTTGTTTATAAATATTTGCTTAAAATAAATGGGGTTGCTTGTTAAAATTTTTAAAAAATAATTTAAACTCTTAGTTTAGTTAAAATTACTTTGCTTACCTAAAAAATTAAGAAGAGAAGATCTAAAAAAGAGTTTATTTGATAAATAAGTTCAATATGAAACAATTATCAAATAAACTCTTTTTTCTTGGGAATTTATTCTTTTCTATTTTTTAATGAAATAACAGTGATAAATTGAATTAAACATAAAATTTCAGCTATAACTTCGAATAAATTTTAGTATTTTCTTAACAATAAAAATAATAGAATTATGTATTTATAAATATTATGGCTCTGGTTTAAAAAATATTTAATGAAATATTTTTTAAAGATTATTTTAAGAAAAGGAAAACTAAATTTAAAGATTATTTTTAGTTTTTATCTTAAAGATATGAACAATTATTTAACATTCATATTGTCGGACTTTGGTAATTTACACCCAAGGTCCGAAAGGAAATGACAATATAAAGATTTACAACCTAAGTAAAATTTTTTTTCTTACTTATATGTTTATTTATCTCCATATTTTACCTGAATTTCCTTATTTACACTTTTGTTATTTTTAAACCTTTTTCCAGGTCTTGTAAATTTCCTTTTTAGGAAATTTTTTGTCATGGAAATTGAGTCTTGATAACATTAATAAATAGATTTTTAAGCATTGAGTAATTTTTTAAATATTTCTTTAAACCAAAAAATTTAATCAATTTTTTTGTTTATCTAAAATTTTATTAAAATATTAAATTATATTATTGTAATAGGTTAATTTCTTAATTTTTTTATTAAAATATTACCTTAATTTATAAAAAATTCAAAATAAAATATCAGATTAATACAACATTTTACTGTAATTTATTATCATACTTTTTAGTAAAAAAGTAATTGATTTATTTAATAAGATTTTATTAAATATATTTCTTAGTTAATTTAATAAAAATAATTAATTAATTATTTCAATAATATTCTCTTCTACTAAATTAATATGTGCCTTGTTAATCCTCCACACAGAAAAATCTTTTATTTTTATAATACAATTAATAATTAAAACATTTTCTAGTGCTTTATTACAGCTTCCTTCTAAAATTCCCTTTTCATCCACTAATTCTATTAAACTTACATATTCACTGAATCTTTTAACACTTTTTATATAAAATACAAACTCAGAATCAAATTTAAGCTTAGAAGAACTGATTATCAGTGCTGAAGTATTTTCTTCTATCTTTCTATGCGATTTAAGAGTGTCTAAATCTAATTGGTCAATTATAACTGAACATTTTTCTTTTTCTTGCACTTCAGATTCTGCTTCTTTGAAGAATGAGGGTCCTATTTCCTCTGATATTTCTTCTGTTAGCATAGATAAGTCTGATAATGAGTCATTGTCATCATTCCTTAGAGTGTTAAGGATATCGTTTATGTCTATTTTCATGCATAAAAATAATTTATTTTTTAAATATTTATTTTACCTTAATATTTTAATATTTTAATATTTTATTATTTTATATTTTATTATTATTATTATTATTATTATTATTTTATTATTATTATTTTATTATTATTATTATTTTATTATTATTATTTTATTATTTTTAATATTATTTTATTATTTTTAATATTATTTTATTATTTTTAATATTTTTTATTATTTTTAATATTATTTTACTATTTTTTTATTATTATTTTATTATTTTATTATTTTATTATTTTAATATTTTATTATTTTAATATTTTATTATTTTAATATTTTATTATTTTATCTCTTTTTTATATTATATTATTTTATTATTATTATTTTATCTCTTTTTATTATTATATATTATTATTATATATTATTTTTATTTTATGATTTATTTCTCTAATTTATAAATTTATTTTATCTTTCAATCTCTAATTCATTTTTACATTTGTTATCCAATTTTTCTGACTTCTTAAACTCTTTTGTATTGTCAAATGCATAAACCAACTTTTCATAAAACATCCACAAATGTCCATTATGCTTAGAAGAAAGACATTTTATACATGGCTGCATAATATGGTACCCTATAATAGTCCCACAATTGACGCATCCCACATCAGTCACCCTACACTTACAGGTAAATGCCTTGTAAAACCCATTGACAGTGCTTATTTTTTCAGAAATAACATTTGTAGAATAAAAGTTTATGCTGTAATCTGTCAGTAAACACGATTTTAAAGAATATTTTACCAACGGGTTCCTACATTCTTTACAAACCAGTGAATAAATTTTTTCTTCTGAATTGTTAAATAAGGCATCTTTGACTGGCATGCTTTATTTTTATTTTTTTATATTTAAACTCTTTTTGTTTTACCTTGTTTGATTGTTTTTCTGTTTTAAATAAGTTTTGTTTTTTTTTGACTTGTTTGTTTCTAAAATAAAAAATATATTTTTTTAATAAATAAAATTTTATAAAAAAAAAATATATTTTTTATATAAAAGTTTTTTTAATTAATGATAGTAAAAAATTTGTTAATATTTTTATAAAATTTATTCATAAAATAAAAAAAATGTATTTTTTTTTACCTAATTAAATATTTTTACAATCATAAAATAATTTTTTTACAATCATTCATTAAAAACTTTTTATTTTTTTTTATCAGAAAAATAAAAAATTATTTTATGATTGTAAAAAATTGATTTGATTAGAAATATTTAAAACCATATTTTACTTATTTAAATTAAATATACCTTAACAAACACATCCGCTAGAAACTTCAAATTTTTGTGCTGGCTTTTGGTAATCTGGTGCAACAGGTACCTCGGTATTAGCAATTGTAGTTACTGGAAGAGATGATCCTGTTTCACATGCTGCTAAGTCCTTATTACTTTCATCTTCGCAGACAACAGCACCTTCATTATTTCCTCCTTCTTGTTGTTCTGGTTCACACACACATTCTTCTTCTTTACTCTGAGATTGAGCAGGTGGTGCCGGAGCCGGAGCTGGGGCTGGAGCTGGAGCTGGGGCCGGGGCTGGAGCTGGTGCTGGTGCTGGTGCTGGAGCTGGTGCTGGTGCTGGTGCTGGTGCCGGGGCTGGAGCTGGTGCTGGTGCTGGTGCTGGTGCCGGTGCTGGTGCCGGGGCTGGAGCTGGAGCTGGTGCTGGTGCCGGGGCTGGGGCTGGAGCTGGGGCTGGCATTGGAACAGGCACTGGAATTGGAGCTGGGGCTGGTGCTGGCATTGGAACAGGCACTGGCTTTGGTTTTGGTGGTTGAATGATTATAGGTTTAGGCTTTGGTGGGGGTGGAACTATAACCATTGGTTTTGGTTTTGGCTCTTCGATACAAACTTGAGGAGCTGAAGTTGATGGTGCCGATGGTGTACCAGATGGTGGAGCCGCTGGTGGAGCTGCTGGTGGAGCTGCTGGTGGTGTTGCTGGTGGAGCCGCTGGTGGGTGTCCTGCTGGAGGAGTACCGGGTGTTGGCGGCTGCACTGGGGGTGGAATTACAAATATTGGTGGTGGCATGACTGGTGTTGGTGGAATAACTGGAGTTGGTGGTGGGATAACTGGGGTTGGTGGTGGATTTTCATGAGTAGTGATAATTGTTTCAGTTTCAGTATCAGGAACAGGCACTTCCTCGCAATTCTCGATGGTTGTAATGCTACAAACTGGTGATGTTGTCGAAGTTTTTGGTGTTTTAGTTATTGTTTTTGTCATTGGGGTTGGGACAACTGGTTTAGGAGGTGGTGTATATGATGGTGGGGGTACTACTGGGTAACTTGGTACGCTTGGTATTGCTGGAATACTTGGAATAGCTGGGATCCCTGGAACTCCTGGAATTCCTGGAGGATAACTTGGGTAACCTGGAATTCCTGGAGGGTAACTTGGATATCCGGGGGTACCTTCTCCAGTACTTGTACAATTACATATTTCAGCTTGTGGTTTTTGAACTTTAGTCACAACTTTATCTGCGGTAGTTGTTTTTCCTTCTCCGGTTCCTCCTCCACTTCCTCCTCCGGAAGTAGTAGGATCACATATAATTTCACAACCTTCTGCTGTGTATCCTTTTGCTGCGTGTATAAATGCTAGGTAAACAAATAATCCTATCTTACTAAGTAGCTTCATTATGAACATGCATTTTAGATCTTATATACTTTTTTTCAAAATGAAACGTGTTTTGTTTTATTTTTTCGATCAATAAGATAATTTATCTAAAATAATCTTGTAACAAAGTAACATGTTTTAAATTTCTTATTTTGGTCATTTTTGGTTTCTTGACTCAAAACAAGTTTCAGGTCGTAATTTTTGAGAAATGTCTGCTAAAATTTTATAGTTTTTTAGTTTTAAAGATCAAAATCAAATTTTAAATTTTTAATCAATACATGATTTAAAATTTTAATTGAGATTAAAAAATAATTTTAAAAATAAATATTTTTTATTGGAATAAATTAATGTACCAAACAAAAAAAGCAAATTAAATTTTTTTATTCATTTTTTAAAGTGATGATTAAATTTTTGTGGTTGTTTTTGCCAATTACAGTACATTTATTTATTTACTATTTACAAAAAAGGCTTTGATATTTTCTAAATGAAAATATTCTTTTTTTAAAATGAACCAAAAACAAAAATTTACAGTATTAAGATTTTTTTTAAATTTATATTTTAAAATTTAATAAAAATATTTATTTTTTTGTTTGATTTATTTTAAAAAAGGTAAAATTTTTATAAGAAAATTAGTTAAAAATTTAAAAATAAATTTTTTTAGAATACTTGAGTTAAAAATTTTCTTTAAAGACAAAGGCTAAAATAAATAAAAATAAAATTTTTAGAAATATTATTTTTATTTATTTTTTAAAATTTTAACCCATGTCTTCTAAAGAAGGAAAGAAATTACAATTTTTAAAATCTATCGAGAAACCAATAAAGTTAAAAAAGACAGGTACTCCACTCCTAGTGACATTCCCTTACCCTTATATGAATGGAAAATTGCACCTAGGACATTTATTTACCATTTCTAAAGTAGAATTCTTTTCTAGATACGCAGAATTGCACAACTTTGACACACTTTTCCCATTTTCATTCCACTGTACTGGGATGCCAATTTGTGCCTCGGCGGAAAGATTAAAAGAGAACGATAGTAGTGTAATTAACTCATTAAAATCTATGGGTATCACTGATATACAAAAATTTACTGATCCTTTGCATTGGGTAAACACATTTCCTAAAATGGCAAAAGAAAGCTTAATAAAATTTAATGCTAATATCACCTGGGATAGATCTTTTGTCACCACCAAATACAATAAATTGTATGATACTTTTATACATTGGCAATTTAACAAACTAAACCAATTAGGATTACTCTCTTTTGGTAAAAGATACACAGTTTATTGTACTAAAACACAACAGCCTTGCTTAGACCATGACAGATTAAAAGGAGAAGGAATTTTACCAAAAAAAGTAGATTTATTAAAAATACCTGTAAAAATCAAAGAAGGAGAGTTAAGTTTATATTTGCCTTACCAAGTAAAAAGTTCTTCTAAATTTTTTAAATTGTTTTACAACAAAAATACAAAATTATTTTTGGTGCACACAGATTTTTCATTTATAGTACAAGAAGAAACATTTGATAATTTAATTTACCAAGTAACAGATATAAAAAAAGTAAGAGAAGTTTTGTGGGATGAAATAAATGTAAAAAAAGAAGAAAGAGATTTTACAATGGTAATAATTGAAGATAATATTGAATCTAATTATGTTTCTATCAATCCTGATTCATTAACCGAAGAAATTAATTTTATTGATGAGATGATAAACAATAAAAAGTTTTTTACTTTGAATTTGAGTGAAAATATTCTCTCATTTTTTAAGACTGAGAGTGAAATTATTAGTAGAAGTAACACTGTTTGTGTTGTAGCACTGCTAGATCAATGGTTTATTGATTATTCTAAGGTAGACTGGAAAGCCAAAGCAAATATTTGTTTAAAGAATTTGATTTCTCACAAGGAAACCAAATTATTTTTAAAAAGCGGGATGGATTGGATTGGTAAATGGGCATTCAGCAGATCATTTGGGATTGGTACATCTTTTAATGAATATGTGATTGATTCACTGAGTGATTCTACCATTTATATGTCTTTATACACTTTTTACCACTTATTAAGTGATGATTTGTTTGGTAAAAGTCATTTTGAAGTGGAAGAATGGATGTTTGATTACATTTATAAAAATGTTTTAAGTGAAGAAATAAAATTAGAAGAAATGGAAATTTTCTGTTCTTGCTCTGGCGGAAAGAAAAATAATTTAGAAGAAAATTTAGAAAAACTTTCTTTTAAAGAAAGAAAATGTATAAAATGCACCTTGGATGAATGTAGAAATTTGTTAAATAAGTTTTACCCAGTTTATCTGAGGGTATCAGGAAAAGATTTGATAAGAAATCATTTATTATTTTTTATCTTGAACCACGTTGCCATTTTTAAAGAAGAATTCTGGCCTAAGAGGATAGAAACCAATGGTCATTTATTATTAAATTCTGCTAAAATGAGCAAAAGCACGGGCAACTTTTTAACTGTTGATGATGTAATTGACAAATTTGGTGAAAGTAGCACAAGAATGTGCTTGGCAATGTGCGGGGATACGAACGAAGATGCAGATTTTCTAGAAATAACTGCAAACTCAACAGTCTTAAAACTGTATCAGTTTATAGAAAACGTAAAGGAATATTTTACAAAGGTAAACTTAGAAGATAAAAATGAACTTTCTTTGGAAGAAGAATGGTTGTTAGAAAACATTAACAGAAATATTTATGAGACTAATTTAGCTTATAAAAATTTTATTTTTAGGGATGTTATCAAATTTGGTTTCCATGAAATGTTAAACGCTTACGAAAAGTTTCTTATTTTGGGTGGTAAGAAAGAATCTTTGATTATAAAGAAGCTTTATGAAAGTATGATTGTCATCTTGTATCCTATAATACCGAGTGTCTCAAATTTTCTTAACGAGAATTATACTAAGGTATCATTTGATTGGCCAGAAATAACTTTGACAAATAAGTTTATCCCAGCTTTCGAACACTTAAAAAAGATCCAAAAAAGATTAACAAAACAGAAAAACAAATCAAAAGTAAAGATCTTAATTGGTAAAACATATCCTGCTTGGAAAGAAAAGATAATTTCGATGTGCGACAAAAAAGAAATAAAAGATTCACAAAATTCTTTAGAAAGACAAGAAGCGTCAGGCAAAAGTATAAGCGACGAGATCAAACAAAAGTTTATTGACGTGCTGAATGAATTTAAGGTAGATCAAAGGGAAGGATTGCCATTTTGTGTGAACGTATATGCGAGAGGACCCGATACCTTTGATGAGATGGATGTTTTAATTAGAAATAAGAGATTGTTGGAAGAGGTAAGTAAGTGTGAAGTTGAGATTTGTGAGGGAGAGAATGAACCTTACGTACCTAAAATTATTTTTGAGTAAATTAAATTTTTGATTTATTTTTAATATTAAAATTTATTCTTCTTCAATAATACAAAATATAAAAATCTTTTTAAAAATCTTAAAATTAATCTAAAAAATTGTAAGATTTTCAATTAATTGGATAAAATCATACATTTTATTTGTTAAAAATGTTTAAATTATATGCTAAATAAATAGTTTTAAAACATTTAATCTTAGATATTTATTAAGAAATTTAAAGTTCTTTTCATTTATTAATCAATTTTTATTTTTATATTTTAAAATATTGATTTATATTTTTTGTGAAAATTTGGTGATTTATTTAAGATCAAAAATATAAATTAAAATTTAAAATATTAAATGGAAATTAAAACTAAATAAAAAATTTAATTAATTTTTGAAATCACTTTATTAGATTTGATTATAAAAATATAAAAATGCGTGTAATTTGCCATAAATGAGTCATCCATAGTTCATACAATATATTCTTTCAAACTTTGTACGTTCATTGTTTGTTTTATATGTTTTTATTGAACATTAACTCACAAGTGCTATCCTTGTATATATTTTATCGTATAATTTATAAGACATAGTTTTTTAAAGTAGCTTTCTGCATAACCAGTTCATTAGTCAGCATGAGTATAACTAATGGCATTATTTATACTTTTTTATTTCAAAACTGTTGCTATCCTTTGCCAATGGTAAAAAATTATGTACCTTATTATTTCATTTTTGTTTAAGATATCCATATTTTAAGCATTAAATTCAATGATATAAATTATATATGTTGGTTTTTTGTTGGCATTAATATTCTGAGGTTTAAAAGGATAAGAGAAATAATGTAAATCTCTAAATATTGTTACATGAACAAAGGTTCTAACATCATTGTCATAAAATTAAGTGTTAGAGCATTATTGTTGATTAGATTTGATTGTGAGTCCAGAATTAAATAGAACGCATTAATTTAATTTAGTCAAAGATTGTAGTATACGTTTCTAAAGCCAAACTCTAAAACATAGGGGTAATTAAATAAATATAGGGTTTTTACAAGATATTACTGTCGTATCCTAATACCCTCACACTTTTTTTTTTTTATTGCCGAGGGATGGGAAATCCTACGGAGAAATACCTCAGGGTTGCCCCTTCGGCAGATACTGTGAGCCTTTCACACACTAAAACCCACCCCCTTCGCACTATTGACTGCTTAAGTCTACCTTACCGTTTAGGCTTTGGTTACAGGAACCCTCACACTTGACTTGAGGTACCTCTGTATGATAGAGTATGGGGGAGAGGCGGCTGACCTGTTCGGTTGCTTATTCATTTCTATATTTTTAAATTTATTAAAAGAATATTAAGAAATCATGATTTTTAATTTAATTGCTCACTTATATTTTTTCAAAATCAGTCAATCATCTTTCAGGATTTTTTTTTAGCCTGATGGTTTCTAAACACTACTTGAGGCCCCTCTACTGTGTTACATATGAGGGCTTTCTCCGACAGACCGACACTGCAAGAATAGGTAGGGGTAACACTATTAACAGACGACACACTTATCTCTCTATGTGGGATACTACCTTTACTAAATAGGAACATTTTACTAAAAATATATTTTTAAGGGTACATCAAACATAATGAGGTCCCCTGGCGAAAGATATTAGATATGTTTAAATACCATTTCTATAAGGGCTAATCTGATTGCTAGTTTAAAGAATCAATTTGTTTCCTCCGATGGTGCTTAAAAGAAGAAAGCTTCTTTACACTACAAGTCTGGTTATGGTGTATAAGAAAAAAAGGCACCGACGCAATTAAAGCAACGGTTTGTGTATTCTACAATATGTTTTTTAAAATAATGTAGTACAATGTCAAAAACGGGCCCTTTATGCGTAAATCATTATTTGTTTTGTCTTTACAATGACTTAAGCTTCATTGTTATCGAACACTTTTGACGGCCTATGATTCCCTATTTTTTTGTTTAAGTTATTTCATACTGTTTATAAGATTTAAGTGTACGTCATACCTCTAATAAAAGTATAATTATTGTAAGTGAAAATATAATAATATTATTAAAATTTAATCAAATTTAATTTATAATAAGTTACCGCCCAATTTCCCTCCATCCAAAAGTATAAATAGGGCAGCTGATTTAAGAATGTCTACCAATGATTAAATAATTGAATTTTTTATTCAACATAATAAGTTACCCTACAATTATAAAATAAATTGACCGTAAATTAAAAATCATTTTATTAAATTGAAGAAAAATAAATTTATATTAAATTATAAATAAATTAATTCCTTAAAATTCTTAATCTGATATAAATATTTAAATTAAATTAAAAATTGTCAAATAAATTAATTCTTTAAAATCTCTTAATTAGAATTGATTTAAAAAATAATTTTAATCATTTTTAATTAATCTTAGAACAAGCAATTTCTTAATTCATTTTCCTTTTCATTACTACTTTGAATTAGTTTTGGTTCGATGTCAATCAGTTCACTATTATCAAATAATAGTCTTACTACTTCTAAATCACCTATGGTCTCTAATGGCTTATCACATTTTAAATTAAAAAAGGTCTTTTCTTCGTTGGTATCGATGTATAGCTGTGCATACTTGTCTGCGGCTATGACTACGAAAGGCATGTACAATTTTGGTTCATTAATTTTATGGCTGGATTCGTTTATTTCTTTAAGTTTTATCAAAGATTTTTTTATTTCTTTAAGCCTTCTTAGCTCCTCTTCCTTCTTTTTCAGGACAGATTGTAAATCAAAGCTCTCTTTCGTCATTAATATGTACATTCTTTTATTTTTTACGACCATATTGAGTGATCGCATGATGTTAAGTGCGTCATAAATTCTTCTTTTACCTGTTTTTTCATTCCCAAGATTAATTTGTCTTAAAATCATCTGATAAGTGCATTTCCTTTCTGCTTTAAGTGTCTCGTAAATCATTTTGGTAATGTTTTTAAGACCAGTGCCTTTAGATTCTAATCCTAGAAAGTCACCTTGTGAGGATTGCATTTAAGGGTATTTTTTTCAACTTTAATAACAATAAAATTTGGTTAGGAAAATGGAATAATAAATATTTTTAAAGAAAATAAATCAGAATAATTTACGTCATTGGTTTATCCCTAAATTATATTTTTTATTGGTGGAATTTGGTAAATTTTTTTATTGTTTCTTTTTTTAGGTAGAAATTTAAATATTTATTTTCTGTATAATTTTTTTAAATAGAATTTTAATTAAATTTAGTTATGTTGTTAAATGGTATTTTTTAAAAGAAATTGAATAAAAAAAATATAATTTTATAATATTAAATTAGAAAAATAAAATTAAAAATTAAATAAAATTACAAAAATTTTTTATGAAATTTCCATTACCAGAAGATTTAGATAAATTTTACCCTTCTCAAGAACAGTTTATAAAAGATTGCACTGATCACATTAAGAAGGGGGGAGTAGGAATATTTGCTTCACCTACAGGGACAGGTAAAACAATCTCACTTCTTTCGTCAATACTTTCCTTCCCTCATAAAGTTTATTACTCTTCAAAGACGTACGACCAATTAAACCAGTCTATAAAGGAATTAAAGAGATTTAAAGAGACTATTCATTCAAATGAAGCTATTTTGCTTGGTTCGCGAGGGGTGTACTGTGTTAATAAATCAATTAACAAGAATGATTTGGATAAAATTAATGATTCATGTAACAAATTAATTAAGAAAAATGGCTGTGAATTTTACAGTAAAACTGTGTTTAAAGAAATACCTGGAATAATTTGTATTGAAGATATGCACAAACAAGCAGGTTGCCCTTATTTTATAAGCAAATCTCAAAACAAAAGAATTACTTTTTTGCCTTACCAAATGATTTTCTCAAAACAAAGCAGATTGTCTTACAACATTGATCTAAAAAATACAATAATTGTGATTGACGAGGCGCATAACATATTTGACACAGTTGTACAAATGAACACAGTGGTAATAAACCATTTTCTAGTAAAAAAGATTTTAAATTTTCTTTCGAAAAAAGAAATTTGTTCTTTCAGGGATTTTTTGATAAAAATTTTAAAAAAATTTGTGATTTTTTTCAAAGAAAGAAAACAGAACGAAGAAACTAAAAAACTAAAAGAAAATGAAAATAATTTACAAAATGGGTTTAAAAAAGCATCTAATTTTAATGTAAAGGATCTTAGTAGAAATATTAAAGAATGTTGTATGAGTGTGGATCAGTTTAATTTACTTTTAGGGTTAGAGAATTATAATTTTTTTAGTTTAGAAGATGATGCTAAAGAATATTCCTCTAATTTGGAAGAAAGGAGTGAATTTTACCAAATTTTTGCCTTTTTAGTGCTTCTTACTTTTAGTGACGAAGGCGGAAGAGTGTTTATTTCTGAAGATTCTGTCAAGTTTGTGCCATTGGATCCTAAAATATATTTTGAAGAATTAAAGGAGGCAAAGGCTGTGATCTTAGCTGGCGGAACAATGGAACCACAAAAATATTATGAAAGAGTGTTTGGGAAAGTGTCATATTTTTCTTACGACAGTGTTTGTAAAAATTTAAAATTGGTTTTAATTCCTCAATCAACAAAAAAATTTGATTTGGTTTTAAATTTAGAAAAAAGGACTTTTTTCATTAAAGAGGTATGTGAAATGATTTCAGGATTAATAGCACAATGTAAAAAAGGAAATGTTGTTATTTTTGTGCCCTCTTCTTCATTTCTCAATTTAGTAAAAGAGACAAGTATACAAAGTGAAAAAAAGATTTTTTGGGATGATAAACAGTTCTTCAAATCACAAAACTCTGTTCTTATAAGTATTATGGGTGGCAGATTATCAGAAGGGATCAATTTTTCAGATGACATGTGTAGATTACTTTTAATTATTTCTATTCCTTTCCCATCACTCTCTCTTGAGCTAAGAGAAAAAGAGAAATATTTTGGTAATGAATATAGTACCACTCAAGCTATGAGAATTGTTAACCAAACCATAGGAAGGGCAGTAAGACATAAAAATGATTATGCGGTTGCTATTTTGATTGATTTTAGATACAAATTTCTTAAAAAGTATTTTTCTGAATGGATGAAAGATATTTTTTATGAAAAAAATTATGAAGAAGCTAAAATTTTCATTGATGATTTTTATAAAAAATTTGATTGAATTAGTTTTAAGAAGCTGTTGAGTTATTAAATTATAAAATAAAAATATTTATGTTAAAATCAACTATTTTAAAATAAAAATATTTTTGTTGAAATCAACTATTTTAAAATAAAAATATTTTTGTTGAAATAAATTATTTAAAAAAATCAACTATTTTAAAGAAAATAAATCTTTGAAAAGCTTTTAATTATAAAAATTTTTAATTACTGTTTGGATCTGTAACACATAGAAAGACTTTATTGAATTTTCAGGTTTATTTATTATTTGTTTTGGTTTATTCCACTTAACCATTTATGGATAATTTTAAAATAATTTATTTTTAAATAAATTATTTTCTAGAAATTCTAAAGCAATTACAAAAATATTTAAATAAATTAATTAAATAAATAAATAAAATAAATTAAAAATAAATTAAATAAATAAATTAATTAAATAAATAAATTAATTAAATAAATAAATAAATAAAAAAATAAAAATAAATAAATAAATAAAAAATAAATTAAATAAATAAATAAAATTTTTATTAAACATTAATTTAAAAAATATATTATCCTTATGCTAGAAGATTGTTATTACTTTCTATACTCTAAGTGTAGAGATCCTTCTACATGCCAGTATAGACATTCTTACAGCGCAAAAGAAAACCCAGTGACTTGTGAAACTTGGGCAAGAAACAAAACTTGCTCAGCCACCTGTCCATACAGACATTCTCGTTACCACGAAAATAAACCAAGACAGAACGAATATTGCTACTGGGAAACCAAAGGAGGGTGTAAAAGAGAACTTTGTGAATACAAGCATATCAACACAAAAAAAGATGAATGGAAACAAACTAAGATTCAGTCACTTTATGAACTTAAACAAAGAAAAAAGAAATTAGAAGAAATTAAGGAGGAATTTAAAATGAATACAGTCAATAAGAAAGAAGATATTATGAACGTAGAACAGAAACTCAAGGAGATTGATGATATATTAAATGAATTTGAATAATTTGTTTGTATTAACTAATACAAATTTTTAATAAAATTTTATTGTTTCAAATTTAAAATTTTTTTTGGGTAATAAATCATTTTAAAAGATTTGTAAAACAATGAATGAAACATTTCTCTTTTTAAATATTCTAAGAGTTTTAGCAAAAAAGAAATGTTATTTATAAAAATAGTGAATTGTGTAATTGCGAATAAACCAGTTTTAATCTCACAAATTGATAACCCAGATTGGCAGGTAAATTCTAAAAAAGGAAATATTATGAGACTTAGCCTTTTAGGTCAGAAAGACAGCTATAATTTGGATGATTCTAATGTTGCTGTATTTGAACCAAAGGGAGGAGAGTTATACAATGTAAAATTTGGGGATGGTAAATACATGTTTAAAAAGAATAAAGATTCGGGTGTTATCGCCAAGGATATAAATGATAAATCAATTACAGAGGAAGAAAAA
The DNA here is from genome assembly GCA_020423425.1 of Chrysopa pallens. Classification (NCBI taxonomy): domain Eukaryota; kingdom Metazoa; phylum Arthropoda; class Insecta; order Neuroptera; family Chrysopidae; genus Chrysopa; species Chrysopa pallens. The sequence goes on along the minus strand of CM035597.1, from coordinate 5,116,382 downwards.
GAAGGATTTTTATGGAAAATTACAGAAAAAGATAATTTTTACAAATTTCAATCCACCGGAAAATGTTTGGAAATAAGGAGTGCCACAGATGATAACAATAAATATGTAAACGGACAACCTTGTAAGAATGACAACACTAAACAAGGATTCAAAGTACAAGAAGCAACCATCTTCCAAAAACAAGAGGAACCCGAACCACCGCAAGAACCTTCGCCATTAAAAAATGAAGAAAACGAATCACCAGATGTTTATAACCTAAATATTTTTATCAAAAAACACGATCATCATAAAAGAAGCTCTCATCATCACAAATCAGACCATAAAAAGAGAATCATATTTGATTAAATTTTTATATGAAATTAGGATTTCAAAATTTTCAAGAATTGTTTGAAAACTCTTAATTTTAAAAAAAGTTTATTTTTCATAAAAATTTTTGAAATAAATGTTTACATTTAAAAGATTTATTCCATTTTCTTTTTAAAATTTTAGATAACAAAACATAAAAATTATTTCCTTTGTATTTATAATTTACGTTGTAAAATTTTTAAATAAAACTTTTATTTCTGATCAGAACAAAAATTTATGAAACGGATTTTGTAATATTCATTTAAAACAAACAAAAAATAAATTTAACTAATTTGTTAGCGCAGAAATTTATTATTGAATTTCATAAATAGTTAAATATCCAAACATGAATGAAATTAATTGAATATTCAAAACATATTTTGATACATTTCAGATATAAAAATCAAAAAATTTAACATGTATGTTATTTCTCAAAATTGTTGCTTGCCTAACTGCTAATAAAGAAGTTTTGATTACTAGTAGCGCCAACACAGATTGGCAATTAACCGCTAAAGATAACAACACTTTAAGGCTAAGTTTCTATAATATTAGGGATAGTCAAAATATTACTGATAACAACGTGGCAGTATTCGAAAAGGTAGGCTCTAATTTATATAAAATCAAACTAGGATTAAATAGATATGTGTTTAGTAAAAAAAGTGATCCTGGTGTGATTGCGATAGAAGATGATGATCCTCTGGTTGGAAAAGAGGGCGGCGAAGGGTTTTTGTGGGAGGCTATTGGAGATGGTAAGAAAGTTCAACTTAAATCAAGAAACAAATGTCTTGAAATAAGAGGCATGGACCAAACAAATCATAACAAATATCTTAATCTTTTACCATGTGACAATAAAAAACTTGCACAGGATTTTGAGATCTTGGATGCAAATATCAAAGGGAAGAATCCAAAAACAGATGAACCGGCGAAAGAAGAAGGCAAGTCGCCCGAAGAACAAAAACCAGAAGATGAACCGGTGAAAGAAGAAGCTAAACCAACCGAAGAACAGAAACCAGAAGAAGCTAAACCAACCGAAGAACAGAAACCAGAAAAAGCTAAACCAACCGAAGAACTTTCTTCTAAAAAACCTTCAGATAATCCAAAAATGGAAGCTCCTTCGGGAGAAGGCTCAGATTTAGAGATTTCCCAACCAGTTTTTAAAAAAGAAGATTCGACTGTAGATGAATATGGAAATTATGTTCCTCGAAAATTTAGATGCTTCTCAGTTCGAAGAAGACCAATAATTACTAAAAAAATTACAATCACGAATGGTAATAGTTAAACTTCTAAATCAATAAAACAGTTCAAAACTTTTCTAATTAATATTATTAAAGTAAAATATTTCCATTAACTTGAAAATATTTTCAATAAATATTGTTTATTAATATCATTCTTGTTTACTTAATCATAAAATAATAATTAAATGTAATAGTATTTTAATTAAAAAGCCTAGTAAATAAATCAAATAAATTAATGATATAAACAAATTAAAGAATACAGAAATTAAATGTATATTTTAATAGTTTTTTACAAAATATAAATTATGAAGCAAATACTTTGTTAAAACGATTCTTACCCTTTTAATAAATATTAAAAAGCAAATGCATCTTCATATTTGTTTTGAAAATTAAAAACCATAAATAATCTAATTAATTCAGTAACTCAAATTAAAATTTTATATATGAAGTTTTTACTGAGTTTAAAAAATCTTTTAACTTAACTATACCATATAAAATAGTATACTACCTATATTTTAACAATACTTCCTGAAACAAAGATCGCAAAATAAGATAGGGCTTGGCTGTCAATAGAGTTCAAGAGGTGGGTTTTAGAGGGTAGAATGCTTTTAGCACCCAAAATCTTTACTTATATGGATAGAAACATATTTTATCATATGTTTCTTGTTCGAATGAGTAAAATATATATTTTATACAGAAGGTATACAGTCGTGGAAAAAAAACCGATCATGGATTTTAAACTTATTATGACAATTAATTTCATTGCTTTTAATAAAAACAAACTTTTTTTGAGCTTAAATAAAATTTTTTATGTTTAAAATTTTTTTATAGAGGGGTATAAAATTTTTTTGATTTATTTTTATTTTTTAGTGGAAAAAAAAACCGATCATTTACGAAAGAAGTTACAGGAAATCATTTTATTTAAAATTTTATTAACAAAGAAAATTTAAAATATCATTTCATGCTTAAATACGCAATCCTATTATTTCCTTTCTTTTATAGTTATACAAAAATTATATATTTATAAAAATTGGCAAAAAATTAAAAAAGTAGCATCAAATAGCTATTTGAAGTCAGAAAACAAGTGCACGAAATTTTAAAAATACATATAAGATGGTACTATACATGTTTTAACAACTGTATATATAATTTTACCAAGTTTTTGCAAAATACATAATATAAAATATTTTTTGATGTCGAAAGAAATAAATTTTTAAAGGGGGTAGAAAATTTTTATTAATGACTAAATCTTTACGGATAAAGTGTACGATATAAAATATATTTGAATAACTAAACAATTATCTTTTAAGATAGAATTTATTTAATATTTTGTACTTTTACCTTCATTTTTAATAATTTCTTTTAATCTTTTAGGCATGTTTAAAATTAGCTTCTGACAGAAATCGGGCGTAATACTATTCCCTATATCTTGAATTGCCTTTTTCAATTCTTCTTTTTTCATGTTCCTACTTCCAAGTTTTGATTTAACATAAGCCCAAAGGTGTTCGATAGGATTGATGTCCGGAGATTGGGACGGCCATGAAAGAACCTGAATATTCGTTGAAATAAAATATTCTTTGATCAATTTACTGGTATGTTTGGGGTCATTGTCTTGTTGGAAGATAAAATTTTCAGACATACCCAGTTTCAATACGGAACTTCTTAAGTGTTTTTTTAGAATATCAAGATATAAAAATCTGTCCATTATGCCATCAATAAAAAATAGTTCGCCCACACCTTTTGAAGAGAAGCATCCCCAGCACATAATATTACCACCCCCATATTTCACAGTTGGTTGAATGTTCTTATGCTTATATATTTCATTTTTCATTCGCCATACTTTGTTTTGACAATCATTACCAAAGAAATTAAATTTAGTTTCGTCGGAAAAGATAACTGTATTCCAAAAACTCTCGTCTAACAAAATGTATTCATTGCTAAATTCTAGCCGTTTTGCAATATTTTTTCTGCTCAATAATGGTTTTTTGCATGCAATTCTGTTAGAAAACCCAGAATCTCTAAGAAAATTGCGAATAGTTCGGTTAGAACAATGAGTATTATATGAGTTTTTTAAGGAATTGTTAAGTATTGTAGAATTAATACTGGGCGTTTTGTTTACTAGTGATAACACTAGTTCCTTTTCCTTGTAACTTAATATTCTTTTGCGCCCAGATCCATTTTTTCTCAGAAAATTACCCTGGGCTTTAAATTTTTGAAGGGCATTCTGGACAGTAGTATATGGTATCTTGGCAATCTTTGCTATTTCCCTTAAAGTTTTTCCTTCTTTGCGCAGATATAAAATGAATTCGAGAATTGGTTTATCTAAATGTTCACCCATTCGAAATAGTTAAAATTTGGTTTTATATTTTTAGAGGGAATTTGAGCGGCACTATTTCAAACCGTTATTTTTTAAAAATAGCAATTAAAAACAAAAGAAGAAACAAAAAATACTTTATATATCAAAAAAAATTACTACCTACCCCCCCTTTAAAAATTTATTTCTTTCGACATCAAAAAATATTTTATATTATGTATTTTGCAAAAACTTAGTAAAATTATATATACAGTTGTTAAAACATGTATAGTACCATCTTATATGTATTTTTAGAATTTCGTGCACTTGTTTTCTGACTTCAAATAGCTATTTGATGCTACTTTTTTAATTTTTTGCCAATTTTTATAAATATATAATTTTTGTTAAACTATAAAAGAAAGGAAATAATGGGATTGCGTATTTAAGCATGAAATGATATTTTAAATTTTCTTTGTTAATAAAATTTTAAATAAAATGATTTCCTGTAACTTCTTTCGTAAATGATCGGTTTTTTTTTCCACTAAAAAATAAAAATAAATCAAAAAAATTTTATACCCCTCTATAAAAAAATTTTAAACATAAAAAATTTTATTCAAACTCAAAAAAAGTTTGTTTTTATTAAAAGCAATGAAATTAATTGTCATAATAAGTTTAAAATCCATGATCGGTTTTTTTTTTCCACGACTGTAATTATAAGCTTACGTATGTATTTCCCATCCTTAGATAACAAAAAGTTGACAATTTTGTCTTTTAATTTTAGAATTTTAAAAGATCTACTTTGTTATAAATATATTGTACTTTCTTTTTTTACAGAGATCAATTAAATATATTAAAATTTGAATGTTTTGATTTTTATTTTTGAATGATTTTAATAAAATTTTATTAAGTTGAGATCAAATATAAACAAATTGTTTTTATATTTAATCATTTTGTATAAATTAGCAAATAAAACTTATGTAAAAATAATTTTACTTGTTTTTAAGAGACAAATGATTGAGAGATACCTTCCCGCTTGCTTTTTTAATAAAGTTTATATAAATAAAGTTATTTCTATCGTAAACCATATACTTATTTAATCCAAATCCTTTGAATATTTTTAACCTCCTTTTCTAAATAAAGGGGAAACATAGTAGGCCAGTAGCAATGTTATTTCCTCTTTGGTAAATAGACATTACACCTGTCTACAACTCAAATAACCCCGAAATAAAAAATATCACATTTTAGGACATGTTTTTCAATAGTCTTAAAATAAATGCATATTAAAATTTTTGATACAATATTTTGATGAAATTTTATGATCATATAATAAAAAAAACAAAAATTATAAGTTAAATATTATTTTACAAACATAACATAGCATTATTGTATTACTTTTTAGCTATGATTAAAAACCTCGAGAATAAAGTTACAATATATTTGATAGTTAAAATAAAGAGTTTTATGCCATTATATAAAGTGTTTTGTTTATTAAGACATTCATCGTAAAGGATTTACCTTGGTAAATTGACCCTGCCTTTAGATAAACAAATTTAATAAATTTCTCTATATTTAAACTTCTTTTGCCTCTCATGTAAATTTTAGTGATGAACTCGATATTGTATTTTATATAAAATCTTTTAAAAATTTTAAGATATTGCACAGCAAAAAGTAAATTTAAAATATTAAAAGCAAGTCATTTGTTTTATATTTCTGGTTTAGTGAATTCGATAACTTACTTAAAATTTATTTATTAAATTAAAAATCAACAAAATACCTGGTTTTCAAAATTTTATGTGTTTAACATCACTAAAGAAAGTTTTATGTATTCGTTAATAAACCCAAATTTGATATGAATTAATATATTTTTGTATATCATATTGTGGTAACCTACTCCATGGTTTGTTTTAATAAATTTATTTTTGTTATTATTTTTAGAATACATAAGGAAAGGGTCATTTATTTAAAATATCTTTTTTATCTGGAATTTTTTAGATAATTCTCAGGGTTACAAAAATACCTTCAAGAAAACAAGGTCTACTAGCGCAGCTTTACAAAGAACAATCGAAAATTCATTGATAGTAGCAAAAAACCCTTAAGCAGAAGGGTTTCTTATAACAAGTAAAGGTAAAATATAAAAAATTTTTTATACTAAATTATATTTTTAAATCATATAAGAAAGACCTTTATTTTTAAACTAATGATTTATTCGCCATTTTCAAATTAAAAATCATGATAATTATAATTTACGTCTTTCTGAAAATTTTTTTATAGACAATATAATATTAATTATTTCATGATATAAAATTTGTAAATAAATCTGTTTGATTTGAATTTTTTTATTTTTGAATATGTTTTGTAATACATTTATTTTATAATTATTTGATTTTTTTTTCGTATCTGAATATAAAGAAAATAAAAAGATAATGTTACACTTTAAATAAAAATTATATTTAACTTAATAACATTTTTCATTGACCCAAACTTTATTTTATAATCTCTTTTATCACACTTGACCAATATCTATTTTTCAAATCTCTATAAAAAATTAAAATATTATCGTTTTTTAAGAAATACGTAGCCTTGTGATTGAGCGGGAATATTTCTCTAGCCGTTTTCCTTAATTTGATTTTGTGATCAGAAAATCCTTTTGCTTGTATGATCATAGGAGCACTTTGAAGAAAATTAAGTTTAAATGATATAGTATTGTCTTTAGAATAACACATTCTTTTTGCTACACAATTTAACCTTTCTAATTCAGGAGGAAATTCTAAATACCCTAGAAATACGTTCTCCACAACAAAAGACCTATTGTAATCTTTATATACAAACTCGATAAATGATGTAAATGTTAATAATAGAATACGTTCTAAAATTTTCTGACTTTCAATAGTTTTGCTTATGAAAATATATATGGTCAATCTTATATTTAGCAACATATAGTAAAATATTGGTTCATTTATTTCACCCGATGCGTTGTTTTTATCCTTTAAAAAGGAGCTTTTTATATATGGCGTTATAAATTTAAATTTATACAATAATATTCCGAACATCAGATATATTGAATTTAAATGTATTTTTAATACTCCAACCTCTCCTAAGGTCTTTTTTATATCGTATAATTCTGGAAATATTATACAAAGAAAATAGAATTGTGAAGAAAATAAAAACTTTCTTATAATTTTCTCCAAGCAGGTAGATTTAAAAACCAAAAGATTTTTACAATTAAATAACAATTCTTCATAATTAAAATCATCGGAATTAAAGAAAATTTCTTCTTTTAAGTAAACATATCTGTTTAACAAACAATTAAAATTCTTTAAAATTAAATTTAAATCAACCAGGTGTTTATCTATTAAATCTTGCGAAATTTTGAATTTATTAACCAATTTAAAAATATTTATGTCAAAAATAATCTGATCATAAAATTTTTTAAATGATTCACAAAAATTATACGATTTCTGCGTGTTGACTAGTTCAGAATAATTGCATTTTATGTTCAAAGTATGATTTATGATATTACAAAGATGAAAATTGCAAAGAAGTTCTACGTTTTTTGTAGTTAACAATACATTAATCATTACCTTCTCAAAATTTATAGAAAAATTGGTTTTTTTTAATTTCTCATGCTCTATGTTAAAAGCTTTATTGTAAAGTCTCAAAAAATTTATAACTTCTATATCCGGAAATGATAATCTAATAAAGTCATCCGCTTCTCCTTCAGCAGCTTGGTGACCCGTATCATTATTGTCAGAAAAAACCAATGAATTCTTTTTATCCTCTGATACTTTTGGTGAAGGTAAATCTGACAATATGTTTGCTGGGTATTCTACACCCTTTTCGGGTTCAAAAACTTTATTCATTGATATAAAAGTAGTATAAAAATATTCGTCATCTTCGTTATAATAAGACTCTTTTTTTCTTTCATATTCAGATTCATTGTATGATAGCTGGTTCTGAGGGACATGTTTATAAGATAGTAAATCACAATCATTACCGAACAATTCATTCTGTAGTTCTTTAGACAATTCTGTAATACTATTTTCTTCTATTTTATTTATTAAATGACTTCGGGATAAGAAAGGTTGTTCATAAATATCCGACAGAGAGATTGTTTTCATCTTTTTGCTTGTTATTGGATAATCTTCATCATCTTTATTAGCCAAATCACACCATTCTCTTTTTGAAGAATTTAATATTTGGAAACAATAAAATAGATAAAACATGGGGATCCTCGATAAAGTAATTTATCACAAATTATATTTAATATTGAATTTTTTAAACCTCGATATTTTTATTTGCAGTTGATTATACCATAACAATTAACACAAGCACTAATATATTTTTGCAAAATTATATGTTTAATAAGACATATTGATAAAATTAACTTAGAACTTATGAAATAAGTGTTTAAACTTAATATAAAAAAATTTTTAATAAATAAACTAAAACATAAGAATAAATTCCCCAAAACTATAGCGCTTTAATCGACCAAAAAAGAATAAATTAATTAGAGTATACAAATCTTTCCACGATATTCCAATAGCTTGTTGCCAGCATTTCATACTTTTTATCTGATTCTGTCTCGTTTACAAATTTTCGCTTAAAATCATCAACATCTTCAAAAAGACCCTGTAAAACCCGTCTACAAACAACCGTTTTCTCCGAAGTTATATCTCTTTCAGACAACAACGGGAATTCTAATAAAGCAATATTACATCTATTACAATCAAGTTTTACTGAATCAGATACATTTATAAAGGCAATTTTTATAGAACATATATAGTATTGTTCATTTGATAATTTAAAAAAATTTAAGAATTGCAAATTTCTTTGATTCTCAATAAAAAGACCATTATGAAAAATCTGCAAATAAGTAGAAAAAGTTAAAAACATACACAATTGCAAAACTATCTGTTGTATTTTTATCCTTGAAATAAAAAGCAATAATAATATCCTTACAGACAAAACAACATTCAAAAAAATTTTCTTATTAATGCTCTGCAATACCCCCATTTGCGCATTATTTTGGTTAGTAGACCTTATTATAGCTTTTAAGAACATAAATTTATAATACATCAAGTTTAATAAATGATATAATTGTGATCCGCTTTTTTGGTTTAGCTTTGTATTATTCTTTATCCATGAAAGTTCTGGAAACAAGAATAGAAAAAACAAAATTTCTTTAGAATTAAAGAAGTGTTCTAAAATTCCAACAATTAGATTTTTCTTTAATAATCGATCAGTAATTTTAGTTTTAACAAAATGAAAAGAGTTTAGAGCTTCCTTTTCATCGAGGAAAAGTTTATTTTTTTGCCAAATAGAATCTAAAAAAGTTTTGAAATTTCCTATTATCTGTGTTTTTTCACTTACTTTTTCATCTAAACATTTAATTTCGTTTTTAGAATTATTCGGAATTTGCACATAAATCGGGAGATCAAGAATGTGAAGCTTGAAAAATTCACAAAAATTAGAACTTAGCATTATATCAGCTTTAAAAAGGTCATCATTTGTTAAATATTGAGATTTGAAGACGTTGTTTAATATGTGGGGGAGTTTGAAAAATGTTTTGCTTTCCACTAATTTCATGATTTGAATTATATCAATTGACTCTTGGTTGCATTTAATTCGAAATCTTTTATCTGAACAATCTTTGAATTCTTCATTAACAGCATCCAAATGTATTTTATATAATTTATTTGCTCCTTGTAATAATTTTGAATTATACGAAGTTAGCTTTTTTAGTAATGGTTTGAATTTGCTTTTTGGATGTTCTAATTTTAAAATCTTTTTTTCTCTTTCTTCGAGATTTGTTTCAACTTTTAATGAATCAGAATGGATATTTGTGTTTTGAGTAATTTTTCTATAAAAAATGTCATTACATGAAACAAATGTTTTATAGAATGAATCGCTATCTTCATTATAAAAATCTAATATTTCTTTGTCTAAAATTAAAAACGAAGAGGAGATTTCAGCATTACTCTCTTCTGTCAAGACTGATTTTTCTGATTCAAAATTTTGTTGTAAAAATTTATCATCTGCATTGGAAAAAATATCAGTCTCAAGAAATTTTGTTTCTTGAACTTCTTCATTTTTCAATTGATTATTTGATGGCTTAATATTTGTTTCAGATTCAAGAATGTTACTTTTGTTACTTGATTTTTTATAAAACATATCTTCATCTCCTTCATATTTGAATGGTCTTTTTGTGCAGAATGAAGTATGAAAAAAAGAATAAAATAGAATCATGGATAAAAGAAAATAGTATTTTATAAAGTTCTTATATCGATAAGGAAACCAATTGCTAAAAAATAACAATTTTTATTGGTAACACAAGTATCTTAAAAAATTTATTAATATTTTGAATAGAATAAACAGAAAGAGTTAACGTTCTTGAAAGAAGCTAGCACAGATAAAAAATACATCAATTTAATTTTGTATAAAATGTTTTTATTTTTAAATACCACTTGAATTAAAAATTTTATCGTTCAGATTAATTAAATATCATTGCATTACTTTGTATATATTTTAAAAAACAAAATCTTTATTTGATGGTTACAAATTCTGTAACTAGGAAACTTTCTAAAATTTAAGTTTTGATGAAAATTCTTTTAATTTATTGCCAAAATGAACCACAAGAGGTAATATTTTACATTTTTATAAATAAAAACTTTTAAATTGAACACAATAATTACAACATATTTTTTATAAATATATTTGTAGTATCTTAACCAAGTAACCTACTGGTGTGATCGTCTCCACTAGCAGTGCTGTAACTATAGAGCTTGTGAATCCGTCTTCCTCCTACAAAAAAGGAAGGGATAAAAATTTCGAATCCAAGCTGACCAATCAGATCTCGATTTTCAAAAAAAAAACGATTTAAGAAAAATTAAATAAATAATGATGGCCTCAATTCTTAGTAAAAAATTTTTAAATTAATCAGAAATAACTTTAATGATTATTACAGAGGATCTATTTATGTCTCATAGCTTAAAGCTGGTATGACACCCACGGGATACAACAATATTTAGCAAAATCAAATAACTTTGTGAATTATTTTAGTCAAATTTAAAAACATCGTGTCCGTAGAAAATACGCTTTCGTTATTTAAATACAAAATACCACATTACTTTAATTCATATTTGACTGTTAAGGGATTCCCTACTTAACCTTTTTAATATTTTGAGAACATTTTCCAAAGCTCATTAGTGTGCAAAAACATCACAAAACTTTGCCTGTATATAGAAATGATAGCATTATAAATCTAAGAATAACACAAATGGTCATCTGTATATAATTGAAAATATCATCTAAAAATTTGAATTATAAATCTAATAATTAAATTAATAAATTTTGTAGTAAAGATATTAAATTGAATTAAAAGATAGTTTATCATTAATAATACAAAAAAAATCTACAAATTTTGTCTCATTTATAGTTAATATCGCACCCTTGTACACCAATGTTTAATTACTAATAAAGTTTATACAAGAGGTTAGTTTTTATTTGATTTATTCATTATTTTCATTTCTTGTGTGGTTTCAACCATGGGTTAAAAATTTAATTATTTTTAAATGAAATATTTTCGGAAAAAATAAATTACCGTTTTTTCAATAGTTAATATAAAAAATGACCATTTTTACAACTTAAAACAAGCCAACTCGAAATTTAAAACATTTTATATCTTTTGAGGCTTTGATATTGTTTTTAATCAAAGCTAGCAAATATTATCAGACTAAAAAAAACTTATTAGAAAATAAAGTCGAGGCAAGAATACCGGACATGATTTTATTTTTGAGTTTGTTTTCATATTATCTTACAGGTATTGCCAAGATAGATGTGGAGCTGTCATATAAATAAGAAAATGTATAAAATCAGCCGAAGAAATTGCTAAATGTTCTTCTTACAGTGTTTTTTTGCCATTGTCCTTATTATGCGGTAATTTATTTTAAAAACAAAGTTTTTAGAAAATTAAATATACTGTTATATTTCTTAAGTAGACAACATTTATAGAAATAAGAAACTTATAAATAAAAGAAAAAAAAACCAACAAGTTTTTTTCAAATATATATTATAACGGGCCTGTTTTTTTAAAACCTCATATTATGATAATTATTTTTAAATATTTGTATTATCATATAAAATTTTTTTGTATAGAAATATTCAAACAATTAAATTATTCCAAGTAAAATATACAAAGTTTAAGTAGAAGAAAACACAAAAAGCATTCTGAATGTGAATATAATATGTATAAAGTAAATTGAAAAACAATAGCTCTTCTAACATGCAAAAAATTTATTTATTATTTACCAATTAATTTAAAATGTTTTTTAGCACACAACAGTAAAACAAAAAAAAACATTAAATAAATCCACTTAAAACATTTTTGATCAAACACCCATTATATAATTTAACCACTTTTTTAATATTATTATACAGCTAATAAAAAAGAGATGTTTATATGTTTCTCACAAACTAAAAAAAAATAACAAGCAAAATTTTTTAATGGGAATATATTAATTTGATCTATTTAATTTTTTAGGAATTAAAAGAATTTTTAAAAATATAAAAAAGAAATTTTAGAGCATTTATGATAATGCAGAATAGGTTTGTTGGGATATTATTTATAATATGTTTACTAATTTATGGCAGTAAACCCATTATAATCCAAAAAGAAGAGACACCTGATAACAGCAACGTCGAAAACGAACCCAATTATTTTGATATGGAGAATGGTAATTTAGTATTCGGTTATAACGAACAACCTGATTATAAAACAGAGGAAACTCCTTTAAAATTTATTTTTTTAATGAAAGATTTATCTGATCATGTTGAACAAATTGACTTTGACCAATTTCTCGAACATTCAATTATACAGGATAAAGACGACCCAAAAATTTTTATTAAAATAAAAAGAGTAAATTTTCTTGTAACAAATGATGACCCTTGTAATGAGATTTTAGAGTTTAGTGAAAAATTATTTAATTTGAAATTTGACAATCCAGAAAATTCAGGATTTTATAAGGACAGAATCATCATTAACGATCAAAATAAAAAACTTTTTTGTTATAAAAATGATGAAAATAAAATACCACAAATTCTAGATAATCATGATAAAATACCGAAAGCGAATTATACAATTGTAGATACTAATGCAGAAAACATTTTAAACGATATCCACGCAATTAAAAAAGACCATGAAACACAAGAAAAGTCAAAACAAAGCGACTCATTTTTTAAAGATACCAAATATTCAAAAACAGAAGAACAAATACATGAGAACGAGTTACCATTTCAATATAATACCATCAGAAAAGGTAGGAATTTTGTAGTAAATAATACAAATACTTTAATACAAACTAACTCATTCGAAGAAAATGAATCTGAAACAAATCCTAACGAAGTTAATTTTAATGATAAAAATACATTTAATACAACAATGAACGAAAAAAAGAATAAATATATCAATATCTCAAAAGAAAAACAAAATTCTACAGCTATTAGCAAGATTCCGACACCTGTTTCTATCGATCAAACTCATAAACTTTTATCTGACGAAAGAGTGAAATCTTCATTAAATAATAACAATCACAATGATTTTAACACCAACTTTTCATCTGTAAATAAAGAGGATAGATACAAGCAGCGAAACCAACAAGGTGGCTCACCTTTAGATGATTTTAATTGCCAGAGCGAAGTAGAAAAAAACAAAGATAAAATTCCTTTGGCATCTCATGATTATTTCAATCCCAATTTAATAAACTATCTCATTACTACAGATGGCCCAGATAACCAAGATAATGGTTTAAAATACACCACAGAATCAATAAATCCGAAAACCCAGACCAAATTTATCATTTCAAACAATAATGATGAAGACAGAAAACAATTTAAAATTATTGAATCATCTTCTACAGAAAAAAATTTAGCAAACAGCACTGAAAGTATCATTAAAAATAAACTTGAAAATTTAATATTTGATAAATGTAATTATGAAAATTACTCGATAGAAATTTCACAGACTACAGAGGGTATTATCGAAATAACAACAAAAAAAGATAAATTTAGCATTAAAAAAGATTATACAACAGAGACTCCTCTAAAATTACGGGTAATTACGAAATCTCCAGACGAAATATCAACTTCTAGTGAAGAAAGCAATACTAATACATTGGTTACTCAAAATAATAATTCATCTGCTAATGTTTTAGATTATAATGACACAAATACAAAATTTTTGCAAAAAGAAAAGGGATATACAGACAATTATTCAAATTTAGAACCTAATTCTTCAGTTATTGTTTTGGACTATAATTACACAAACACAAAGCTAACGCAAAAAGGAAAGGGATATACAGACAATTATTCAAATTTAGAGCCTAATTCTTCAGTTATTGTTTTGGACTATAATCACACAAGCACAAAGCTAACGCAAAACGAACCCAGCCAATTTGAAAATTCTCCAGATTTAAACCATGATTCTTCTGGTAATCCAGTCATAAACGCAGGGAAAGCTACGATAAAAGGAATAGTTATAGGATTATATAAAGGCGGTTTTGATAAAATAAAAGAATATTCCGGCGATGCAGCAGAAATTATTGGCAAAGGTATTGATGTTGGAAAGAAAACTTTTAATTTAACTAAAAATGAGATAAATTCTTTAGGGGAAAAAATTTTATCTTCTGAAGCCAACCCCGCAAAACCAACCATAAGACCTACTTCTAATTATCATGAAACATACGATAACAACGATAGACCCAAAGATTCACCAAAGGAAATAAGACCTGAAGTCAGTAAACCTAAAGCACAAAATAACAGTTTTAATAGGACATCAGTTAATAATGAAAGCGAATCCAAATTTGTAAATGATCATAAAAACAATACAAAGGTGGTAGAATCTAATCCTAAAAACGAAACCAACAAATTAGAAGAAACAACAGATATTAAAAATGCTACCACAACAAAACAAAACTTTAATCAAGAAACTCAAACAAAACCACCAAAAAGAAATGGAACTGAACATAACAAACCAACAAAAACGACTACAAATCCACTAGTTTACAAAACCACCAACAAAACGATTAACCACTATCCCCTTGACACAAAAACTACCACGCCAAAATCTTTTAATTGGAATCCAAATCAAAACAATCTTAAAAATGGGTCTATTTTACAAAATAAAATATTCGAAAAAGCAGAAAATTTTACTAAGTTCAATACACATGGAATAATTACTAAATTAGAAGACAAGATAGATACAATAGATAATTTTATTCAGGTCGGAAAATATGGGTTATCTATTATAGGAGTTTTAGTTTCACTTCTTTTTTTGATGAAATATTTAAAAATCTTTGGATGTAGAAAATAAATATGATTATTATTTGTTTAAAATATTTTATTTAATTACTAAATATTTTATATTACGCAAAAATAAAATATAATACTAATTATAATATAATTAAGTTTTTTAAACCAAAACCTTTTGCAATAAACTTATTTTTATCAATTACAAAAAATTTAAATAAATAAATTTTATTTTTTGTGACTTATGCCTTTTAAGAAATCACAAATTTTATTTTTATGAATCGACAAATATTTATTTCCGACCTTGTTAATTATCCGCGTCTTTCGATAAAAATATATTAATTTTTTGAAAAGGGGCAGATAATTGACAAGCTCAAAAAGAAGAAATTGAAAAAAAACAAAGATAACATAGTGAAACAAAATATCTGGTAGAATAGATCGAACAGATCCCAAATAAAAAATGCTCAACACATTAAAATTTATCATAAAAAAATTTAATCTAATAATATCAACATTATATATGAGGATTAAACTAAAAGTTTTATATTATTTTTTCTTCTCAAAATGTATATTATATACTGAAATCGTTATTAAGATAGGTTTCAAAAGAGATCATAGTTTACAAAGTGAAAACAATGGCGAACTTTAACTTTAATTGTGGTTTAGAACGGTCTAATATAAAAAGAATCAAAATGTTCTAATTTATAATTTTAATAGACTGTGGAAATTAAAGTTTTGTTTATATAAGAAGTTTAAAATATGATTTTACAATTTTTAGATCTGAATTTAAAAAGTATTTATATTTAACTAACAGGTTAAGGTTATAAAACAAATTTGCATACAATTTATAAAAATAAATTGATATTTAAAGTTTTTTTTACTTGGATTCTCAAAATTCTTCGAAAAATTTATAGGAGAAAAAAAGTGGTGAAGCGGATGAATCTAAGATCGATATATAACGCATATTTAAAATCTTTCTTTAATTTTGGATGTTTTGATTAGAACGCAGTATATTATAAGATTAGGGAGATATACGAGGATAAAGGTTTTAGTATTTTTTTTGTGGCGAAAAAGATTTTTATAAAGATTTTAAAAGAATTTAGAGTTTATTGTAAATAAGAATTCACTATCAAAATGAATGCATACCAAAGTAATCAAAATTATCAAATAACTCAAATATTAGCATTAAATATCTTTTGATATAATTTAAATTCCTAATTCTACGACTAATGGCATAGAAATTTATGTTTCTTTTAAAAGTAGAGTAAAGAAAAAGAATATTATCAGAAAAGGAAACTAAAAAAAAGTATTTTATAATTGTAAAAGAAGATATAGCGACTAAGCGTCGCATGAATTCCCCATCCCCGAATAAAAAAAAAAAAGAACAAAATAAATTAGGATATTAACTGAAGAATTTTTTTAGATCTAAGCGGCTATAAAATAAAAATAAAGAAATAAATTATAGCTTTCAATGCTCAAAATTTTTAAATTTAATTATTATTATATTCAGTTTTTTACTTAAAAATTTGTTTATATTTATTAGTTAAATTTCATACCTTTAAACTAAGATTTTTCTATTTTCTTTTATTTTTTTATTTGTTAAAATATCAATTTATTATGTTGTCCTGAAGTTTTATACTTAATTTTTGTTTTTATTTTTTGTATATTTTTAATTTTTAGAGGCATTTGTAAAAAAAGTAAAAAATATATTTATGATAAAAATTTAGTTTTTTTAGTCTACTATTAAATTCATATGACAAATTAAGTAAATGAGGTTATTAATATATTTTTAGCTGATATATAGATTACCACAACTATAAATTTAAAATAAAATTTATAAATTTTTGATTACAATGACTTATCGAATAAATTTTTTAGAATTTCTTATGTATTTCTTTATTGTTGATAAATTTTTGCTCAAAGTTGATATATTTGTTCATAGAAATATAATTTGATTTAATATTTACATATTATTAGTAAATCTCTTGTTACTAAAAGACAAAGATAATAACCTTCTACTTTTTATGTTTGAACGACATAATTCTTGAAATTTATTATTTTATTCTTAAAAAAACTAAAGAAAATTTCATATTAATTCTAAAATACAAATTCCTTAATATTTTTTTCTCTTACTAATTTATAAATTAAAACATTATAATCATCAAAGAAATGTTTTATATTTAATTATTTAAATTTTTTAGTTGTAAAAATATAAATAATATTTTTATAAATACGTTAAGTTTGTGAGATAAGTTGTATTTTTTATAATTTACGAATAAAAAAATAAAAGACCTTTTTTATTAAAGAAAAATAATGCAATTAAAAATACATTAAAATTTAAAAGAATATTTGGTCAATTTTACCAGCAAAGGCAAAATGAATTTAGTATTAAAAAATTTTTTAATGTTGACTAATCTTCTTTATTAATAAATAGACACCCCGAACAAATAGCAAAAGCGAAAAATCAAATACTTCCTCGTTATTAAAAAATTTCCTCATATATTATATTCAAATATGTATAAAAGACTTATCATTTTCTTTAGTAATAAATCCTTTAAAAACATAAGTAAAATATTATATCTTTTGTTAATTAAGTTTCGTTTTCCAATTTAAAACATAAGATTTTTTTTATTTAAAATATGATAAAATATTTTGTGTATTTGATAAAATTAAAGTCAGGATTAATAGCCTTTTCTAACTCGTTAGTTGAGGAGACAAATTCATCTATATTAAATACTTGGACTGTTTGTAATTTATATTTTTTATTCAATATGTTTTCATTTAAATTATTTTTGATACCAAAATTTTCACAAATAGAAAATTTTTTTGTATCATTAAAAACTTTTCTTTTCAGTATTTTTGGTGTTTTGGAAAGTAAATTTATAATAAAATTGTAAACGAATTTCAGATTTTTTTTAAAAACAATCTCTTGGGTATTTAATATATATGAAATTTCATATACTTGATTCATGGAAAGATTTTAATCACTAATAATATTATATTTAAAATTTTTAAAAATATTTATGAAGTTATGTTTTATCTTATTGTTTGAATTTATAATGGAATTAAGTGAAGAATATCTGATTTGCAATGGCAAGTATTCTTGTGGTTACACCATTTGTTTCTTAAAACAAATCCATGTTCTAAATTCGCTTTCATTTTAAAAATTTAATTTTAATTCTTCGTTTTTATCCTTTATTTTTTTAGCTAAATTTTTGTTTGTTTTTTGATACTTGGTAAATTCTTCGAACTTTCAATTTTGGAATCTTCTGGAAAATTTTAAGATTGGTTGCTAAGAGTTTTCTCTTGTTTAACAATCTGTAATTAAAATTCCATTTTTCTTAGACGTTCTTGCAATACGTTAACAAATTGAATTTCATTTTGTTTTTTAAGTGATTCTTGCAAATTTTGTAAGTTGCTGTGCGATTAAAATTCTTTTACTCTCTTTATCAATTCTTGATTCATAATATCATTTACTCATAACTTGAAAATCAATTGCTGATTTCTTTTTTATTCTTCTTTGTACATTTTTAAAATTTCTTCGGAGCTTTCATTCTGCAGCTGATTCATTGCAGCAGAGAATTTAATTTTTCTTTCTTTATTGCTTTCAATCCTAAATAAGCCACTAGCATAAATATTTCTAAAATCGAAAAAAATACAAAAAATAAGTTTATTAGAGACAACTTGTAACATTTTTTAATTAAAAAGCTTTTTTAAATTCTTGATTTTTGATTAAACAAAGGATTTTATGAAAAAGAAAACGTGTGTTTAAAAAAGTGAAAATAAAGCAACATGATTTAAAAATAAGTAAATTTAATTTTTATAAGTTGTTTTTGAAGAAATTGATGTTAATGTCGTCAGTGATGTTTTTAGGTATAAATTTGTCTAAAAATTTGATAATAAACATCTATTTTTTAACATTTTGTCAAAAATTCATGTTTTAGAATTTACTTTCTGCTAAATTTTTTCAAAATTCTAATAATTTATAGTTAAATCTTCTAAACTAAGGAATTTCTTTAGAATATAAAAAATTTTTAAAATAATAATTCTCATTTAAACAGTTATCAGAGTTTAGAAAAAATTAATAAATTTAAGAAAAAATATTTTTACAATAATTTACAAATGTAAAACTTTTATAAACCTTGTATAAGAGATATTATATGCTCTTTTGTTCTTTAAGCAGCAAATAATAGCTATATAATAAAAACATTTAATTATCATTTTAATTCTTCTTTATGGAAATATTTTAATTAAAATATCAATTATTGGAATATTTAGTTAATTTTCTGAGGAATACAAAATTTATTAGCCAATTTTTTAATAGATTATAAAAAAATCATGAAAATAAAACTATTTCAGAAAAATTTTAGAAATGAATTAATTTATATTCAATAGTCAAAGCTAGATTAAGATACTTATGAGCAAATATTTGCTATTTTTTTACATAAGGATCGATGTTTATTTAATAAACACATATTATATATTATTTTAAATGGGGGGTTTATTTGGTAAATATACTATCTTTCCTTTTCAATTTTTATTTATTAGATATTTTAAAATATTATTTAATGATTTAGAAAAATAAAACAAAAATTTAAATATTAATATGCTATTTCTAAAAAGTCAACCTTCAAAAATTAAGTAAATGTTTTATTTTGCTGGATTGTATAAAAAATCAAATATAAAAAGAAATTTAGGTAAATATTTTGAAAATTTTCGATATTTTTAGATACACAAGGTAAAATTTTGTTTTTAGTATATCATCACAAAGAAGAAGTAATCGCGTCGAGAATGTACAATGAACTATAAATATAATTATTCTAAAAATAAATATTATTATTCAAAGAATTACCAATGATCGTTGGCCGTAGCTTACAACCAACTAATCGGATATGATTCAAATAAAAAATTCTAAACACCTTCTCATTATTTAATAAAAATTTTTTACAAACATTAAATCAAATAGTTTATTTTATTTCCCAATTTAATTATAGTGTTTTTAGGCCACGTTGGCTGTTTTTACGACGTTAAAAATATAATTAAAGACGAAACAAAAATTTTTACTACGAATACATTAGCGAATAATGGTATATTAAAAAAAATCAGTATAAATAAAATATATTTCTTGATCGGAATTGTTAAGTTTTATTTTAAACCCTAAAATTGTTGATAATTTTACTATAAATTCTATATAGCTATGAATATATAAATTTTTAAAGCAATTTCTTAAAAAAAAATTTAACTGTAAAAAATACAAAATTATAAGTTTTAACTTGTGAAAAGTTTGCGCGTCAAATACTGATGCAAATATTTTGGACATAGTATGATATATTTATAAATTGAATAAGTTTATTGGTGAGTCTAGAAAAAGTAATTTATTTTTTATTATAATATAATTATCAAATTCCAGAACAATTTCACATATCTCAAGAATGGATCTAAAGAAAAGAATAAGGATTTTTTTGTTGCTAAGGGATGGAAATTCATAAGAGAATCTTTTGCTATACCTTCTATATAAAATATTAGTACTTATTCACCAGGAACATACATAAAATATTTTCTATATGATTAGGTATAGCACAAGATACTGGGGGTCTTTCATCAGCTAGATAAGAAAAAACTTCAACGGATTTAAGTAGAAAAAACTTAAGAAAACAAAATCAAGAGATTAATTATATAAAAAACGATTGAATAGTCTTTACTATTTTTAATTTTTTAATCTGATTCCGTGCAACTATCCATCACAACACACACATTTATTATTTCGAAGCCAAAATCTAAATATTTAATTTTTCGTTCATATAGATATTTTAATTATTTTATTCTATTTTTTCGAGCCAAAAAAGAATAAATGCAATCAAAGATATTTAGCTATGATGAGTGAAATATAACATCAATTTAATTAAAAAAAAATAATAAAGGCTTAAATTGCATTACAAAAAAAAACAGAGATTTACCAGGGTGCTTTTACAATTAAAAAAAACAAACCCTGTAATATAATAATACAAAAATATATAATTTTACTCACGGGGTCTAAAAGACAAAAATTTTTTATCTTAGTTAGATTTTAATTAAAGTTTACATTAGTATTATTATAAAACATTAAAAAATTTAATTTAGAAAGTAGTGGGTAAATCTTTTAGAATTCTAATTTATATATTCTAAAAGTGTATTAATTTATATATAATGATGACTATGAGACATAAGTAATAAAGGCATATTAGGTAGATATAAAATTATAATATCATTAAAAAATAACTGAACACTTTTTACGAAATATCTTGATCTAAAATTGCGAATTCTATGTGATTAATTTAAAGTTCTTTTGAAGAGAAGATTTAAAAGGGGTGATATTTGTACTAGAGGATTAAAAAAAGTAAGGGATAAATAGAGAAGTTTTTATTATTACTTTTTTTTACATTTGTAAATTTCTTATATTTAACCAAACAAAACTGTCAGGGTAAATTATAAATTTAAGAGTGTAATTTAAATTAATATATAATTACATTAATAAACTGAAAAAGACAAATTAAAAAGCATTAGACTATTTTTTAAAAATTTAATTGGAATTTTTAGTGTAAGTTTCGTAAAATTAAAAAATTTTAAGAACACTTGACTTATTAAATAAGGAAATTTAAGTATTTTGAATATTTTTTAAAGAATGTTACATTAAAAAACTAGTATTTAAAACAACGAGTTCTAAAATAAAATCATAGTTAAAATTTTAGTTATAAAATAGGATTTTAATTTATAATAATGATACAATATTTTGAAGATATATAAAAATTATTTATAGATTTACAATTTTATCTAAGTTTAGTAAACATTAAAATTAGATATAAATTTATTTTGGTGTAATTTTGATAAAATGTAAAATCAATATATTTTTTAATCTTTCAAAAACTTAAATTTATTTTAAAAATCAAAATGAAAAAATGAGACTTTGAAATTCTTGTTTTCAACTTCTAAAAAAGAAATAGAATTTCAAAATTTTTGTATTAAATATTAAATATAAAAAGAAGAATATATTTTTAGATATTAAAAAAATTACTTCAAAATATATATCAAAATAAAAATCGAAGGTTAATATAATTTTTATTAATTCTTTAGTGGGGTTCTGGTATATTCGGCGTATTTTTCAAACAATACTAAAACTGGACAAGCAGTGTTAGATACTCCTTGAACTTCTCTATTATTTATAAACCTTTTCCATCTATTATTAACCTTTAAATATGAATATATCTTTTTATCTACTACATTTAAAAATCCCACAAGTTTATAAAGAAGCACCTTTGATTGATCAACATACTCGTATTTATACTCCCTGTCAAGATTAATATAAATATATGGGTTATGCTCTTCAATTTCAACAAAAAAGTAAAGATATTTAGGATATGATCTAGAATACCGTGTAAATCCTTCAAAAAAATTAGTGTGCTCTACTGTAGTATTTAATAGCTGGTCTAAAAACATGCCTCTTATGTTTTCTAGACAAATGTATGTTTTATCATTATATTCTAACCATTTTACTAAAACAAAATTTTCATTTAAAAATGAATATTTCATATAATTATTGTGCAAGAGAGGGCCTGTTATAGCTGTTAATTCGGAACTTAAATGATAGAGAATTCTAAAAAAATATGTTCTGGTTATATATCCAATTAAAGTATTTGTATCTTCAGCAGTATGTAAAAAATCCAAGATTTCTTTTACCGTCTTAATTATGGATTTTTTATCTTTTACCTCCTCAGTAAAACATTTAAAAATATCAAAAAGTTTTTCTTTAAGTGGATGTTTTAAATCGTTCATAGATTTTTCAGCTGAATATTTAAGTAATCTCGCAATACCAAATATCATTGTTGTATTTTGAGATTTTGATAATGAATTTGATTTCTTGGTTTTTGTTTTTTGTGTTATAAAAGCATGTTCTTGTTTATCTGCATCTAATGATTCTCTAAGCGAATCTCTGTTTTTACTCAAAGTAGCCAAACATGATTGTAAAATATACGTGCTAATGAAAAAATACAAAAAAATATTTTTCAAATTCTTAGTTATAAAATTTATTCTCATAATTATGGTCATAAATTTCAAAGATTTTTATTTAGATAAGAAGATAATCTAAATTATAAAAATTACTATCGAAATTTTGATAATGATTTTTTTAAAAAAGGAGTTTTATTTTATATTTGATTTACAAAATTTTATAAAATCATACTTATAAACAAATCCCTTTTTATGACTTTTTTCTTTTTTATAAAAATTTTATTATTCTAGAAATAGCAAAGATACTTCTTGAAAAAATCTTAAAAATATTTAATATTCCTAATCATCATTTTAAAGTCAAATTTTTAATTAATATCTTAATATTAGATATATATCTCTTCGAATTTTATTTCCAGTTGATTATATATACTCTATAGTAAAACATTAATTTAATTTTATTAGATTTAATTTACAAATTCAACATTTTTATTAATGATTTCCTCCTTTTTGATCAAAAAGGTATAATTATTTAAATTTTATGAGATTTTGCTTTTTAATATTATATTCTAATAAAAAATTATATCTGAATTAATATTAAAAAATTGTAATGATTTATCAAAAATAATAAGAAAGAACTATATATTAATTTAATATAATATGCATTTATATATAAAAATATTGTATAAATATATAATATTGTCATGAAAGACTTAATAAGAAATAGTAATGATATTTTTAGAAAAAAAAAGTATTCAAACTGCAAATGTTTGATAGTTTTGCTTATTCTTCTAATCATGAAATAATTGTCAAAACCAATAAATAAACAATACTTTAGAAATTATACACCATCTAATTTATAAACTGCATCTCTCTGAAAGACATATCAATATTTTTGATAAAAAATAAAATAACTTTTAATTTTTATATTTTATTCCTTTATAATCAAAATGTTGCAAAGATTGTCTTTTTATTACTGTTTTTCTTTTCTTGAATACCCAAAGAATATAAATTACTTATAAATATTAAAATTTTTTATATTAAAAATCCATGCTAAATAATTCTTATTTGAAAAATGACAATAAGCTTTTAAATACCTAAATAGACCTTTGTAGATTACAACTTTAATGAAAAACCGAAGAGGTGTTCATACAAAGACTTTGTTAAGGAACGAGATTAAAGTAATTGTATCACTTATAAAAGTATTGTAGGCCTCTTAGTTTTTTTAAAAAATTTGTCAGATGTCTTTTATTTTAAGCGATTCAATGTGGGTTGATTAACTATATAAAGAATTCAAAGCTTTACACATCCAGCTTTCTCATTTCCTAATTTATTATTAAACTTTCCAAAATCTAAATAATATATTTAAACCTCAATCTTACAATATATTTCTTAATGAACATTTCCCCTTAAAGGATATTCTTAATTTTTTTAACTGTATTCCTTGAACACCTGATACTCGTAATATTTTTTAAAATCATTTTAATTGTCGTGCCTCACAGGTACGATTATCTTATTTATTAAAAAAGTATTGATTAATGATTTATTCAATTGTTTTGCGCCTTGATACGTTTTCTTGTTCATGTCCTTGTTTACGTTCTCTTTCATGGTTTAAAAAAATTTAGTAATTTTTCTAAGATATTATGTATAATTAATATTATTTATTAAAATATACTAGAGGGTTGGATGCTCTAGCGGGCCTTCCCGCTCTTCGGCTGTTATTAAAATAAATATATGTAAACGAATCCATCCTTTATTTAAATTTTCTTCTTAAATATTTTTAAAGGGGAAACGACTGATGCAATTCCCTTTATAAGAATTAGCATCAGCCTCCTTTACTCCTTTATTGGTATCCTCTAGATGCCCAACACTAGAGCCTATTTTTTTTATAAAAAACTTTTTTAAATAATAATTTAATTAAATATTTAATTTATTTAATCTTTATTTATAAACCTAATATTCTTAAATAAAAAATCATGTAAAATAAACTCATATTCCTTCCCAATATTATACTCTTCCATCATTAATAAAATACCTGTCATTCCATAACCAATAAACTTTCTTTCTATCTTTTGAAATTGATATAATGTTATATTTAATTTATCACACATCTCTAATCTTTTTATGGGAAAATCTTTTTTTCTCAATAATATTTGTTGTATTAATTTATCGTTTGGAGTGTATATGTAAAATAGTAATGGTGATTTAAATATTTTTTTATTTTGTTTTGATTCATTTCCTGGCTGGGATGAATATTTTTTTGGTGGGAACATTTAGTTGGTATTTTTCTTAATTTAAATTTATTTAATTTATGTCATATATAATTTCAAATGTTGTATTTGATTAATACAATCAAATTGAGCAATTAAAAATTTTTTTCTTTTTTAATTTTAAAATTTTTTTATATTATTTTTTTATTAATTAATTTAGGTTTCTATTAATTTAATATAAACAATTAATAGAAAATATAAATAACATATTCAAATTCTAGTTACAAAAATATTATGTTTAAAAAACCTGTTTTTTTAATTAATTCATGTATTTATATATTAATTGTTCTTGAATGTCTATAACATTTAATATATAAATGTCATTGAAATTTAAATGGCATTATGACACGTTCGCAAAAATTAAATTTCTGAGACAATTAAATATTTGTGTAATCATCATTGTAATTTGATTTAATTTAGGAAATAATTCCTTGCTATTTAATTTGCAAAAAATAATGATCTTAATATTAAAGAACATGTTTATTATATTAAATATTTGATATTTAAAAAATCATAATTAATAATAAAAAAAATATTATTTTTAACCTTGAAGCTTAAAGTAAAAACCAAAAAAATAAAAAATTTTAAATATTATTGGTTAAATATGGTGTTGATAAGCAAAGGCATATTAGTAAAAGGAATAAAATTATGATTCGTCTATTTCCCTTTCAAAAAAATTTAAAATATATTATAAGGTTTAGAAACTTTTTGTATTATTTTAAAAATACAAGAAGCAATCCTGGTAAAGCACGCGCATCCAACCCTAGGAATGAAACTTTAGTATATAATTTTTATTTTTTCGGTATATGGTATATGAAAAAATCGATTTAAGATTTTTTCGATATAAATAAAAGTAAAATTTCTTACCTAAAATAATTTTTACGTCAATACTACATATTTTGCTAACACCTATATTTTAAACTGCTAATATTTTTATAATTAATGGTTGTGTTGAGTTAAAGTAGTTGTTTATTATTTCGAAATTTGTAGAAAGAAAATTTTAAGTAAAAATAAGATTCGAATTAGCTTAGTGTATAATTTTATATATTAGTTTATAATACATCTAAATTTTTTCCATTGTTCTTATGTATAAAATACGGAGGTTCCAATTTATTTATTTGTAATTTTATTTAGCTTTAATAAATCAAAAAACAAAGCCTAATAAATAATGACTAATTATTAAAAATAATGCCTTTTTAATAAATAAATCTTATAGTTTAAATATAATAAACACTTTTAAATAAAATTTACACGCACTGTAATTTAAATATAGAATTATTTTCCAATAAATTTTAATAAAAAATAATTATTTTAAACTGAATTCAGAAAAAGAGCAAAAATACTATTAATTTCATTTTGTATTTTGTACAAGTTTGTAACAAAGAAACTAAAATTTCTTTAAATTCTTCATATATCGAATCATTCCAATTAAGCTTATATGAAAATAAATATCCATCAATACCTAAATCAAAATCATTGAAAATATTTTCAAAGCTCTCACTAAATAAATTAATGAATTCATTCTCCTTTTCTGTGTCTAAATTGCATTCATTTTTGATCAGACATTCAACGAATCCTTTTAAAAAATTAGCTTTTATAAAATAAATATCAAAAGAATATCAATATTTAAATGTAATAGAAAACCATTCACAATACAAATTAAATATTATTTCTAAATTTTTAAAAGATATTTATCTAAAAGATTATTCGGATCATTGAAATTATGTTTTGAATGTCTTAATATTTCCCGGTCAGCATTTAAAACTTTTAACAGTTCCTTACCTTTTGAAATTAAACCTTTTTTAATTTCAAGATATTCTCTTCTTTTTTTCAAAGCATTTTCTTTGTAAATTTTACCATTCTTTTTAAACCATTCCATAAAATTAAATGTGTCAATAAAATCAAAATATTCTTTACTTTCTTGATATAAAAAGCGAGTTGTTGAAATTTCTTTAAAATTATCACTTTTTTTTTATTTTTTTCTTTAAGTCATCATGTAAAGACCCATCAGCAGATACCATCATTAGAATAAAACTAACCATTAATGCCATTTTAAAATAACAGCGCATACCTGCAAAATTCGCAAAAACCTTATCTTTATTGACATTCTTGCTATTTTTAAATTTTAAATAAAACAAATGGTTATCCATAAGAATTCTTTTCATAAATTCATTTATTTCTTTGTGTTTTTCAATAAATACATCAATAATTTTTTCCAAAGTATTTTTATAAATTTTTAAATATTTTTGAATATTAGAAAAGAACATTTTTCTTTTCTCGAATAATAAAACAAAATAAAGTAATGTCTTTAAAAAAGACGCTTTCAAATTTATATAATAGATATTAAATTTGTGAAAATTAACATTTTTTTGCTAAATTTTCAATCTGATGAAATACTTCTTCAAACAAAATATCAATTTCAAAATAAAAATGCTTTTTATCAAACAATACCTTTTCATTTTCTAAATAAACATCCTTTATTTGATTGTTTTCTTTTGTGCACTCTTTAAAAATAATTATTAGTTTATTAATTAATATAATAAGTGAGTTTAAACTCTTAAATATTTTCTCTTTGTCATAGATATTATTCTCGAATTTAATATGTTTCAAATTATTCTGATTTGTAACAAAATCACTCTTAATTAAATTTTCTAGACATAGTATAACCACATCAATACCGTCATATATTTCAAAATCATTTAATGATTCAGAAAGAGTTTTAAATTCTACACACACTTTTTGAATATTTACTAATAAAGAATCTAACTTTTCTACACTATTGAGTTTAATAAGATCGTCACAAAATTTCAATTCCTTTACTATTCTTTCCACTGTACATATTTCTAATTGAATACTTGAGTCATTGTCTGTATGATCTAGTTTAACAAAATTTAGAATTAGTTGAATTGAAAAAAGAAACATAAGAGTATATAAAAAAATGATTTACCAAAGATTAAAACTTTTATTACCATTTTTAGTAATTTCAATCATGGAGAAATTGTAATTTTATGTCTTGTTGTAAAAAATGAAAATCTTTGGTTTAGTTTAAAGTTCCAGAGAACATTACCATTTTGCGTAAATTTAACCAAAGACAAAATTTATTTCATTAAATAAATTATTTTATATCAAAAGAGAAATTATTAAACAACCTAATTTTTAAGTGACATAAATAATTTCATGGATAAATGTATAAAACTAAAAATCTTAGCGTGCGGAAATACTAAAAAATCATTTTTTATAAATTATACTTTAAATTTATAAATTAATTTATAATTATTTTTAAAAAACAAATCTTAGTTGTTATATAAAAAAGATACACACACCCTTTTTATCATTCAAAATATAGATAATAGATATTTAACATTAATTCTATAAAATTAAATTATTAAATAAGAAATAAACTTAAATAAAAAAACTTTAACATCAATCTTGTATATGTAATGGGACCTTTTTTAAAAAATTAAAAAAAAAAATAATAAAGCAAATATGAAATAATTTATTATTTATTATTTATAAAAATTAAAAACTCAAATTCTAAAAGTATTTCATAGTCCCATTACATATCACAAGCGTTTTATTTTGAAAATTGATCAAAAGAATTTGTAGAGTAATAAATATTAATGAGCTAAAAATATTTACACTCGTAGAATAAATAAATTTCTACTTAAAAATCTTTGTAGATGTCAGAAAAGCATTTGACTTTTTGGTGAGAAAAATATACTTAAAATTAAAAAGTAAGTGTATCTTGCCATTCAGAATATAGTCTAATCACACGGTTTGTGGATAGGATAAGTCCATTTTAGATGCAAATAGAACATGTAGAAAGAAATAAAGTGTAATTCAAAGTAGTTTCTTTGCTTCTCCCCAAAAAATTTCAGAAGATTTTCTAAGAATAAGCTTTATGTGGCTGGCTGGCTTTGAAACCGTACAAATGGAAATGCATGCTCTATTTTATTATAAACCTATTTTTGATATGAAGGAGAAAATATTGAACAAAATTAGCAGAGTAGATTTTCTAAAAATTTAAGGTCCGGGCGGTTGTAGAAATTGACAAAACTGCTATCTACAGAGAAAGGATAATAGCAAGCAAAAGTGCGTGTGATGAAGAAGACAATAGTATCCAATAGATAATTTGGGGAGTAGTTGATGTTTTTTCTGAAAAATCTTTATGACTTTAGTTCCTGATAGAACTTCGGAGAACATTTATTATATTTTCGTTACTAATGCAGAACAAGGGTCTGTAATAAGAAACGATGGCCATAGAATTTATCTTTCAGCAGTTGATCTTTCAAGAAATAGAATTACAGTTGTGATTCACGAAGAGGGTTTTGTTAATGATGACTGACAAACTATAAACGCCGTAGAAAATTTCTGGTCCTCATTTAAAGGAGAACATCGTTTTAGGAATGCTTTATGTCATAAAAAAATTTAAAAATTCATCAAAGAAGTCGTATGGAAAAAGAATAATTGGAAGTAGAAGCAGAATGACAATTAATCTGGCTTTCAATAACATCTTTTTGAATTTAAATAATTAAATACTTTCTAAATAAAATGATTTTTTATATATTTAGATCCCAATAGTCTATTTTAATAATGTAAATCGATAAATAGCCAGCCTCAAATGAGTTAAAGCTAGTGTTTATAGATTTACACGGAACAGTTTTTCCCCTTGTATTTTCAATTTTTACTTTTTTTGGTTAATTTTTAATTAAATCAAATTTATTTATTTATTTTTTGATTGGTATATTTTTCTAAATTTAAATGTTTGTATTATAGGGGATTCGACTAATTTAATTAATAATTTTTGTTGTTTAAAAATAATTATTTTTTTTAGATCAAATTCATAATTTTTTCGATTAAATTAACAAAAATAAATAAAACCCCATGTCCAGTCCAAAATACAATAAAATTCTTTCTGAAAAGAGAGAAATATTGATTTATTTTTATACTTGCATAGTCAACATCAAAGCAATTGATGATGTTGTAAACCCTCCCAAACAGACTGTGTATTCGATAATTAAAAAATTCTAGGACATAGGAAGAATATCTTTATATACTAAAGGAGGTGAAAAAGAAGCATAATTAATGATGAAAGAAAAGAGCATTTGTTAGAAATAGTAAGAGAGAACCCTTCATATATCTTAAAACAAATTAAATAAATACTAAATGAAAAATTTAATATTAATTGTTCCGAAAGTTGAAATTACAGAAGTTCTTAAAATTTTCAATATAGTTTATAAAACATTACTGGAATTCAGATACTTAGAAACCCGAAAGCACTTAACTTAAAGAACAGATATACGAATTAGAATTTATTAATTTTTTGTATAATTTTGAACCTTTAAATTATATATTTATTGACAGGGTTTGATGATGTGTAAGTATTTGCTCAAAAAGAGGCAAGGCACCCATTGGTAGTTCAGCGACTGTCGAAGCGAATGGCACAAAAAAAATTTTTTTCGATTATCGTGGCAGCTAATAAGCATGAAATGTTATATTATAATAACAATATAAATCTGTATAGGCATTGATTTTATGAAATTTTTAAGAAATTTAAGGCTTATTTTCGATAGAAAAAATTTATTTAATCTAGCTTTTATTCTAGATAATGCCAGAATACACTATTTTTCTTGATTTAACAGCCAAAAAAAGATTGAAATTTAATTATAATGTATTTACTCTACCATTTGACCTTTCTTATTAATACTGAAATTTGTTTTTCGAAGTTGAAAAATAACGTCATTCGCATGAAATATAACTCTCAAGACGAGCTATTTGATACAAAAAATAATAAATTAATTGTATTAAAAATTATGAATTGACAGGGTTTTACTGTAATATGTTAAGATACTTACCTAGATGCAAGAATTTGAAGACATTCTTGATTAAATAACGTTTCTAAATTTAATTTTTTTATACATTTATTATGAAATTGGTCATAAAAATTATGAATTTTGTTGAAAAAAAAAAGAATTATTTTCGAATTAACAATATAATTTATTAAATTAATCGGAAGCTCCTATAATTATTATTTTTTTAACTTTTTTTTAATTTTACACCTTCCTCAAAATGTTTGTGGTTCCACCACATATACAAGCCATTAATTTACTTAATTATTAATATATTATTATTATTTTAATAAAATATAGAAATACCATTTAAAATAATGCTAATTTTACTATTTAAATATTAAATTATTTATTTCTTTAAAACATTTTAATGATCAATCATTTGATAAATTAATAAATGAATGATTGATCATAAAAATATTTAAAACAATAAAAAATAAAAGTATAAAAGAAAATACCCTTTTAAAATTATGTTAAATTTTATAAATATATTTTTATTATTTGAATATTATTTATTACTTCCTAATTATTATTATGATAACTTACAATCATCAAATAAAATGAATAGAATATTTGATAAAAATAATAGTTTATTACACTTAAGTGAATCAAAAGAAAAAGAAAATAATAATGGAAATAATGAAAATAATAATATTTATGAGAATAATAATCATCAAAGAGAAAAGAGAAAGATTAATGGAAACAAAAGGGGAAAATCAAAAGAAAATAAATCAAATAATAATAATGAAAATAAAGAAAATAAAGAAAATAAAGAAAATAACGAAAATAAAGAAAATAAAGAAAATAAATTAAGTAATAAATTAAATGATGAAAATAAAGAAAATGTTAGAAAAGATAAAAAAGATCAAAAAGATAAAAATGAAAATAATGTAAAAGAGAATAAAAAAGATAAAGAAGAAAATAAATTAAACCCTGAAAATATTAAAATGATTGATAAAGAAAAAAATAAATTAAATACTGAAAATAATAATAAATCAAATGATAAAAAAGGAAATAAAATAAGTAAAAAACGAAATAAAAGAAGAAATAAAGAACGAAAAAATAAAGAGAGAAAAAATAAAGAAAGGAAGAATAAATCATTAGACCATATAAATAGCAATTATATTCAATCTAACCAATCAAGGATTAATTCTATATTTGACATTAAATTACAAATTGATAATATGATAAACAGAACTGAAATAGCAGCAAATAGTTTAGGAAATAAAATAAATAATAAGGTTGATAGTATTATGGATAATATTAACATTCATGTTAGTGCTATAAGCATTCTATTTATATTTATTTTATTTTTTAAAATATTTTAAAAAATGTTTTAGTAAGAAATAGTTAAATATTTATTTTTGATTTAATAAATGAATTATAAAAAATGATATTTAGAAAAAAATTAAAATATTTTTTAAAAAATCATTTTTTTATTTTACTATATTTTTTTACAAGCAATTAAAAAAATAAAAAAATATATCTTTGTAAAATTAAAAAAATATTATCAAAAAATAAAATAATTAAAAATGATTTATTTAACAAAATATTCTGTAGCAATTAATTTTTACAAATTTCTGAGCATATTTTAAAAATCTATTGTTTAAAAAATATAACAGATTATTTGTTATTACTATAAAAATATTCCCAAAAAGTAAGAGAATGCAAAAATAGCTTATTTCATTTTTTGATGAGATTAATAAATGAAGAAAAATTAAATAATAAAATTTTAAGCTTTATTTTATAATTTTAACTTACAACCTACATAAACTAAACAAATTTGTAATGGAATAATTAAATGTTAAATTATTCCATTAAGGTGTTAATTAATTAATTTAATATATCTAATTTTGTATTAATTAAATTATAAACAAAGGTATATAAAGATTGAATAATTAGTACCCATGGATTTCAAGAAAACAAATATGATTAAATTCTCATTAATTGAATATTTTTTAAAAAATAATAAGTTACCCAACAAAATTAATTTATTTTGTATTTTTTTACAGAGGTATTTGTAGTGTAATTAATCCATTTTGGGATTGATTAAACAAAAAGTCCGCCCAAATTAAGAATATTTAAATAAAAAAAAAAGAAGAAGAGAGAGAGGGATGAGAAAAGAATATGATATCAAACAATTAAATATAAAGTTTCAAGAAACATGTTTACTAGAATTTTACTTTACGAACAACAGGATACCCCACATTATTGAATTCAATACCAAAGAAGGTATTCAGAGATTGCCACAAGACTCAAAAGACATTTGTAAGAGGATGATAAGTACCTCAAAAAATATGAGAACATATGATAATAGTGTTCTGGACTTTGAAGTGAAGCTTCCAGGAACCAACGTATGTGTAAGAAAGAAAATTTCGTACGTTATTTGTGTTAAATCAACTGATCTTTATAATTGGTTTAATGCTTTCGAAGAAATTAAGAAGCTAGCCAATTGGAATGATAGCGACTGCATTTACATATTAAAAGAACTATTCAAAGATACAAACCTCGATACTACAGAATTTACTGAAGACTACTTAGAGACAAGGAAAAACATAATTAACTTAGCATATCGTAAAGATTATACAAATTTGTCTTTAATGCAATTAGAAGAAGTTAAGCAAATAAATTTTATTTATTTAAAGCAGGGGTTCTCAACCTTTACAACATCATGGCGCCCAAAACGAACAAAAATATTTACATGGAACCCCTCAGATTAAAAAATTTTTTTTTTTTACAAATTAGATTTTAAACAGTTAAAAATATCATGTATTTTTCATCTAGTAATTGAATATATTTTTAATATATAAGCAATAAACTAATAAATATATTTTAAGCTGTTTAAAATAATACAAAATAAATTTATAAATTGATGTTAATTAAAAAAATTTAGTTATACTAATGCGAGATTTGGACTTTGTTTTCCTTGCACAACTTTTCAAGACTGGGGGCGAAATTAGATATTGCGACTCTAAGTTCTTGTTCAACCTTCATTTTAGAATGAAATTTATTCTTAATTAACGCAACTGCTGAAAATGCAGTCTCGCAAAGATATGACGTTGCAAAGGGTATTAACCTTTGTAAGCTTTCTGACTTATCAGTGTGTACTCTTTTTTTATTGATATCCAGAAGTCTATAACATCCATATTGTAAAAATTTAATTTTAAAACATTGTTACAATTTAAGTCAATATATGATTCTTCCTCCGATAAAGTAAGATCAGGTGGGCTTTTATTGCGAAATGGATCTTGAATCTATTTATACGCTGAAATCTCAGTTTGAAAATATTTTTTAAAACTCGATATAAGTTCCGTAATGTGATTAAAAATGATCTGCTATATCTATAGATAAACTATAATTATTACTTGTGAGAAAATTGTTCGGATGAGGATACTATCGAAAATATTATCATTGTCCATTTTCTGCTTTCATATTTTTAATTTTTTTCTAAAGGCGTTGATTTTTCCTGATTGGTTTGAAATATGCAAGTTCTTTCCCCGCAAAGATAGATTCAAAACATTTAATTTTTCAAAAATGTCACATAAATATGCAATTTTGGCTAAAAATTCTAAATCTACAAAAAAGCTGGCTAGTTCGAGTGTTTCCTCAGTAAGAAAAGCATAAATTTCATTTCTAAGAATAAATGTGCGCAATAACGCATTGCCACAAAAAAGCTATCGAGAATGACAGTAATATAAAAGAGAAGTGTACTCTGACCCCATTTATTCGCAAATTTTTCTAAAAAATCTAGTCTTTTGGGGCCTAACTTTTATAAAATTTATTATTAAGATGAGTATTTCTAAAACCTCGTTTATAGATGAACTCATTTTCTTTGACGCAAGGACCTCCCTATGAATTATGCAATGAGTCCATAGACTAAGAGGCGCTACTTTTTTAATTAAGGCTTGTAATCCTCCATTTGATCCGGACATTAAACACCCTCCATCGGTGCAAACCCCTACAGATATTTTCCAATTCAACTTATTTTCTCCGAAAAAAGTATCAAGAATATAAAAAAGATCTTCAGCTTTTGCGCCAAGAGGTAATTGGTTTGCAAAAGAGAAGATCTTCAATGATTGAGTTCTCATAACAGAAACGAACGTAACATATTAAGTGGGAATCTTTATTACTATTGGTTGACTCATCAAGTTGCAGTCCAAAGTCTGCTTCTCTAATTTTTTCAATCAGTTTTGTATGAATATCTTCTGCTATGTGTTTTATTCTTCGTCAAATGGTATTATTGGATAAAGGCACTTTTGCCAGTAGTTTGATCTCATCTTCGCCTATTAAGATTCAAACTAAATCTATTGCAGCAGGAAGTATTAATTGTTTTGCAATATTGTGTGATTTTTTGCTCTTTGTAATCATGTATGAAATTTTATAAGATGCTAATACACCACTATCTGAGAAGTTTGAATGTTGATGCGTATTCTCTTTTTGTTTTTGTAATTTTATAAGTGTATTTTCGAAAAACTCTCTTGGCTTATTAACATAGTTAATGTGTTTAGTTTCTAAATGTCGCCTAAGTTTGCTGGGTAACATAGATTCATTGGATAAAGTTTTTAAACAAATTACACATTGAAGCCTTTCTTGTAAATTTATTATCACCTTTGTGAATCCAAGCTCTAAATACTTGGTGTCGTATTTGCCAAGTTTTCCCTTTTTAATATCTGTGTTGTATTTGTTTGATTCTGAGCATTTGCGTACTGTTGATAGGGTTTTAGAAGGTTTTTTTTATGAAATCATCCATTTATGGGGTTATTTCAAAATTTTTTTAAATATCTTTTAAATTTTATTTCAAATAAAAAATTTTATAACTGTTATCATATATACTAAATAAATTGTTTTTGTAAGCTAGTAATTTTTGTTTTTTTAGCAATATTTATGTATTTAAAATTTTTTGAATTATTATTTATTTTATATATAATTTAAACACAAAAGTAATATTAAAACTTATTTTCTTATATTGTTTAAAATTTTTCAAAAACTTTTTTAGCACATTCGCGGCGCCCCAAAAATTTTTAACGGCGCGGGCGCTGTTTGCCCGTGGTTGAGAACCCCTGATATATACTATTAAACGCTTTATCTTTATTTTGTTAAAAGCATTTGAGGCATCTTCTTTTTTCTTGACAATTTTTATGGTATTTTTTTTTTCTAAAGTATTAAAGAACATTTTCGCTATAAATAGCTTCTAACCCTTGAAATTAAATGCCGCTTCTTATTTTTGGGAAAATTTCATCGAATTATCTCTTGTATCTTTAATTAACTGCTTCTTCTTTAATTTGTTTTCATTTGCAGCTGAAATCTAATGAACACATAGCTACAGGTTGTATTTTTTAATTTATTGCCTCTTACCTTTTTTCCCAGATTTATTGCTAAGATGACCTAACATTCTTGAGTTCTTCTTATGTTGTTTTGAGCAATTTTAAATAATATATTGTTTTTTCTTTTGTTTTTAAAACAATAATATCTTTGTCGATTCAGAAGTTCTTTCATTTTTTAAATAAAAATGAATTTTATATTTATACCTACTGTTGAGTCCAATCTAATTGGATTCTTCCTTTTAAAAAATAAAAAAGAGGAAACGAAGCAAATCAAACAAGAGAGGATATAAAGAGTTGTCACACAAGAAAGATGAAGCAATAGAAGCAAACGACTAGTAACATCAAAGGTAGTCGGCTACCAGTTATATATATATGAAGACATTAAAAATTCCAAGTATAATCCTAAAAAATCCACCTGACCATGTAGAATATATATATATAATTTTATTAATAAATGCAAACAATTAACAAAAAAATTTATTTATAGATAAGATTCATATACAGATAAAAAGAAAAATAAAAAAAAGTGTGTCTAAATATGTTTTCTTAAATACACAAAATTTCAAATATTTAGTTAACACATTACTTTGACTTTATATAGTTTTAATGCTCTGTAATTTAGTTCACATTAAAGATAATTCAGTTTTTTTATATGAATATAAAAATTCTTAACAAGCCTACTATTTAAATTTTTAAAAAACCTATAAAATTTACATCGAAAATTACTATTGATAATATATCAAAAAATTTTTCGGTATAAATTGTCTATATATATCTTTATTATTTTAAAAGAGGTATTGAAAAGGGGAGGTTTTTAGTGCTAAAATTAACAGTTTTATATCTATAATTTTTAATAAGGAATACTATTTATTATTTTTAATCGTTAGACCTGGTAATTTAATATTACAAACAAAAAACGGTTTTTTACGATATTTGAAAATTTAGAATAATACAAACTTTATTAATTTTTACTCAAATATTGTTTTTAAAAAATTTGTTAAAATCTAAAAAATAATCAATATTTTAAAAAATAGCATTTTAAAAATCTAAACTTAATGGAAGTTTGTCAAAAAAAAATTATATAAAAAAAATCTTCATAATTAATGTTTATTATAAAACAAATATTTAAAATACTGATGATTTTTTTTTGTATAATTGTTATATATAAGTGAACAAAAGAGGGCAAACAAATCCAACTGTTAGTTTTTTTAACTAAATATTTTAAGAAGAATCTGTTTAAAGCTTTATTCTATTATATACTATCTCTTTTAATTTCTACTTTTATATTTTAAACTGTTCTTTAAAAACTAATCTCTTTTTTCTTATTTCAAAAACTAATATATTTTTTATTTAATATTCGTTTTCTTAAATTTAAGAACAGAATTAATAAGTTCTGTAAAACGTTGATATATTTTCAATTATTATTAATATAAAATCTAGTAAAGATTTCTATGATTTTATTAAAAAGTTGTGTTTAAACATATATATTTTTATCATTATGGTGCATTTTCAATAATATGTCATCATTTTTAGAATCTGACACTAAATTAATAAAAGTTCAAAGAAGATCTAGAAGTGATTAAAAAACTATAAAATAAAAAGTTCAAATAAATGAGTTTAAACAATAAATTAAAAAACAACTTTATTTAAAAAACTAGTAATATTTATCTCCGACACTGAAGTTCTGCGGAGAAGCACACAATGATCAAATATATTGAAACAAAGACGTTGGTAAAAAATTGCCCCGTAGGAATTCAATAAGTTCTAGAAACCATGAATTAATTAAGACAAGTGTCCTGGAATGAGATTTCTGACAACTCTTAGAAAAAATTTATTATAATTAATTATGGATTCTAAATTGATATTAGATTAAAGTTAAAAACTATTTAGAGAAATTATTTTAAAAAATATATGGTGTTATTAAACTTTAGTTCAAACGAATATAATTATAAACAATAGACTTATACAAATATTTACCTTCGACATAAAAGAAGCGAAGGAGACCCGTAGAAGAAGGGCAACGAGGAATTATTATTTACCAATGATATTTTTTTAAACAAATTTAAATTTTTAAAATTAAACAAAATGAGCAAAGAAAGGAGAGCTACTCAGCATTCAACTTGTAAATTAAAAATTATTTATCTATAGATTATTGTTTTGCGTTTCTAAATAAGAAAGAGATGCTGAAATCTACCTACTTCTGTTCAAGCTGTAAAGACAATATGAAATTAAAACTTATGCCGGATAGTTCTGATTAAAGAGTTTTTAAATGCAGAAATTTTACATGTAATAATAAGAGATC
Organism: Chrysopa pallens; assembly: GCA_020423425.1. Lineage (NCBI taxonomy): Eukaryota > Metazoa > Arthropoda > Insecta > Neuroptera > Chrysopidae > Chrysopa > Chrysopa pallens. Next base: position 5,077,483 of record CM035597.1, on the reverse strand, counting down.
CGAAAAGCAGGTTCAAGACCTTAGGATTACATGTCAGTTTATTACAAATTTTATGAGTAATATATTGTTATCTTTAAATTTCTCTATTAACCAAGGATTAAACATTTCGTAAGTCTCTATGCCAACAAATATAAAATTTAAAGATATGATCACACACAATTTAATAGAGTTACTACAAAAAAATAAAAGATAAAAGTTGTGAGGTACTACTTGATACAACAGCTATATGGAACTAGTTGATAATTATAATTCTTTCTTTATATATTGACGAAAAATATAATATATATGGATATTAAGAGATATTGATAATATTGCTGAAAAAAACTTTTTTGTAAAAACAGTTCATGACAAAAAATCTGAAAATTTGAATTTTATTAAGAAAAATATATTCTAAGAAATACTTTACTCATTTCTGATATATCCACTTTCTACCCGTAAGTAAATAAATTGTTTTGTTCAAATTTTCAGTCATTGAACCATATAGAAGGTATATAAACACAGAGGGAGTTAAAACTTACTAAATAGAAAATTTATTGTCTTACCTCAAAAAAGAATATAGAGACAGGCCAGATATCAATAAAAAATTAAAGAAAATGTTTATCATGAATTTAGTTAAAAAAAGAGAATTTAGGTTAATAAAGAAGAAGTAAATCTACTATTGACCCTTCTAAAAATTTTCATATTTTGGATATAAGGGTAAATATACTACATTAACTTTATTTTTATATAATAATCAAATATATTATTTTAAAAAAAAATGATTTATAACACTAATTTTATTCCTTGGTAGGTCATTAATAACCATCTCTTCTCTATGCTCCTTGAAGAGCAGAGTATGATTTCACCTCGTGTTTTTTGTTTTACAATTATATATATCAACTTACTGATCTAATTTTTTAATAATATTTTTAATCATTTTTAGTTTAAATGTATTATATTTTTACTAAGGTTTCTATAATTTTAACTTAATTATTATTAATTTCTAATTAAATGTTTAGAATATTTATCTATAAACTAAATAATAAATGAATTTTTTTTTACTAAAATCAAAATAAATTTATTTTAGCATAAGAAATATATATTTTTATCATTTTAATTAAATTAATTAATTTTTTATTTTTATTATTTTATTTAAATTAAAGTTTTGTTTATTTTATTTTTATCTCTTAATATGAAAATACTATACAATTTAAAGAAATACTTAAAAGTCAATAGTCAGAAGATACACGTAAAGTTCACTGAAGAAGCTAAACAATATACCCTTGAAATCGTAGAATACTATGATTTAGATACAATCATAGGAATCGAAAAGAAAACCTATTGTCTAAAAAAACCAATTATATAGAGACCGAAAAGGCTAAAAATATAAATGTAAAAAATTTTTTTTAGGAAGAAAATAATTGTAAGTTTAATATAAATGAAATTAAAAATAAATATATTGGATATATTAAACTTGAAAATAATCTTAATTTAAATATTTTTGTGTGTATTTTTGAAGATAATTTAGAAAATATAATGTTTTGAATTGATTTATGCTTATAATACTGATATATTTTCTAATTATATATTATGAGATTTTAAAAAACATTTATTACATTTTACTCAGATTCCTTTGTATATTTTGAAGTTTTTAAAACCAAAAATATATTTTGTAGTAATCAAATTAAAAATCTAAAAAAACAAATATCAAAATATATAACACTAAATAAGTATGTTAACATTGATCTTAGTACTGTGGTTTACACTCAGGAAAACCATTTTATATTCCCAAACATCAATTTCTTCGTGAAATTAAAATAAATCCAAACCTGTTCACATTTCAAAATGCTTATTTGCCAAACGTGCATTTGTATAATCTGATCTATAATACGAAATCAAAATTTTTAAAAAAGTATAAAATATCAAAAATTAATTTTTATAGCATGGTAATCAATACCATGAAATTTATAAAAAAGAAAACATTTTTTCCTTGGTTTAGGGAAACATTTGTTAAATGATTATTAAAAACTATGGTGTCAGGTTAAACAAATGTTTTAGAAGCTCCCAATATTTAAAAAATTATGAGATTGACTCTAAAATGTGGGAAAACCATCTAAATGGATATAGTTTGAAAATGAGGATAAGAGGAGATAAATTTATCTCTTCTTATAGAAAATCCAAAAAATTTTTAAAATCAAAATATTCTATTTTTATTGAAAAAAAAGGAATGTATCAAGTTGCTAAAAATTCTCCACAAACATTTAACAAATCTCTACAAATAAAACATATTTTAATGTTATAATTGTTGTCTTTATTTCCGAAATTTTAAATTCAGGAATATTTTTAGGGGAAACATCCCCAAAGTTCCATTTTCAACAAAATTATTAAGAGATAAAATAAAAATTTCGTATAATAAAAAAATCGAAGAAATTTACAAAAAAGAGTTTTATAAAATTCTTTTAAAAGAAGAAAAAAGAAATTTTTTCTAAATTATTTAATTCAGTTCAAAAAATTGAAAATAAAAAAAATTTAGTTTTCTATAACAATTTTGTTAATATATAAAAACAAAGATATGATGAAATATTTCATTAAGTTGAATTTGAAGCTAGAACAAACAAACATTAAATTTAAAAAAGTTTTGGATATAAAATATCTAGAATATTTGTATTTATCATTTATCATTCAATTGAATCTTTATTTATGATAACTTATGACTATAATTTTTTATATGGAGAAAAACACGTGAAAAGATTTTAATTCAGAAATGATTATTTTGGCAATAACATAGCTTCAGAATGTCTTAAATCGATTATTTAAATGTTGCTTACAAGAAAGAGAATACAATTTTATAGTAATTCAAAAAATTAATATTGCTTTCAATCTGATGGTATTTTAAAAACAAATTAAAAATTAAAATAAATAAAAAATATAAATCATAAAATTACAATAAAAAATGAAATTTAATTTATTAAATGTATATATAAAAATGAAATCGTAGTTTATTTTAAAAGTTATGTTTATTGTAGAAATGATAGATGATTGTCTGTAGAAGTATCATTGGTTAAAAAAGAATCAATGATTTTCAAAATTCTACGATTAATTTGTGTAATTTAAAATGGAGTTTCATTTAAAAAATAAAAATCAAAAATATTAAATATTAAATAAAGATGGATTATTTTTCTGATAACATTAATTTAAAAAAAAAGTACTCGAGCCCGGCAAACCATTAATTTTATTTCATTTACAGTATATTATCATATTAATATTCGAAATTAAATCTAAAATAGGCTAGGTGAGACATTTCGGCGAAATATATTTTTAACCATTTGTTTTAGATTTAATTTTTAAATATGAAGAATTATATATTAAATTATTGAAATATAAGATAAGATAAATGATTTATTGTTTGTGACAAATAATTTTTCTTTATATTCTAGATTAAATACAATCTTCTCAAATAAAAAAAGATTAGAATAACACTAGCTACAAAGCTTAGCCTAATTTTATATATAATTTGATAATAAACAAACTCGTGTTACTAATTAAACCCATATTTCTAATACAAACTGCATATTATTAAACAATTATATTATATATAATACTTTACACATGAATAAAATTATTACAACGGATAAAATTACGAAAAAGCTTCGTCTTTTAATATATTTAAAAGTTGTGAATAATTTATTGAAATTTAAAAAATCAAAATTATGAGACTATAGAAGGAATAATGTATTTATTAAAGTAGTCAAAATATTTTTTTCTATTAGAAAATAAAATTAATAAAAAAATATTGATCTTTTTAAGTACTTTGATACACATATTGAAGAATTATTAATATATTAAATTTGATAAGAAAATGAAAACAGCATTTGTAGATATATATAAAAATATAATATAATAAGCAAAAATGTACCCTAATAAGCTTACTACCTTACCTCATTTTTATACAAAACATTAAAAAAAAGTTCATAAAAATATTAACTACGAAAAAATTCAGTCGATCTAATTACTATGGTATATATGCAATTGAATGAGCCTATTCGGTCTCAATTAAAAAGCTTAATTTATATAAGAGATATCAAAATAAGCAAAGAAGTTGAGTTAAAGATTCTATAAAAGGAATAATAGAATTTACCTATTCATGGTTGGTATGGTCTTTTATCAATAATGAAAAATTGTGCTGTTATAAAAATACTGATAATTTGGTCTATCTACTTAAAGCCGAAATAATAGTGAAAGATTTAAACTTGCCTGAAAGAAATAAAGATGCTGGCTGGCAGGATGAAAAATGTCAGAAATAGATATTCCTTTTCCAGTAACAAAAAATACAACCATACAATTAACAATTTATTCTTTGTATGCATAAAATACTATTTTAAATCTCTATCAATGTCATTTATTGAATATTTCAGATATTATTACAAAATGATACTTTTTTAATATAAAAAATTTATATTTAACATCTAAAAAATATCTTTTTATTGTGTCATTTAAAAGAGTTAAAAAATTTTTTTATAATTTTGTATCAAATTATTGGCATATGAAAAAAAATAAGAGAATTTGAAAGATATTAAAAATCTGTTGTATAAAAAACTCGAAAAGTATTCTTTTATTTTTTATATACAAATAAATAATAAAATTACACTTAATAATTTCACAGGAGAATAAGAGATAATTTAAATAGCAAATTTATTCAAAAATAAATGAGATAGAACCATGACTTGTACTCAGATTTGTATAATACTTATGACTTAGATAATATAACTGGTATTATAAATTGTCATATTTATAGTAACGTCGATAGAAAAATTTTATATAGTGTGGTTAGAAATAATATAAAAGGTAGGGTAAACACAGTATATAATAACACTTATAATGATTAAATTTAAAAAACGTAAAATTTAGGATAAATTTAATTAGAAAAATTTTAAATCAATTTAATCTTACATATTTTGATTGTACAATTACAATTAATGATATGAATTTTATTTAAAAAATCTAAGTAAAAATTTAAAATTAATATTTATTAAATATTAAAATTATTTTAAAACAGCCAAAAATCTATTTATTTTCACAGAATTATAAGAGTAATTAAATATTTAATTTAAATTTCTATGTTCATTTAAAAATTTTAAATACAGAAGATTGCTTTTCGGTAATAATACACAGTTTTTTTTGCATATGTAAGTAGGTTTTTATATTCGAATCATATAAACATTTTATTTAAATTTCACTTCTGCTATTTTAGAAAACATTATTGTATAAAATTTTCATTTTTGTTACTTTTAAAATATTAATAAAAGAGTTAATTACTATCTCATTTTTCAGAAAAGTGTGTTTGTTTTTGGAAACTTCAGATTATACTACGTTACTTCATCTAATTTCTGACACTAGAGAATATAAATAAAAAATTTTTTATTATTCTAGTTTTGATTGCAGGATTCAATTTACTTCTCTTTAAAAGTCTTTTTAATATTTATCTTAGAAAAAAAAATTTGATAATTTCAATAAAGAATTTAACATATTCTATTCTATTTTGAAAAAAATATATTTAATCAGTAATTTTAACGTTTTCCTTATAGGTTACATTAAGACTAATAAAGTTTTAAAATAAAGAGCTATAAAAGAAATAATTACTAAAATTAATAATAATATTATATATTCTTAACTAATGAATTAAAAATTTTTTGTATTTTCGTTAAAGAAATAACAATTACATATTTAAGAAAATTAATAAGAAAATTTTTCTTTTTTAAGTGCTAATTATTATACTTAAATCTCCAAAATATACTGCAATGACGAATTTAATATTCATTCTAATGTTGAAACAAATTTATTCTTCAACATTATAAATATTTAAAAATTAAAAGTAATTGTTAAAAAATATAGTATAATTTGATTTAATATATGAGTTAGTCAAGTTATAAATATATAATAGAATCTATATTAAAATTTTATATTTTTAAATCGACATTTAAAAATCTTTGAATAAATGTAAAATAATTTGATTTGAAGTATATTTTTATATGAGTTGCAATTCATATTTTTTTTAAGAATTTTATAATTTTTAAAAATAAAAAAGAAATAATAAAAAGGATAAATAAATTAAACAGTATATAAAGAAATAAAAAATAATATTTTTTAACTAAATCCACAAAATAGAACAGATAGACATTATAACTTTATATTATAGGAATTCGTTTTCATTTTATACTTTTTTGGTTAGAATTGAGAGTAATGAAAATTTACAAATTAAAAAAACGTATTTTCGTTTTTATTCAGTATGATTTCTCGATTCTGTAAATATTTGCTTACTTTTATTTAAAATTTCGTTTATATTCATTATGATCTCATATTTAAATAATTTATTATTATTTTTTTTGGATTTTTAAACTATAGTATTTAATGAGTACCTTTCCTTTTAGGTATCTGAGATACATTGACTTGTTTCTTTCACTGATATTTTATCTTCAGAGATTTGATTGTTGTTTATTTCATTAAAATAATTACTAACAATCATTTATTTTTTTTTGCTTATATGCTTGTTTTTCCATCTAATCATGGCAGGATAATTACAAAGGCTTCCGAAAAAAACAAATTCATTTTTATTCGGTATGATTTCATATTTTATGAATAATTAATTTCTTTTTAATTTTTTCGAAACGATTCATTTAATTCGGTATGAATTTAATTTTAATTAAAAAATAAATATTTAAATTTATTTTTTAATAATTAATAATTTCCTGATTCACGAAAATTTTTATATATTTTAATATTTCTTAAAAGCCCTCGCAATCTTCTGAAGTGATTTGAGAAAGTCTAGATTCTGTTCTCTACAAATGAAGGTTCATTTTCAGAGTTTGACCTCTTAACAATTTCTTTCCATTTTAAAAAACATCCATTTCCATATATAAAAAAGTAAAGTATGGTGGAAAAACAAAAAGTTATGTTTGTATTTAGACTCTGAATCAATTATTTGTTGATTTATGTAAAATCTTACTTTATACTTAATTTTAACAGCCTTTTAAACTTCTTTATACTCTAAAAATTTTAAAAGATTGTTGATGTAACCTAAAAAATCTTGTGAATTATGAGTGTTAACGTTATTGTTTCGTATAAAAGGCTTCCTAGCCATATTTTATTTATATTTTAGTATAAATACTTTTGGTGTTGCAAATGGCACCAATAAGCAAAAGACTTTAATTACGTGATTTATCCATTTGATCAATCACGCCTGATGTATCTGTCACAATAAGGCTTATCATTTACTTCATAAAATGCTATTCTTTTTTTTGTAATAGCACAACATACAGAGATGTTCTTTGGTTTTAGATTTTTTTCTATACGATGTTTTTTTGCCAGATTTCGCTCTTCCTCTTTTTATTCTCATCGACAAGTTAAAACAAATCGCATATAGAATAAATAATTCTGAATCAATAAAAATTTCTTTTATATCTTAAAAATTCTTGTGAATAGTTTTTTTTTGTTCCACCATTTGAGTAGTATCTCTTTTTTCTGGAATTAATTTTTATGATTTTAAAGTATAGATATTGTTTTTACAATCAAATATAGTTATGTTTCCTAAACTTACCATGATTTAGTTTTCACGGTTTCTTTAATTTTTTTGAGAGAATTTCTGCAGTCTTTTTCTAATTCTTCTGTAATAAAACATTTAATTTCTTCAGTTATTTTTTTCCTTTGATTTCGACCTTTTCAAACATATAAATTCTCCTGTTTTATTGAATCCTTTTTATATAAAACTAACCGTTCTAATATTTAATTCTTTAAAATCAGATATGTGAAAAATGGAATTTCTCAATTGATATGCTCTTTTAATTTTCTCGAATTTCATTGAAATTTTTTTGTGTTTTCTTTTCTAAGTTAGTGTTTTTCTATTTCGCCTCTTTCCATTTTTTCATAAACCTCTTCGAAGAGATTAACTAATTCTTTATAGAGCTACTATCTCTACCATAAACCTTTTCGATGAGATTAACTAATTCATCCTCGCTGTTTTCCTTATCTTTTTCTGAATCATGCATTCTATCTTGGCTTTTATAAAAATTACTTTATTATTATTAAAATTAAATTCCTACCGAATAAAATTGAAATTGTTTATAAATTATTAAAAAAATTATCTAAATTTGAATCCATACCGATCAAAAAAAATTGTTACAAAAAAATAAAAATTTTTAAAAATTTGAAATCACATAGAATAGAAACGAAATTTTGAAGAAAAGTAAATAATTTTTACAGAATCGTAAATCATGGTGAAAAAAAAGCGAAAATAGGACTTCTCTTTTAAATTCTTATTACTCTGAATTAAAACCAAAAAGTATAAAATGAAACCGAAAACCCTATAATTAATCAAAAAAATCATATATATAAGTAAAAAATATTTTTTAACCATAAAAGTCCAATTAACTTAAACATTAAAAAAAATAAAACAATATTTTTAACTAAATAAGAATCACTATTTTCTAAGATTTAATTAGAAAACACAGGAAAACATTTCTAATTATAATTTTTTTGTTTTACTATATTTTAAAAAATCAGCAAAATCATTTATTATATTTGTATAAAAACCTAAAATTGTTTTTTCATTCGATGATAAAAATACATTTAGTAATATTTTTAGGGTTCTTTTTTTATTCCTTTTATTGTTTAAGAAAAATTTTTTTATTTTGTCGTAAAAAATATTGAAAATTACTTCATTCGTTACACTGTGTATGAATTGACACGACAAAAGTTTAAATTTCACATACAAATATTCTAAGTTTAAATAAAGAACTAATTATATAATCGACATAATGTTTTTGATATATATCTTATTTATTTTGTGCACTAATAAATCTCAGATTTAGGATATTTTTAGATTTAAACCCATTTCAGAAAAAAACAAATTTTAAATTTACGATCTTGCTTTCCTAATTCCTTTAAAAATAGAATAAATGAATATCATAAGTGTAATTTATATATTTTTGTAATGTGTATATGGGAGTAGTCCGGCTTATGAGAAATTCTCTTTGAGCTTCAATTCTTCTTTGAGGATGTGATACCTCGACTATTCCCTTATGGTCTGATTCTTTATTAAAAAAAATAACTTTGTTATTTTTGAATTTATTTAATCCCTTTTTTACTTATAAAAAATATATATAGGTAAAAATATCTATTATTTAAATATTAATATTATTATTACAACAATTTTAAACTAAAATATTCATTATTTTTTGATTTTTAGTTTCAGATGATGAAAATTTAAGATCAATAATAACAGTTACAAATAAAAGATTGATAAAAAAATCAAATTGATTATTTAATAATAAAAAGAAAAAATATTTAGAATTTAAATTATTTACAGATCTTCTTAAGGATTAGGTTCTCAATTTTACTTTTTATATAAGATATTCTAGATTTTGATGTCATTTAAAACTTTCCTGTTTTATTTTTTTATTTTCATGGATTTTATATGTATAAATTTAACATACCAGATCCTGGGTTTGCCGGGCTCGGTTACTTTCCTATTTGAAGGAATGTTTTTATTATCAAAAGAATCTATCTATATTAAAAATTTTTTGATTTATATATTTTAAAAGTAAACGTCCGTTTATAAATACATCAATCACTTGAGGAATTTCAGGTATCATTGGTTCAATTTTAACCAATGATACTTCCTTAGACGATCCTTGATCACTACTGTGTACCAAAACGCTTATCGTGCCATAAATTAGCCATCATGTTTTTTAATCAATTAATTGATCAATCATAATAAATTTTTTAAAAAACCCCGTGTGCTATAAAAGTATCCGTAATTTAATATGTCAGAATTAATAAAACTAAGGCTAAAGTACTATAAGGTGTGCCGAAAAAGTATTTAAAATAAATTATATTATAAGAAATATATAAAAACAAAGTAAAAAAATATAACACACGGTTGGATGCTGCGGCGGCTCTGCTCGCCTTTTTACTGGTTTTAAAATAAATGTATTTTTCTGAATCCATAATTTATTTAAAATTTAGATTAAATACTGTTAAAGGGGAAATAGCCAATATTTTCTCATTTAAATTTTCAAATCACCCCTTTAACTTCTTTATTGGTGTCTTCTGGACATCCAACATCCCTCTCACCAAATTTCCTTAGTTGTATTGCATGTCTCACGATATTTCTTCTACCCTTTACTTCTATTTCGTATACATCTGGCTTCAGCTTGTTTTTTACTCTTCCTACTGTATTGATCATTCATTTTTCCTGTGAGCAGTTCGTTTTTAATCAGCACGGAGTCCCCTAATTTAAATGTTTCCTTTTTTGCACGGCTTATTTTGAATTCTCTTTTATACTTGCTGGTCTGATCTCTAATCTTATTCGTGTTTTCTTCTTTTGCTGCTTCGTTAGGGCTCATTCCCAGTCCTCTATGGTAACAATGATTGTATGTGTTTAATATTTCTTTCAAGTTGAATTTGACTCCACCTTTTGATCTTTTAATAGCTTCCCTTATGGTCCTGTTCGCTCTTTCTATGCGACCGTTTGACTTTTGTAGTATGGAATTGCTAACTCGTGTATAATGTTTCTTTTTTTGATAAATTCTTGCATGTACTTGTTATCAAACACCTTCACGTTATCCGTTAAAAGAGTCTTAAACGGCATTCTCTCATACATCTCTTCAAAGAATTCTGTTATCTTTCGCTTTTCCTTCGACCTTAAATGTTTTCCAAACAATATTCTAGAAAAGTAATCTATAGCGAGTAATACAACATTCTTTTTGTCAATTTCTAGGGTGTCTGCTGCTACGATCTCCCCTGGTCTCGACGTTTCTATGTATTTTCCTCCTTTGCTTATGCTAACGTCTTTCCTTAGGCAAAGCTGACATTTCTTTAAAATTCTAGCTAATTCTTTTTTGCTTATACAAATGTTGTTATTTCTTAATATATCTCGTATGTTCTTCCTATGGAATAGATCACTGTGAATTTTCAGTATTTCTCTCTCTTTAGTTTCTTTTTTTTCTTCTTTTATTTCATTTATAGCACCTCGGCTTAGAGCGTCTGCTCCATGCAGATTCTTTCCCTCTATGTATTTGATTTCAAAATCGAATCGCTCAAATCTTGTAAACCATCTTCTTATCCTTGAAGATCCGAAGTCAAATTTTGATTTTAATTTCTCAATAGCTTTATGGTCGGTTTGCAGTGTAAATCTCTTGCCTATCAAATAATATTCAAGTTTTTCCATCGCCCAGAGGGTTGCCAGAACTTCGCGTTCCGTTATACCGTAATCTTGCTCTGTTTTAGTCAACGCTCGTGATATAACAGCTATAGGCGATCCCTCCTGTTTTAAGCAAGCTCCTATGCCTACTTGTGAGGCATCTGTCTCTAGTACAAATGGTTTCTCTAAATCAGGTATAGATAGTTCTAACTTTTCCAGCCACAAATTCTTTATAGTATTGAATTTCTCTGCATGATATTCGTTCCAGCAGAATTTTTTATTTTTGCCTAACATATTGTAAAATACTTTTAAGTGTTCCGTAATATTCTTTATAAATACTCTTTCGTAATTTATTAGGCCTATAAATCTTTGCAAATCTTTTTTTGATTTTGACTGTTTATAATTTACGATTCCTTGTGATCGAGAGGTACATGGCATTATTTTATTCAACATAATTTCGAACCCAAGAAAATTAACCTTTTCCCCACATTCTATTCTCTTTCCTTAGTTTTCTACTAGTTTAAATTTTTCTAGTCTGTCCAAAACTTGTTTTAAATTGGTTTCATGTTCTGTTTTAGATTTACTAAATAACAAAATGTCATCTATATACACATGACAGATTTCTCCAACCTATCCCTTTAAAACAAAATGCATCGTTCTTTGGAAAACAGCTGAGTTGTTTTTAAAGCCTTGAGGCATTCTCCTAAAGTGCATTAATCGCTTGCCCGTAAGGAAGGCAGTTTTCTCTCTATCGGCAGGGCTTATTTCAATCTGAAAAAAACCGTCTTTTAAGTCAAGTTTTGAAAAATACTTCATGTCTCTTAATGTAGAAGTTAATTCCTTTATTCTAGAAATTTCATAGTGGTCTTGTTCTACTAGATCGTTTAACTTGCGAAAATCTATGCACATTCTTGGAGTTCCGTTTTTCTTTCTTGCAATAACCACAGGGTTAAGCCACATTGAGGTACTTTCCTCAATGATTCCCCTCTTCTAAAGATCTAAGATTATTATTTCTATGTGTTTTTTGTCTTTTAAAGATTTCAGCGGTCTGTTCCAATTCACTGGCAGGCTTGATCCAGTTTCTATGTTGCATTTTATTGGTATTTTCTCGTCTTTAGCCATTAATAACTTCTTCACAGTCTCGTTGCTTATAAGTATTTGTTTCTCTTTGTCGTTCTTAACAATATTAAAATTGTCTTTGATTTTCTTTCCGTTAAATTTAACACACAGTCTTATCTGTTGAGATACTTTTACTTCATCGCCATTTATTAGGTAAAATCTTTTATCGACCTCTTCAAATTTTCTATTCTTTAAGTCCTTTAAACAGGCACTTGTCATAACTGATTCAGATGCACCTGTATCAGAACATGCACCAAATTTTTTGTTTTCGATTTCAAAAGTTCTTATATCTATGCTATTTATTTTATTTTCATCCATGAATTCTTTAATTTTGTTAATTTTCTCTAGCTTTTACATTCGTTACTATAGTGACCGTACTCTTTACACTTATAGCATTGGATATTGTTTTTATTTTTTAGTGTTTTTTGCAAATCTCTTTCCTTTATTTTGTTGCCAGATTTAAATTTTTCTTCGTAGATTTTTTTTTGCTGATTTTTTGTTCTGAAAATCCCTAGAAGTATTTCATATTCGTTGATTCTTTCTATCGTGATATCTAACTCACCATCCAAAGAGTATACCAGTGTCTGTAACATCTTTGGCAAATAGTCTTTTCTTAGTTCTTTAATTATTGCCTTTTCGTTGGTTTTTCCTAATTTAACTTGGTCCCTTAATCTTAATAGGTATTGTGTCCATGATTCATCTTTATATTTTGTTATCGAGTCAATACTGGATTCCGTGCAAAAGTCAATAATCAATTTTTTAAAATCTTCCCATTCATTAGGTAAGCTATTATTTATACCGTTCTCATAGAACCCCTCCTTTAGCTCTTCGGTTCCCTTATACACTACTTCATTTATTTTCGCTCTAATAGACTTGCTCTCAAAGAAATCACTCCATTCTATTAGAAATAACTCTAGTATGACTTTTTTCTCACACATATTTTTTCTAAACACAGCCTTATGTGAACCATTCCCGCCAGAATGCAATCTTAAGTTTACATTTTTGTTAGTAGACTTCTCTCGTTGCATTATCCTGTTAACCTTTGGATCATCGTTTAGTCCTCGTTTACTAGGGTTGGATGCTGAGGCGGCTCTGCTCGCCTTTTTACTGGTTTTAAAATAAATGTATTTTTCTGAATCCATAATTTATTTAAAATTTAGATTAAATACTGTTAAAGGGGAAATAGCCAATATTTTCTCATTTGAATTTTCAAATCACCCCTTTAACTTCATTATTGGTGTCTTCTGGACATCTAACAACACACTATATTAGAATAAATTTATAAATTAAATTCAAATAAAATAAATTTGATTAAAATATTTGAAATAAAAAGCTAAACTAAAACTGTGCTAATATTTTAAAAAAGTAATTTTTATGTAAATTCAATTAGAAATTGTTTATTATATATTTTTTAAATTTAACCCTTTTAAATGTCAAAATTGCCAAAATTCGCTCGTTAGACAAAAAGTTTCAAATTATCTAATTTATTGCAACAAGAGGAATTCAAGAATCCTTGCTGCCTCATGAAAAGCAATTTATAAAAAAAATGCTGTAAATTTTGTTTGAAGAGGGATTAGTTAAAACAATGTCTAAATAGACAGTACAAAAAAATCTATGTTCTTTTGAATCAGAGCTGAAAAAAGAAATATTAAAAACATAATATATCCCAGGTCATTTGGGAATTCATTCGTTAGAGTAGGCCATCGACAAACACTTTATAGGTATAATTAGAAGTGAGGTGAAGAGATTTATAGCACAATGCTACTTGTGTAATCGATAGACCCTATCAAATATACGGCTTCCGATCCGCCTATTATACCCTGCTCTGTCAGGGAAAGCTTTATCATTGATACTATTAACATGTCACGATATGCTTCTTCTATTGATAATTACAAATATATTTATACTATCGTAGATTCATTTTCAAATTTCGCATAGGTTTATCCAGTCAAACGAAAGGAAGCACAGACCTTTAATGTTGTGTTAAAAAAACATTTGTTAAAGGAAGGGCCTTTGTCAATATTATACACTGATAATAGAGGCGAATTCAATAATAAATTTATCAGAGCTACAATCTGGGTTTTCAATATGTCTCAAATCAATAGTAGATTCTATAACCCCCAATCTCAACGTCAATTCGAAAGATTAAACTAAACTCTTAAGTCGTTTATTTAGAAGTCTTGCACGAATATTTCATTTAGGTATTTGATAAATTAGATGAACTCATTTTTCAGTATAATTGCATAAAACATTTAGCAGTAAAATTTAAACGATTTAATCTATTTAGAAACATAGACCCATCTGATAAAAACAATCTACAAAATACATCAGAAAATTTCTTAAATGCTAGAATAAACTTGCTGGCTTGCCGTGAACAATTTAG
>CM035597.1:4971096-5062705 GCA_020423425.1 Chrysopa pallens | reverse complement strand
AAGAAAATTTTTAAGTATTATATATTGAGATATAAAGAAGATTATAGATAAAAATTAATTAAAGTATTTTTTAAAAAGGTATCAAAATATAAAATTTTAATCCTTTTAAGAGTTAATGTATTATAATGTTGTATTTTATATTAATTATTTAAAGGTCGAAATTATTAAATAAATTATACATATTGAATAATTAAATAAATTTTATGTAACTAATATCTAAAAATTTATTTTAAATTTTTCTAATAAATTTAGATTGTTAATATTTTTAACAAATAATAGAACCCTTTCTAAATTTTTTAAGATAAAGGTTATTATGAATATATTTAGATCTTAAAATTTAATCATTACGAATATATGAATCAAGTAACATAATTATGACGTATATGAAAATGTTTTGGGTTGGGCTGTGCCTTCCCGCTTGCTCTTTTAATAAAGTTTAAATATATAAAGTTATTTCTATCGTAAACCATCTTTTTTTTAATCTAAATCGTTTAAATACTTTTAAAACCTCCTTTTATAAATAAAGGGGAAACATAGTAGACCAGTAGCGATGATATTTACTCTTTGGTAAATATCCATCACAGCTGTCTACAACCTTTTATTATCTTCTATCAAACCCTGAAAATGTTAAAAAATAAAACATTAAATGATGAAATATGTAATTTTATAATCAGATTTCATTTCTAGTAAATGTTTCAATATGATCAAATACATATTAATTAGAAATCTTACATAATTTTGATTAATTAGATCATCTCTTAATGAAATTGTTAATAGATTTTAAGTGTATTTAAGAAATTTTTATAATAACACTCTTCCTTTATTAAATCTACTTAAAAAATAATTTTAGAAACCGAATATGAAAATAAGTAATGAAATCAAATTAAGTATACAGAATAATAAGAAAAGGAAACAAAATTATCAAAGAGTATGCCAAATATAGAGTCAAATAAACAATTACAAGCAATGACACATACAAAATTAAGAGATTTAGTTAATTGTTATTTTATAAATGCTGTAATCGGCATTATAACTCTTTATAGTTTTGAGGAATTGTTCGAAGTAATATCTAAACAACATATTTCAAGTCAAGGCCAAAACCAAAAGAAATCATTTATACAATAAACAATGCATATTTTTACATTTAAGATTTTAAAATGATTAATTTCAGAATAATAGAAACAGCAATTAATAATAAAATTGTGTTTATCTTGCAAGTTCCAAATGTACAATTACATATAGTGATATTAATATAATATTATTATAATGCAATACATCTGAGAGGTTAAAATTCAAGAAAAATATACAATTATTTAGGGAATTATTGAACGTATTTACTTTCACAAAATATAAGAGTATTTAGACTATTCGATGTAGAGTTTTATATTTATTTTGAAATATTAAGATGTAAAAAATTATTTTTTAGTAACAATACCAATATTTTTCTTGGAGATGATAATAGATTTATGTATCCAGTGAATCTGAATTTTTTTCACTTCCGTGTAGTTTTTTTGATCAACAAAAATTTATAATATTTCCTCGCTATGTAACACTTTAAATGTTAGTATAAAAGACCATATATTATCAATTTTACCTGAGAAATGTCTTTGAATAAGCCTTAAAAATAAGAATAACCCCCTTCCTCTAAATTTCTTAACAATATAAAGTTGCACAAAACATATTTTTATTAATGTCTTCAGGATTGCTTCAATGAGTGCTTTGTAATTAGATTTTATCCTGTTCTCTCTAAGAGTCTTTTAGAAGACCTAATGATTTAAATACCAAATCTTATATAATCTTAACAATGAACTAAACAAATGGATCAGACACTTTAGTTTTTAAAGGATACTAATGCTTTAGTTTCGCCTTAAAAAATAAAGAATAAATAATTAATTTAAAAAAAATTATTTTAATATTTTAATTAAAATAAATATTAATAAACCTTAATGAATCCTAGAAAATCAGAGAAAATTTGTATCAAATTGTAAACTTAAGACTTTATAAACTATTTCTTCCCAAATTATTACTTAGACAAATTGTAGTTGTACAAACAAAATAGTCACATGAAATCAGAAAAATACAAAAGAAGTGTTGATTAATGAACACAAAGATGTATGAATAATGAAAGTTCCTTAAATAAAATTTAAAGAGCATGTGAAAAGGTTCTTTTTTAGGGTTTAAGACTTCCTATGAATGATATTTATAAATTATTACTGGTATTCAGTACGACAATCTTTATACAGCATTAAGTTATCTTTTCGAAGAAGTAAAAATATATTTTAAACTGATAATTACAACTAAAAAACAGAATTCAATTGTGTGACCTTTCTCAAAAGAAACAGATAGAACTGATTTCATTTTTAAGTTGATAAAACGATGCTAAATTATAAAGTGAAAAGTCATCATGGCAAACCATCGAATTCCATAGGATTCACTATGCACCGTAGAATGCTTTGAAAAAAATTATCGTAAATTTTCAACTGTAATTCAAAACAAAAAAGTTAGTGACAATTATTCGCTCACAAGTTACAAACAACAGCATAATATCAACAGATGGGTACAGGTCTTATTCAAATCTTGAAAATTATAGTTTTTATTATAGCACTGAATCTCATAATATGAATCTAAAGTAAAACAACTGAAACCAATACTTATCGTATTGAATAATTTCATAATGAACTTAAGTTGGAAATAAAAAAAGATATTTAGCTTGCAATAGAGGAGATTTTCTAACTGAATTCTGTTTTTATTTTAATAACGGAAAATTTTTATTTTGGTTCTATAATTAATTTAATTAAATTAGCTTAATAAAAATATCTTTTAAATTTTAAAATAAAATGTTTCAACTAAAATCAAATACTTTTTTTGTGGTTATTTTAAGATTACGATTAATTTTAATATAAAGTTAAATTTTTTTATTTTTATTTAATTTAAGCAAAACAGAAATCTTTATAATAAATAAATACATATCATTAGCAAAGAATATCAGACGATCAGAAAACAAAAATGTAAAAATTTTACCATTTGTTATAACATGAAATGAAAACTGGTGCGGATACACAAGAAGTTACTTGAAAGAACTTGGCTTCATAGAAGGCACGGTAATGTAAATACAACGATTTTCCCTACGCAGTACTTGTAGAATGATGTTTAACAAACTAATACATAGTAAAAACAACATTCAAAATAAAAAATAAAGATTAAACAAACTTTGGGTTATTGAAGTCGCCCTAATACTGAAATTTAAAATTTGGTTTTTATTTTGTACTTTATAAAGTAAAATACGTCAAGAAAGCACCTTCCAAACAGTGACTCAAGTTGTGGTCTTGTAACTTGTGCAGCGGTATCATACTGAAATGCAGAGAGCCGATTTTTTAAACAAAATTACACCTAACAAACCTTTAATTGCCCGTTTAAAAAATACTTTCAATTTACACAATAAAGATAGGCACAATGAACATTATAAGGATGAAAATTTAATGATATATCAGCAGATGTTTTAAATTTTACAAAAAATTATAAAATATCATTAGGAGGTGACTTTATAACTATTGAACTCTCAAAGTTTGATCAAACATTCGAAACAGTTATTATACAGAGTAACCATGCTGATAACTTCGTTGTTAATGATATTAAAATCAGAAATAGCACTTTATCTATTCAAAAACTTGAACATTTAAAGAAATGTACGACCATAGCATACCAGCCCTAGATTATTATTTATGGTCCTAAGCTGTAGAAAAGAATAAATTATCAATAATAATTGGAAATAAATTTGATTGAAATTTTACTAAGTATATGAATCACCTTTTGTAGTTTATTTCTTTTTGATGACTAGGGGCAAAGTTCAGTTGTAGAGCAATGAAAATTTATTGTAATTTCTTATTAATTATTTAAATATTAAGCTTGATATCCAGTAAAATATGTCAATTGTATCAACTAGCTCAATAAGTAAAACGAATTACAATTGGATTAAAACAATAAATGTCCATAATTTTTCAAAGCCATTGAGACAGAGATTGATATCTGGTATTGCAGAAACTAGATTTTTCAATATATTTAGGGACTATGTACAAATAGGATTGATGACAAGAGTAATGAACTGATTAGGATTTACAGAATTATTAGGGATATCCTATGAGTGTACCGTTTCTTGAGTTGCATCCTTTTTTTAGATCTGTTAAAATAACGAGTGTATGAGTCAGCAAAAATTTTGTTTATTTAATTTTGTTTTTATATGCCGATGAGGAGAATGTAGCGATGTCCAAAAATGTGTCTTTATTTAGTTATCCTCAAGAGATTCGAGATACAGCCAATATTTGAGTAAAGTTCAAAAGTTTAGGAACGAGTATAGTAGCTTGGTAATTGATAAGAATGAAACTTGGTTACTAAAAAAAACATTTCGAATGGTAAACTATTCTTATGAATCTAAGTTTAAAAATTGATTCTTAGAAAAATATAATCTGTTATGTTTATTTTATAAATTCGGAATTTCAAAAATACATGAACTGAGTATAGGATAATATTACTTTGGATGTGTTAAAAATTATTCTTCTCGATTCATATTATTAGTGGTATAGTTTTTTAAATTTAATTGCTTCAAATTCTTGTATTTAGTTTGATATGTTCGAATTTTCTAAACCTAAAAATTCTTATATCTTATTAAAAAAAACAAGAAATGAAGCGATGTTAACTAAATAAACAAAGAACCTTTAAACGAAAAATGAAAATTAAATAAGGTTTTTATTTTAATTTTTATTATAATTTTATATTTTTCAAAATTAAAACAAATTAGGGTTCAAGGTACGAGACTCACAGAAAACGAACTGTCAAAGGAGTAATCTATAATAGAAAAATAGAAATCATTATTAATTAAAAAAATTTAAATTACAAAAATAATATATTAAATATAAAAATATATTTCAAATATGATTTATTTCAAATAAATAATTTGTTACTCATTTAAACTAACTGTTATATCAGAAAATAAAAAATATAATATTGCTGTATAAGTGTTTCTAATGCTATTACTATTACTTTCCTGTAAATATTGATATCTGAATTGAAATTTCTTTAAAAATATTTAAAAGTTAGAATTGAGAATACTTTTTTGTTTTGATTAAATATTTATGGGCGCTCATAAGTTTTCAATGTTATCAGTATAAATTCTTTGTGATCTTCTAATCTTTTTGAATGGCATAAATTTTTGGATCCCCCCAACATGATAATTTGTATTTGGATATAAAGCGTGATCATATGTAATTATGGCTGTTACTCTCGTAATCTTTGCATCAAAAATTCCTTTAAATGTTTCTATTGTAAGATTTAGAATTATAAATAATTTGATGTATTTGCAGTTTCTCTTTAGCATACCTACAAACCAAGTTATGCTGGAAAAGTCATTCTCAAGAGCTGAAGGGTGTCCAAGTATTTACCCATTTCTTATCAATATCTTATAAACCTGTACACATACCCTCCTTCCTTCGATCATTTTAAGTTGTCTATATTTATGTTTCGAATTAATAAATATATTAAATTTTTTAGATCTGATTACGTCAATATGTTTGGATTTCTACAGACATCCTTTTCATAAGAGTTCTCAATCCATTTATAGATTGCAAAGAAGTGGTCGTTTATTTGTATTTTTAGTTCTTTAAAATACTTATTATGTAATGTACTTAGCTCAATAAAGAATGTTCTAGATCTTATAAAAATTCTCTCATTTTTATATCAGATCTTAAAGACTTAAATACACGTAACTTTCAGTACTTATGGTTTGGAAACTAACGGTTGGCTTCGGGGCATCCTTACGCCTGACGTTGTAAATAAAAGAATTATTTCCTAAAATATTTTTACTCATCACTTTCTTTATTTAAAAATTTACTTTAAATATTTTTCCTTAAATATTCTAACCAATCAAATCGTTTTCAAGAAACCTGTTAGTTTCAACGATATTGATAAGATTGCTGTTATCGCAATCCAACTCTAACTATAAATAAAAACTTATTAAAAATTTTTTTATTCTAAAAAAAGACCTGGAGGACACGACATATTAGTAAAAATATTATTAATTTTTTTTGCATTTCTTTGCTTTGCAGCGATAAATGTAATGATTGAACTAGCTACAGGGACTTCATCGCTTGTTTTTATTGTAAATAGAATTTTTATTAGAATCCAAATTTATTTAAGTTTAAGTATTTATAATTTTAAAGGGAAATAATTGCACAATAATAATTATTTTCCTCTTTCCACCAATAAATCTTTATTTGCCTCCTTTATATATGACCAATCCTTCTGGACACACAACATGTAATTATTAACTAAATCTGAATTTTCTTCTAATCGTATTACATGTACAGAGCTGTCACACATTTTCTGTTCTTCTAAACATTCCTTTCCTCTTAAATATCTTAAGGCAGCAGAATCGGATATAAATAATCAAATCTGTCGTTTTCTGATAAGAAAAATTAATAATTTAAACCATTTTTTAATAGAGCTGTATAAGTTAACTAAATTTATTTAAAATTTGCAAAATTATTCTTTAAATTATAAAATTTATAAATAACAAATCAACAAAAGTATATTTCATAAAAGCATAAATATTGTTTGCTCAAAGTATTTAGAAATTGAGAATATTTTTGGTTATATTCAATTAACCTAATGTGCTGTAGACTTCTAAAATTAAAAATAGTCTTCCCTAAGTTCCTGCAATATATTTATTTAATTTTGAATAATTGGTTTTGTTTAAAAATAAAAAATATAAAATATAATATAAGTTTTATTTTATTTTGATTTAATTAAAATTTAAATAAAAAATTTTCAATTATTAAATTTTAATTTATTTGTTTGGATGAGTCGTGTGGCCTAGAACCCAAAATACTGTTCAATCAAGAAAAATTTGATAGAAAAAAACAGTTATAATTGTCTTGTTCCATACAGATTTGAATTTAGAATTCCAGAATTAGCAATTAAAAAGATCCCATCTGGATTGTATATTTTAAACAAGAATATACATTTCATTTATTTAAGACGAACTGATTTGAGAATTTTTGTATTATCAAATTTATAAGTAATGACTAATATGCTAAAAAATATGAATAATAGCATACTACATTTACCAAGATTTTTAATATTAGAAACGATTCTTATCTCAGAATTTCTGAGATGTGATCCTCTGAGCATCCCCTTTAGTATCTCTGGGATCAGAGATCTTATAAAAAGGTCGAATTCTCATAGGAGCATAAAAATTATGAAAAGACTTATATAAAAATATTATATCATGAAGATTCATTTTAGTTTAAGGAGAATTTTATAAAATTGTTAAAACTTTGTAATTCAATGAAAAAGAATTTATAAAATATTTAGTTGATCTAAGAGAGATTTCCTAGAATAGAAATATTTTTTATGAAGAAATACAAAGAATGATTTTTTATAATCAAAAATTTTAAAATAAACCTATTAAACACATTTCCAGAAATCTAGAAGAGTTTTTTATGAATGAGTTTTATGTTAATTTACCAAGGAATCAATAATTAAAACTATTGATTGATCCTCATAATAAACTTTATAACACCAGTACTAAAGAAATATTGAACAGCATCAATACTTTTTTTCCTGTAACCAAAGCCTAAACGGTAGGGTAGACTTAAGCAGTCAATTATGCGAAGGGGGTGGGTTTTAGTGTATGAAAGGCTCACAGTATCTGCCGAAGGGGCAACCCTAAGGTATTTCTTCGTAGGATTTCCCATCCCTTGGCAATAAAAAAAAATCAATACTTTTTACCATTCATATGAAAATTGTGTGATTAATTAAAATTTAAGAATGGTATTTGTGAATCTTATCAAAATATAAGAAGAAATATCATTAAATTTTTAAATTTCATTAGTAAAAAAGAAACCAAATGGAACGACGATGAATTAAAAGAGTTGTCATTGTTGGGATGCAATGCCCCTCTTTTAATAGTTTCCATTTATAGAAGTATAAATCAAATACGGATTTGTTTTATTTAAAGAAGAAAAAACCATAAATAACTTTTATTTAATAAATGATGGTTCCTAAGAATTATCTTTCATGAAATAGTGTTGGCCGCCACACATCCACAATTAAATCTTTGAAACATTCTTATTTTTTAATATGACAAATTTAAGATTGTAGAAGTATATAAAAATATAATATTTATATTTATTGTAAAGTAGTTTTAGTAGTTTTAAGAAAAATTTAAGATTCCAGTGAAGTTTTTAGCAGATGAATTTGAATTTTTGAAATTAAATTTAAGAATTTATTATATTTAAATATTGTTGAGATGAAATTAACTAAAATTTAAAATAGATTATGGTTGTCTAGTTATGCAAGATGCACTTAAATCAAGTTTAATAAAAAAAATTATGATTTTAAATATTTTTTTATTTCAATATTGTTTCTTTTAATAATAAATTCTGTAAAAATTTTTATTTATTCAATTTACAATTTAAATCTTCATTATTAATTTCCAATTCATAAAGATTTTAAATTGTAATAATTCTTTCAATTTTAAGTTTAAGTTCATCTAAATAGTTTTTTAAACTTAGCTCATCAACTTTTAGAAATGAATCTGAGATGCTAAAGATAAAAGGTAAGCTTAAGACAATAGTTTAAAGCGTCCGAGTTGCATGATTTTGTACTACTAACTATCGGACCTCCATCCTTTTGAAATTGTAAAAATATTTTTTATTTTCATTTATAAAATAATTTTCTCTGCAATTATTCTTATTGGATTCTTCATCCATGTCTCTTTGTGAATCTACTTTTATATAGTTTGAGATATTAATTAAAAAATCTAAGAATACATTAATTAAATTAATTAATTATTCCTTCTTAGGTTTAATTTAATTTATGCTGATTTTAAGGAATCTAACACTAACAAAGATGAACTTTTTTACTTTGTTTAGGCTTTTAAAAAACCATAATTTGATATCATGATAAAATGAAAAAATTTTTAATCTAATTTTAGTATCACTATCATTTTTATTCAAATTCTTTTCTCTCATCTCTAAAAAATTAGGGTTTTCTTTTTTTGTTTATTTTTATTAATTTACCAATAAAGATTAATTAATTGTCAATAATTACCTTTTAGGGAAAATATATTGCTATATAACACTAATATTTATCAATCAAAATTAAAAATAGGTTAATTAAATCTAAATACTAACAGATATTGTGTAGACTATGATACATTTTTGACTTAAATTGTAAATATACAAACTTTATAAATTTAAATTGATAACTTTAAAATAATATAATTCATATAAATTTTTTATTACAATTAATACTTTTTGGAATACAATGAATGCTGAATTTATCATAAAAAACAAATTTGATATCTATTTCTATAGAAAAAATATTAAATTTTAGTAAAAAAAGACTATATTTAAACAACCTTTACATTTTAAAACTTATAAAACTAAATAGATCAAATCAAAAATGTACTATTAGATTCCTTAGCATCAACATTAATTAATTTGAATCAATTAAGCCTGAAAAGGAATTATTAATTAATTTAATTAATACGATCTAAGCTTAATTAGTTGACATTTTAAAGTATATAAAGGTAGAAACCCCAAGGATATTGGGAAAGAATGAAATAAAAATAATTACAAGATAAGTCACTTTAAAATTAAAGCAAAAAAAATTTAAATAATTTCAAAAGGACCAAAGTTTGACATGTGCAAACTATGATAGTAAAAATAACGCCCTAATTTTCTATGGCGGGATTTTACTATTTTTGTTTTTCTGTAATCAACAGGAATTCAATTTTTATTATCATTTTAAAATTTGTATTATTCTATTTTAAAATTAAGTTCTATAGGACATATTAGAACTTTGTTATATTTTTATTATAATATTATACAGTATAAAGAAATTTTTTATATAATTATGAATTTAGCTCAAGAGATTCAATAATCTATTAAAAATTTTCAGTGTCTAAGAAAAATTACCAAAAAGTATACCAAACAGTTTTATAATTTTAACCTTGAATAAGATGTAAGTAAAAATAATGTTAATTATACTAATAAATGTGATATTGATTGTATTATAGGACTAAATAATTTAAACAGAATTAAAAGTGTTTTTATTAGATCTTTAAGAGTAAATTATACTTCTAAAAATTAAAGTTAAAGTATTTTAATTGATTACAATAATAAATCAATTAATATTACAAAACTATCTAATCATCGTTTTTTAACACTTGATTTACCAGATTTATATAAATTAGAAATATTTTAGGTAAGTTCTGATAAAAAACTTGATATATCATTTATAAAAAGTTTTATGAAAAGATACTTTATTAGTGATGTTACAGTAAATTTAACATATGATGAAAGAAATAATGATTATAAAAGTACTGTATTACCTAATAATTTTAAAAAGTTAATAGAATGTGTTAAGAATCCATTATTTTTATTTTTTGAAGTGTATGGTACAAAAACCATTTTTAACGGCGATAATTTAAGTTATACACAAACTATATTTGAAAATTATATCAATATAAAACTTACGATAATTTTGATTGATTTTTGTCTATGTTATTACGGTTAGATAACAAGAGATTACATTTTTGGAGACACATGCTATTAATTTTAAATATTTCCTTATTCTCTTTTAAAATTTTGTACATCTAAAATTTTTAGATGATTGTTATTTACCTTACGTATCGCGGTTTTTCGCTAGAAAAATAAAATATTTAATTTTTGCTTTTATTCACAGAAAAATAAACATTAAAAAATTATTCATTTAATTAAATATTATTAAAAAATTAAATTAATTAATTTAGGTAAAAAAATCTATTCTAAGGCGGTTTTGTAATTATTTTGGCAAAATAGAGCTTTTTAATTTATATAAAAAATATAAAAAAATTAAATACTTTAAATATTTCGTAAATAGATGTATACCAATATAACTTTTTAGAAAATTGAAAATAAAATTATTTATATTTATAGTCACATAGTGTTTTATATAAAGGTTTTTCACAATTTTAAAATACGGAGTAAATTCATGTTATATATTATAAACTAAATGGTGCTAACTTATATTTTTGTCGAATTCACTAATTTTTAATATTTTTTGCCGCTTATTTTATTTAAATAGAAATTTTTAATTTCAAATATATGTATACTATTTTATTTATTTTCATTTATTATTTATTTTTCTCAAAAATTAAAAAAATAGTATTTTTCTTTCAAATAAAAGCGAAAATCAAATTTTTTATTTTTCGGGCGAAAACCCGCGCTACCAATTAATTTTTAATATTTCTTAAGTCTCCTTTAAAATTTTGTACATTTAAAATTTTTAGCTAGTTGTTATTTACCTTCATTATCAAATTTTAATCAGCCTTTGTCATATGAAATTAAGCGTAATTTTTTAATAAAAAAATTTTTTAATTAATTATAAAGATAAGATCAAATAAACAAAAAGTTTTCATATTATACCCATGAACATTAACAAAATAATATACTTATTCATCTCAATTTTAGATCTTGTAAAAGAATCATTGAAACTGTGCACTAGATCTAATTGTAAACAAAGAACTTGAAGCTATGTTTGAATCATCATAAAGAGATTTGACTAAGACTTACTGTAATGGAATAATTAAATGCTAAATTATTCTATTAAGGTTTTAATTAATCAATTAAATATATCTAATTTTGTATTAATTAAATTGTAAACAAAAGGTATATAAAGATTTAATAATTAGTACCCATGTATTTAGAGAAAACAAATATAATTAAATTCTCATTACTTGAATATTTTTTTAAAAAATAATAACTTACCCAAAACTTACAATATTGATGCAACAATGGGGTTAATTACAGTGTATAAGTAAGAAGAGACAGTAAATGATAATATTTTACTAATTTTTTGCAAAACAAAACCAAAAGTAAAACAATTAACATATGAATTTCAAGAAAAAAATATTAAAATTTGGGAATGCAGTACTTTTAATTTTGAACGTACAAAACTAACAAGTGGATATAAAATAGAATTATTTTTCCTTAGAATTAATGGAATATTAAACAAATATGATATGATAAAGGTATTAAATTTTGATGATAAAGATAAAAAATTATTAAATTATTATAAAGAAAGAAAAATATTTACGTAAATTAGAAAGAATAAATTTTTTTAAATTTAGAGAAAGTATTACTAAGTATGATGAAAATATTTTTATTTATTTTGAAATATTTGGTTGTAAAAAATATTTACAGTAAACAATATACCTTTGCTATTTATGAATGTAAACAGAATTATAAACTTAAAGAAAAAAACTGTTTTATTAGATTTTTGTATAGTATATGAAGATAAAAACAAAAATATTTTATATCCAAAAATTATAACATTAGAAGAAATGGAAGAAAGATAAAACTATTATAGTTTTTTTTTTCATATAAATATCCAAGTGTGCACAGGTATAGAAGTAAGTCTGTGTAATGAAGTAAGTTTTTAAAATTAATCGATATAAGTAAAGTATATTTTTATTCTCATTACAAGATTGTCTTAGAGAATTTACAATATTTAGATATTTATCATTGATATAAAAAGAATTAGTAAAAGATATAAAGTATGATTATGGGGTAGGTACTCTTGTGATATTTTTTTGGGCATATAATAAAAAATTCGACTAATTTTGAACAATGTTTATATCAACTTTTTCCTTTATCAACAAAAAGACTGAAGTGTTTGCCAGGAAGCTTTCCTGTTCTTAGGTAATGCTCTAAGAAGGAAATACTTCCTTGAAGGTCAGATGGAGGAGTCTGCTTCTACATCTGCCTTCTAGGCAGGTATGATACTGTATCTTTATTGGTAAAATCTTTGTAAATGTTTTTATTTATTTTTCTTTCTTCTGGCATAGTGGACTGATGGGTTTGTTTATTTTTTTATTATAATTAATTTTTTTAATTTATTATTTTTACTACAAAGACTTTTTTAAAATACATTATAATAACAAAAATCATACTTTAAAAAATATCGATATAATATTTCAAACCAATGTCCTTAATTTATTATTATTTTAATTTGAGATGAAAACTTTCAATCGACTATATCATACTACTAAAATCAAAAAATTTAAATTTTTACAAAGACTTTAAAAACTATATATTAATGTTTACATCACTTATTGTTTATTAATATTAAGCTTTTTTAAGAATATTTTTAAACAAAATTTAAATTCATTTATATTACTATAGTAATACAATTTTTTTATTTAAATTTCTAATCATAAAAAAATCCTAGAAATTATAATTATTATAATAAAACAATTCGAATTTGGTCATTCTTAACTAAATTACAGTCTTAGTGACTAGAGTTTCTATATAATTTTTAAATTTATAGATTTATATCAATAAACCCTATTTATATATCACATATTTTTATTCAAAATTTATATATATGGCAAATTTTAAATACTCTATATTTTTTTGATAAATTAAGTTTAAATATAATTTTATATATGTAATATTTTCAAAATTAAATTTTTATTTATTAAATAACCAAATCTTTAATTTAATGTATGTCACTCAAAAGAAAATATTTACATTTAGAGAAAAAAATATTATTGATGTGATATAAAATGAAACTTTTTTGACAAACGTTTGCATTAAATATGAAATTCAAAGCAAACTCTTTTCGAAATAAAAAAAGGCTTTTCTTAAATAGAAAATGTCTTAGATAAAACTATCAAAGAAATAAAAAGACACCAAAATGGTAAATGGGTGTAGATGAACGATTTTATAAAGAAATTAGTGAAGGAATGGAAGGAATTATACATTCTTTAACATTGAAATTATTAGAAAATGGGCTTATGAATATGCAACAGAGGAAAATAGATGGTTTTATTACATCATTAAAAAAATCTTTGTCTTAAGTATGTATCAAAAGATAAAGTGGTTCAACTGATGAGGTTTTCCAAATTATTTCTTAAAAAATACTTTACCTCTATATTTAAGGAGTACAGCTAAGAAAACAATTTTAACTTAAATAATTCTAAAGGGAAAAAAATTATAGGATAAAGTAATACAAAGAAAAAATTACACTTTGTTTGTTAGTAAATGAGTTAGAATTATTTTTTCTCATTAGTTTTTAGACATAAATAGCAACCTAAGATCTTACAAAAACTTTAATTTAAATACATTAAACATATTTTAAAAACAAAATAAAAATTCATGACAAATTTTACAATATTATCAGAGAATTTTTTGGTTTTAAATGAAAAATTAATAAATTAAAACAGTAAAAGATAAAATTAATAAACAATTATCCAGCATATAAAAATTTTGAAAATCTAAATAGCATTATAATTTATTTTTTACCTGCGAATACAACCTCACTTATACAACCTTTAAACTAAGACATCAAATAAAGCAAATTTTAAAATATTTTTTCATAAAAATATCAATGATTTTTTAAGGAATATGTAGAACTATAATATTTTAAATGTTATAATATTTAAATGATTGTTTTTAAAAGAATTTAACCTTTTAAATATAAAAATTGTTTTTAATCTTTATACAAAAAGAAGTAGTAAGAAAATATCAAAGGATGAAATTAAAAAAGCATTTAAGCAATTTTCTAAAGCGTTTATAGTATAAAGGAATATTCTAAAGATATATTTATATGAACAATGTATTTAAACGATGATTAGATTCTTTTGTATATGATATTGTTGATAAATAACTTATTGGTGAGTTCGAGGACAATGAAAGCATCACAGAAATTGAAGGTATCTAGCTTTTTAAGAAAATGAAACATTATATAAAGAGTTTGATGAAATCAAGAAGTTAACATTAAAACATGCACTAAGTTGTATAATATCTTCCTAGTTTTTTGAAAATGCTTTCAGAGATGAATCGAATAGTAAATAAGCATTTAAATTTATATACGGCACGGTAACAATTATATTTTTCAAATTTTAATTTAAAAATATCTTATTTTTTGTTTTAATAATAAAAGTAATCTAGTGACAATATGAAAAAAAGTATTTGGCAATTTAAGATATCAAATTAAATTATAAAAACTAATAATTTTCCAAATTAAGTTACATATATAAATTTTTAATAAGAAAATATAGTGGTCTTCATATTATCGTTATTTTTTCATTTAATATTTTCAAGTGAATAATAAAATAAAACTAAAAAGTAACTTTTTCATTGAAAATCATTGAAAAATTTAAAATAAAAAAAATTGTTATATAAATTTGTTTCAATTCTTCAAGCATTAACAATTTAATTAAATTTCTTTTAGTATTTCTTAAATATCCTTAAAAAACAGAAACACGGAAAAAGTTCATTGCGTTGTAAATATAATTAATTAATCGAAAAAAAATATTCTGGCTACATAGAACACATTAGAGATTTTCACTAAAGAAATAAATTTTATGAGAAAAAAAAAAGAATTACAGGAAAAAATAATATATAAAAATTTTGTATATTTAAAGTAGTAATTACTACAGCATTGTAATGAACTCTCACGTTATATAAATGAAACTCCTTTGTTGATTAGTCTTATATATAGTAGCTTTTAAATTTATCAAATATCTGGAAAACGCAATAGAATTATACGGCGAATGCGAAATTTTGAAATAAAAAAAATAATATGTTTATAAAAACATTAAAAGAGAGATTTTAAAATTTTAGATTTTTCTAATATTTTCACAGGCGTATAACCTATTCATGTTCTGCTGTTGTCTTTTCTAAGAGAAAGCGTAAATTTCACCTCGTATAAAAAATAAAATCCTCGTCTTTAAACCTTCTTTATAAATTTTCAAAATTCAGTTCTCATTTACATCTCATAGTCGAATTGATTAAAGCGTTTCGGGCTATAAAAATCGTTACTAGTCTTTTTAAAATTAATAAAATGTTAATACAGCTCTGTAAATGGTGGATATGCTTAAAGATATAAAGTTTTCTTTTTCTAATTCTTTCGTATCTTTTCATATTAATAAAACAATCACTGCAAATAATTTCTTCAGATGCACTTTAAATCGTCTGAAACACTGAAATCCTTTGACCTTCTCATATAAGTTGCTACAAATCTCGTATCGATTTATTTCTTGATTATGCTGCTTATTTTAGTTCTTGGTATTAGTGGTAAAAAAATTATTAATTGCTGCCATTCAACGACGTTCATTATATCATCTACAAATCATTTCTCTACACTTTTATAAAACTCGTTTTATCTCTATATAGATTAAGGGCCTTCAGATTTTTATTTTATATTTTTGACAATAATAAATAAAAAAATTATATTTAATATTTATTTTTATATTTACTTGACAAATAAAATGAAATAATTTTAGTAAAAAATAAATTTTTAATAAAAGTAAATTAAATGTAAAAATGACAATAATAAATGAAACCCACTATAAGTCACATATAAAAAAGATTTTATTGTATTTATTGTAATTCATTATTTTTCATATTACCACAACCATTTTTTAAAATATTTTATTTATTTAGGATGAGTATTTTTTATATTTACAATATTTAAAAACTTGAAAAATACCATAAAATACCCAAAAATATTTTTAAAATATTTTTAAAATAAGAAAAAAATGTAAAGTATATGTTCCAAGTTGCTAAAAGATAAAAAAATACGCCAAAAACATATTTTTTATTTGAATGAAAAATAAAGAGAGCGTCTAAAATAAAACATATGTAGCAAAATGAATAAGGATACAGACAAAAGGGGGTTTAATGCCGGCTCGCGGTAGATAAAAGCAAACAATATCTTATTAACAACTATATTTACTATGAGTTTTAGTGTAGAGAGTGTAAAAAGCTTAATCACACACGAGAAACTAGATAATAAAGCAGTTTGAACACTTAAAAAAGTTCCAATGTTTTTAGCAGCGCTCATAGCGATTTTGCTCATAAGTAAAAGCTAAAAGAAAAATTTCTAATCTAATTAGAGAAGTGTACTACAAATTGATTATCAAAAAAATATATTTTATTAAAAATGAGCTGTAGAAAACCAATATACATTTTATGGAAAATAGAATTTCTAATGTTTGTATAACATTTAAAAAGTTAAAAAACAAAACAAAATATCCTTTATTAAGCAAAACCACTAGATAATTAGTAAAGATATAATAGACATTAAATACGAAGTGTTTGAAAAATATTTAAATATATTTTTTGTACATAAAAAGTTGTTTAGAAACGCAAAATATTAAAATTATACATCTAGACGCTACACATAGGCTAAATGATTATAATGATCTATTAATTATAGGGGTTCTTTGGTGAGAAAGTAGCTTACGCTTTTGGCTTGTGTTTAGATTCTCTTTTATTATTCTTATAAAAAAAAATTTCTCATAATACTTTTTTTTATTTAAAATTTTCTCTTTAAATACTTTTACTGTTTCAAAACTAATTAATTAACTGTTATTTTGTAACAATTTACATTTGTAATCTTTATATACTATAACTGGGGTTCTAATCATTTTGGTCAATTTCAAGCAATTTAGATATTAAAATAATAATTCAATATTGAATTAATCATATTTTACTCAATTTGGAATTTAAACAAAATAATTAAAAATTAAATGTCTTTTTTATTCAATTTGGTTAAATTACGTACAAATTAGTCAGTATAAATTAAAAAATAAATTAAATATAACGATTTACAGAAGTATACTAAAACAATTAGAAAATAGTTGTGAAATAATATGAACAAGATAAAACAACAGAAGAAATCGTATTGTTTGTTACAGATATACCCCAAACAACCATTTCAAATATAATTCAAATATACAAAGACAAGGGCGTAGTACGAAACACCAAAAAAAGTCAATAATAAAAAATTTATCACAAAAAATCTTTAAGAAAACAAGAACGGGTTCGCGGGAAGACTTTACGAAATATCTTGAAGAAATTTCATAGTAACCTTTTTGAAGAAAAAATATTATTTTCTGTGTAAGTTCCATACATAGAGTATGTATAGGAGTACTTTTACTTTTAAAAAAACTATTGTTTCTCCGGTATCAAGGAATAATTTCGATTTTATTGAGAAAAGATTTATAATTGTAATATGGTTTTTACAGCTGCAGAGTGTTTTTCGAATTCAGAATTTTTTTTCGAGATAGAAAGGCTTTTCC
This sequence comes from Chrysopa pallens, assembly GCA_020423425.1. Taxonomy (NCBI): domain Eukaryota; kingdom Metazoa; phylum Arthropoda; class Insecta; order Neuroptera; family Chrysopidae; genus Chrysopa; species Chrysopa pallens. The sequence goes on along the minus strand of CM035597.1, from coordinate 5,044,575 downwards.
TTAACCTTAAAAAAGACTATGGTTAGAATCTTAATGAGTGTAAGCCTTATAAAGACTTTTATCATTTTAAAATCAAGAAACCTTCCAATGTGCGCTTGTATGTCAACTTCTAGAATATTTTTACATAAATTAAGTTACTAGCCGTAGAGGAAAGAAAGCTTTATTTAATATTTAAACACTTTATTTTCTATTTAAATCCATTGAATATTACAAGAAGCATAATAATCATGGTCAATGTTCGATTTCATTATTGTATTGAAATACAAAATTTGAAAAGAAAAATAGGGCTATTTTATTATTTCTCCCACTATATAGTCCATTTTATAATCCTATAGAAAATTTGTTTATTAAATGGAAGCAATAAATAAGCTCTGTAACTCCTGATTCAGAAGAAGAGATTATTGGAAATATTTACAGGGCGTTAAATTTTTCTAGCATTGTGAATTTTAGCGGATACTGGAGAAACGTGATCAAAAATGATGTAAAGTCATTGCTGAGAGATGAATTACTCGAATAAAGAATATTTTTCGTATTAAATTTTAAATTTATATATTCAGTAAAATAATTATATTTAATTTATTTTTTATTTAATACTGAACAATTGTTCAAAATATTGACCATATTAAATAAAAAAGGACAATTATTTTTTACTTATTTATTAAAATGTCAAAATTGAATAAAAAACGATTAATTATATATTTAATTATTATTAGGGTTTACAAATTGTTTAAAGAATTGACTAAAATGACAAAACTCTCTATATATTCGGGTATATGAAACTTACATGTAAATTCTTTTGTTTGGTTTTAGGAATAGCCACTGCTGAATTAGATAATACCTGTATTTGGGTTTAAAATGAAACTTAAAAGTTAACTAACTCAACTAGAAAGAACTTTGAACCTTATGCTCTAGTTTTGGATGCTGCGCTTCAAAAAATTTCTTTAAATCAAAAATACAGAATATAACTACCTTGATATTTATTGTGTTTTTACAATGATGAATATAAGTAAATATATTTCTGGATTTCAAAAGAAGTTTGTAAGATGTTAATAGTGATATTCATGTATTATAAATGTCATTTAATGAGGAAGATATTTAAAATGCTGTGTTGAATTTTTTTATAAAGTACGATTATTTTAAGGTAAAACTTCAGCCTTAAATATTTAAAAAACAATTTTTACAAAAACAAAACGTTGTATGAACATTAACAAAATTTTTCTTTAAGTAAAAACAATGCTTTAGAAAGCTTTATTATAGTTTTGCATGAAAATTTTTCAATTAAAAAAAATAATATTATTGAACTCTTTATCAACTTTGAAAAAAATTTTTTAATATATATCAGCTAGTTATACCCTCTTGCCTCCGAAACTATATATGATAGTTTATATTAAAATATTTTTTAATGAACAAGGTTTTATGTATTTCCATGACAGAATACATAAACATATTTGCTTTATGAAATTTAAAAGAAAGATCAACAGTCAGATAAATTCATTTTGAGTTCGTTAATATACAAATTAGAGAGTTAAATTTTGAAAATTTTATTTTTTTCAACCCAATAAGGAGTTTGAAATTTTACTGGTGTAATTTATTCCTGATTTTTTATGAAATATAAAATATTCAATCACATCTTAAAATTTCTGACAGAAAAGAAAAGCAAACATAAAATTGATTAAGCTTTTTTATACTAGATTCAAAACAGATTGATTGAAAAATAGTGAATGGTGTCTGTTTAATTTATAAGTAGATGATAATTAAAATTTTTTAATTTTTAATCGATAAAATTATTTTACAAAAAAAGGTATCACAATTAAATTTAAATGTTTTTATTCATATTCGTTACTTTACTATTTTTGTTATATAAATATTTCTGAAATAGTAATTTTCATAATTTTTAGGGTTATTTAAATTTTTCGAAAACGATTTTGACCGAGATTTTGAATTATTTTTGTTATTTCTGCTAATTATTTTGTAAAATTATGGGCAAATTTGATTTTTAAGGACACAGTATTATTTCTTATTTTTTATAACTTTTCTTTTGTTATTTTTACATACCTAATTATCCTACTGTTCTAAAAATTCTATTTCTAGAAAAAATTTAGTTTATAAAGAAATAAAAATTTTAACCCATGGAGAAGCAATCCAAAACTTTAAATAAAGTTAGTAAAAACAATTCATTTAATATTAATATTCGAGAGCTATCTTAAAAATGGATCCTTGCCTCGATGATACCACACCTACATTAAAAAATTATAAAAAATAATTTTTATTAATTTAATAGTTTTAATAAAACAAATTATTCAATTTTAATGTTTTATATTGTTTTTGATAAAATAATAAATTTTTTTGACCGTTATAACCAAAATAGAAAGCAGCAAAAATGAAGAGTAAAAAAGTAAAACATTACCTACTTTACTACAAAGAGCTGCCTAGAGAACAACAATAAAGATAAAAATTGTTTTTTAAAAACAGTTTAAAAAATTTCTGATTTAAAAATTATTATTAAATTTTTAAATTTATTTTAATATTTATTTATAAATTTTCCCTCGTTTGTGAATGGAAATAAAAGTATATAATAAACAAAAAAATACCTTTAATTCGAGATTACTCTTATATAGTTAAGTATTAAAATTGAAAATATATAAGAGACTTTATTAGAAAGAAAGCGTTACATTTCCCGATAGTTATTATAAAAAATTTTTTTATAAAATATTTTTTTATATACCCCTTTTATACGAAAATTAAAAATACTTTAAAAAAATACCAAGAATATAATAAAATAAAATGCCTCACGAAAGATATAGTGGAAGATTATTGTTATTAAAGAATTGAAAAATCAAAAAAGATTTATGATGTTAATGCTATTATTAATGTAAATAGAAAGGGGATATAGTTATTAAATTTAATAAAAATTATTAAGAGTAAAGAATTTTTATATTGAATTTAATAAAAAAGTTTATGATGTTAAAGGATTAAATTACAAATACCTGGGATATTTAGATATAAATAATATTAAATTAGATTTGTTTTTTTGTGGACTACTGGATTATTTTGATGATGGTTTAGCTGTGATAAAGTTCTTTTTAAATGTATATGGAGACGAAGCATGGAGAAATGATATTTATAATGACACGCTTTATATTTATATCTTAGGGATAAAAATTGGGAAATATTTCTTGAAATTTATAATAGAAAGCATATTTACGAGAAAAATTTATATTTTGATTTTTGCACAAATATTTATAGTGTAGAAAAAAATTTTGTATTTTTAAAAAATATTAAGTTAAAAAACTGGGATTGAATGCAACCGATTTCAACTTAGGTAATGCATTTTTACCTAATGTAAATATATATACTACCATATATAATTTAAAAAATACATTTTTAGAAAAAAAGAGAATATTGAAAATCAATTTTTATTCTAAAATCAAAAATCTTTTCAATTTTATCAGCAGTAAACCCTTTTACCCTGAGCTTGGTAAAAAATTATTAGAAGATCTATTAAAAAATTATGGTGTGAGGTTCAATAAATGTGTAAAAAGTGCAGAATTTATTGAAAGGTATAAATATCGCCCTGATGATTTTCTCGAGGGTTCCAGGGGGTATAGGTTAGAGGTTAGGACTAGATGTGACAAGGTTAGAGGGATCAGGGATCATTTGAAAAGGTATTTTAAAAAAAATATTTTAAGATAGTAAACTCAGAAGTAATGTATGAATTATTGAGAAATTCATACAAAAATTTTTATAAAATATATGAAGAAAATCGTTGCTTCAGTGGTGTCGTTTCTTGTTTTCTAAGTGAGATTTTATATAATGAAATTTATATAAGGGGTAATATCAAAAAAATTTCATTCTCAACCCCAGATTTAAGAAAAAATGTTGAGCTAATTTATAGTCATACCCCAACTGAATACAGTGAAAAAATTTTTTATAACATTTTCAATAAAATTAATCAGGAGCAGTTTCTAGAACTAATATTCTCCAAATTACATTTAAGAAACAGAGAAAAAATTTTTGAAGTAATTAAGGAAAGAAATATTTTTGATAGTTCCAACTTATTATTAAATTATATTCAAAAACAATTGAAGTTGAAACAATCACAGATATTAATGAGAAAATACTGTGATATAGAGTATCTTGAAGATTTTTTTATACAAAAATCAAGAACAGATACTCTATGTTTTGTTTCATTTTATGATTATAACTTCTTGTTTGGTGAAAACAACATGTGGAAAAATATCATCAAAGAAAATGATATATTTAAAAATCCACTTACCACTCAATTAACTAAGCTGTCAAAAAAAATGATCTTTTCCAAAAAAAGAAAAAAATATTATTCTCAATTGCTTAAATATTTCAAAATAACAAGAAAGGATTGTAAAGAGTTATCATCAGTCGAAATTAATCAAATAAAATATGGACTGATGATTTATAAAGATGAACAAATGGCTGCAAATTACATTTATGAAAACACAACCTTTTGTTTTCATTTTACATATAATTTTGATTCATTTTCTAAGCTAGTCAAAAATTTAACATATGACCAACAGGTCGATTTAGAAATTCTACCTCTTAGCGAAAGCTTAAATTTTTTAAGGTTTAGATACTAGTAAACCATAAAGTAAGTGTTTAAACTTTTCAAATCAGAATAATTATCTTCTTCAAATTCCCAAATCGCTTACCCCACGAGATTAGATTAACTTAATTTTCAACCTTATTGCCAAGTAACCAATCATATTAAACTACTTTGATTAATCAATTTAAAACTTTAGGTCAGGGTATGATGTGCTCTTACTGGGGGTACTTTTGTGTATTAATATTAGGCGGACAAATTAAACCTCCAATTTTCCCTCCAAATAAATAAAAATAAAAATAAAAATAAAATAAAATAAAATAAAATAAAATAAAATAAAATAAAATAAAATAAAATAAAATAAAATAAAATAAAATAAAATAAAAATAAAATAAAATAAAATAAAAATAAAATAAAATAAAATAAAATAAAATAAAATAAAATAAAATAAAATAAAATAAAATAAAATAAAATAAAATAAAATAAAATAAAATAAAATAAAATAAAATAAAATAAAATAAAATAAAATAAAATAAAATAAAATAAAATAAAATAAAATAAAATAAAATAAAATAAAATAAAATAAAATAAAAATAAAATAAAATAAAATAAAAATGAAATAAAATAAAATAAATTACAAATAATTTTTTATATTTTAATGTTTTATTAATTTGATGGTCGGTTCTTTTTAACCAATAAAATACTGAAAAATCAAGTATAATTTATTAAAGAATATAATAATTTACTTAAACACTCAATAAAATATAAAAAACCTTACACATTATTTAAAAAATAATAAGTAAAATAAAACAAATAGTTTATGAAAAACCAATAAGTACTAAAATTTTAAAATTATTACAAGAAGTTGTGGTAGTACAAGGCTCCTAAATTATTTTTTAAGAAATTTGTAAAAATTGTTCATAACTTTTATTTAATTCTCTTCGAATGGGTAAGAGTACACACACCTATTTTTTCATTTTAAGAACCGTTTTTTCAGAATTAACAGACCGTCCTTTAGTATCTTTTAGATTCTTGGGTTGGTCTACAACAGACGTAAAATAAATTATAAAATTTCTCATTTATTGTGCAAAATACAAGAAACCATGAAAAAATAGCATATTCTTTTTTATATAGTATACCATCAGTAATTATATATTAAATTTGAAAGCATGTAAACAAATGTATATAAATTATATAATTAAAAATATTTATCTTTAAATAAATTTAAATATATCAAAACCATTCACAACATATCTATTATACATCTGAACCCATTTTTAGACTAATGTTTTTGTAATGTACTTTGTCAAATAACAAATGATGTAGAGCTTAGAAATATTCCATAAAGTTCTAGCTAGATCTTAAAGGCTTAAATGCAGGTAACTTTTCTTAACATTTCCTTAGTGCTTAAATATTAAGAATAGACAAAATTAAGCATTTCTTCTAGTTTATTAAAGAAATATTTTATTGGGTTAAGATATGCTGATATAAATTCTAGATTTTTCTTAGAACAATTAATGATTATTCTTGAGGATAGAGCCCCAGAGCTCAATAATTAACAGATTTAAACTGTTAAAGGTATTCCTTTAAGCCTAAAAATATAATTTATTTAATAAAATAAAAAATAAAATAAAATAAAATTATAAATTACTTAATAAATAGAAAATGGAGAAATTACTTAAAATCCGAGTTTTTTATTTTATATCCCAGATATTTTTTTAATAATTCATTTATAGTGATGGACAAAAAAGATTTGTGTTTAAAAAAATTACAAATAAAATATATACAACAGTATCATTATAAGAAGTATTAGCAAAATTCAAATCAGAGAAAACGAACCAAAAGTCTGGCATAAAGGAAATTTTATATCATCGCCATAAATTAAAAGGGTTATATATTTAAAAATTTTTAATGTACAAAAAAGTTTTGTATTTTATCACAAAACAATTTTTGGTGAAAGTTTTAAAAGTTACCGCCTAATATACCTCCAAAAAAGGTTTAAAAACAAGATTTATAGTACCGATATGTTAAAAGTCAAAAGAAATTACAAAGAGCTTACAATTGAATCAAAAAAAATGATTTTTGATTGGGCAAAAAAAGGATTTACTCAAAATAAATAGCTAATTTAGTAAACCGTAGCCAGCAGAATATTTCATATGTTATCGCAAAAAACAAAGAATTAACAATTATAAAGAAAAAACTTTTCTCTGGTCGGAATAAATTAATAAATGAAAATATAGACAACAAAATTTTAGCTGAAATTAGTGAAAACCGGTTCCTAACTGGGTGACAACTCCTCGAAAGAATACGAAAAGATGAGAACGTTATGTTATGTGAAAGAACCAGACGAAGGGCTTTAAATACTCATAAATATAAAGCATGTTCACAACCTAAAGAGCCTTTAATTTCCGAAAAAAAAATAAAAAAGAAAGAAAGGCTCTGGCAGAAGCTTTTCTTATAAAGCAAAAATTCTTTTGAGAAAAAGTTATATGGTCAGATGAGACTAAAATAAACTTTTTTTGTTCAGATGGAAGTAATATGTATGGAGAAGGGAAGGCGAAAGCACTGATTAAAAATGTACGGTGAAAACCGTCAAGAAAGGTGGCGGAAGCATAATGTTCTGGGGATTTATGAGTTCCAAGGGAGTAGGAAAGCTAGTTCCTATAGATGGGATTATGAAAGGTGTCGATTATATAAAAATTATTCAAGAGAATTTATTTTTATCTTCTAAAATGATGAAGCATGATTCAGATTTTGTTTTTCAACAAGACCTGGATCCGAAGCATACCAGCAAGATAGTAAAAAGATTTTTCGAAGAAAACCATATCGAAGTGCTTGAATGGGTTGCACAATCTCCGGACCTTAATATCATTAAACATGTATGGGCCTATGTTAAGAAAGAATGCTCAAAAAATCCCGCCTCGTCTAAAAGTGAAATGTTAAATAAAATTTACGAGATTTGGAATAACATTGATTTGGAAACAATAAAACTCCTAATGGATTCACTTTACAAAAGATTTATTGCTGTTATAAAGGCTGAAGGAGGGGCTACGAAATATTAAATAAATTGAATATCCTAATACAAAACTTTTTTGTCCAACCAATTATTTAGAATTTTTATTTTATATTATTATGGGATAATAAAGTTTTTAATTAAATATATACCCTTATTGATTCATAGATCATAAACAGAAAACTGCTTAATCTATAAATTTCATACTTCCGAGTTAAGGGCGAAATGGTGTTTTTTTTTGTAATACAAATCTTTTTTGTCCATCACTGTATTTATTTTAAAATAAATATTTTTTTAATAATTAAATTATTTTTAAAAATTCATTTATTTCTTAATAACTCATTTATTTCTTAATAACTGAGTTATAAAATTAATATCTCAGTTCTAAAATTAATAATTATATTTAGTAAATTAATAAATATATTCATAATATCAGATTTAATTAAGTTTATTATTTTGAGAGAAAAAACTTCTTTAATTTCATAAACACCTGGTAAAAACAGTGATTCTTCTTTTAAATTAGCACCTTGATACGAATGTTTATTCAATTTAAAGGATTTATCTTTTTTAGATCCATTTCCTCTCTAATTTTTGAATGAAATTTAGAATCTTTAGATGCTAACGGAGGGTACTTTTGTGAAATTTTGCCAATGCAAAACAAATTTTGGTTATGCTATTCATTAAGTGTCTTGATTATCTGTACCTTATTTTTAAAACTTAAATAGCAATTTTAATCTTCCAAAATATTGTTCAACAATAGCTCTTTCTTTGTATTTAAGAGTTTCTTTATATGTTAAATATCTTTTTTTAGGAGTGGAAAGTACTCTATAATTTTGTCCTCCACCAACATAAGCTTTATCTCCCATAATTGCCCACATTGTATTTTGATCATTTTTCATGTAATTCGTCTCAGCAGTATCTTTCAATGTAAATTGTTTAAATATATGGCTTCTTTTTTTAGAGATATTGAAATCATGTACATTTCCTGGAAAACAATCAGATAAAAGGCACAATGTCCATTAAACATAACTGCTACTTTAGTCTTAAGACAATGCAAGTGTTGTTTTCCTGAAAAAACTCCTTAATATCATTAAAAAGTCCGGTTGGCTTCTATATTTTAAATACTGTACAATCCACAACAAGTGCAACTTCAGGATTATTAGACAAAAATTTTCTATGAATCAATTGTTCTTCTTCCTTTAACGGAACAATAAAACATCATGTTAGCAGAGGTGCAAGAGCTTTAATAGACTTGTTTAATATTAAATTACATGTGGGCGAAGTTAAGTCGAAAACATGCACCGATCGTTCCATTGTATCATAATGTTTCAAATGTATATGAACCATAAGAAGCCTATCCTTTTCTTTTAACTTTGTCCTTCTATCTTTTACTCTTCTTTAAATATCAAATTTTCCTCTACTATCTCATAAATATAAGTAAATTCCTCTTCCGTGAAGCCAGTGCAGATTTTAATTATATTTTCTTTCAATCGTACCTTGTTATAATAACTAGCTTCCTCAATATCAGCCTCACTTTGAAAGATAAAGTGCGTTAAGTAATCGCAATTGTTGTAATATTCCTTATTTTCATCGTTTCTGACGTAAGATCTTCAAGATACTCTTCCATTTTTTATATATTTTCAATAATAATGAATCTATAATCTAATTATTAATTTTATAACTGAGTTATTAATTTCATAACTAAGTTATTAAGAAATAACTCAGTTATTAGAAAATAAACTAATAATTAAAAATATAATTATGTTATTAAAAAATTTTCTGAGTTATAAAAAAATATCCAACTTATAAAAATTGTAACTGAGTTATTAAATTAAAAACTCAGACATTAAGTAATTTATCCAATATAGAACAATTAATTTCTATATTTTAAATAAAATAGAAATTCATTATTTAATTATTTGTTTCTTGTAAAATAAATTCAAAAATATTTAAAAATGCTTCCCTTACTTATAATGCGTTTCTTCCTCTCAATTTTTTGTATCTGTAATCAAATTCTTATAGAAAAGTTAATAAATTATTTTCAAAACACCTCTTCTTCTTCTAATTTCGTATTTTAATATTGACTAAAGCTTCTTAATATTGTTAGAATGAAACCCATCCTTGTTTGTAAATCCTTTTGTATGATTTACTACATGATATATGCTGATATTGACTTAACTGAACTAGGAAGGTGCGGCGTCGACCCGCAAAAAACGAAAATTTTTACTGATAAGCTTCAACTCGCCATTAAATTACATATGTAAATATATAAAAAATGCAAGTAAAATTTTGATATCTTTTTCAAATATCAATGTAGATATTCTACTGTCTACTTAAAAATTTATTGAACATGTATATAACAGTATATGTGATTAATTTGAAAAATCATTATTGCTTTATACCAGCTTAGGTACTGGGTGTTTTTATAAATATTTCAGTAATCATATAAGAAAATTACATTCATAAAATTCTTCTGTTTTTTAAATTCAACATTGTTTATTATATAATAATAAATTAATAAACAGCGAAATGCGGTAATACTTTCAAATTTTTGTGTTAAATCTAATCTTTATCTTATATAAAATAAATAATATTTGCCGTGAACTCTAGATAGTTCGCCGGTTGCAAAAAATGTTTCTAAAATGTTTTTTTATCAAAGTCTTTAAGCTGATTTTCTTTTTTTAATTGTCTTGTAATTGTTATCATTCTTCTTAGCTGCCTGGGGTATATCTTTTTATTTTAATTAAAAAATTATTGAAATATTTTGTTGGTATACAACAATATTTTTACAAAAATTTGTAGTTTATTTTCTAAGCGCTTAAATTTAATGTTACATTTTTTAAAAGATAAGCATTTTCAAAAAAATAGAATCTTATTTTTTGAGTAAATATTTATATTTAGTAAAAACAACTAATATAAAATATTTTTTTAAATTGTAGTGTTTAAGAGATATTAATATTAATTAAAGAAAATTTAATCATCACAATTATACTTAAAGATTTCATTTATAGATGTTATAAAATAAAATTCGCTTAAATAACAATAATTACATAGTAAAATAGAAAGTTTAAACTTTTTTTAACTACATTCTGAAAAGTTTTCTTTTCTTTGATTATATTGGTTTAGATTCAATCTTTTTTTTTGTTTTTTTAACTTGAGTATATCTACAAACTTTCCAATATTTGGATGTGGTATTAAAGGCTTTTGATTTATACTCTTATGTCATGCTTCACCCTATTAATTACTTGTGGAATATTATTCAACATTCTTTCGTACACGATCAAAATTTTGGCTCATAATCTTTGTTATTTTTCGATTCATCGTATTTATTTAAAAATATATTTCTAAAATACTTTTAAAAATTTTCTAAAGATTTTAATCCGTTAACAGTGCAATAATAAAATATTTTATCGTATTCATGTTTTATACCATAAAAAGAAACAGAAGGAAGAGAAATTTTAGATCTAAAAATTCTATTTATTATGGTATTGTTTTCATATGTCATTTTAAGTTCTAACTTACATATTTCTTCAGAGAGGTTGCCCTTAATGAAAAAGACATACTTGAATTTTAGATGAATCAAAAATAAAACTTATAGTATTTAGAGGATAAAATTCAAAGTAAATGATTTTAAATTCTAGTGGTTGGATAACCCGGATTTCTCCTGCTTGGTTTTAAAATATTTAGAAGAACGCATCCTTTATTAAAAAAATGACTATTTATAGCTTTAACCCTATAAATAGTACCAATAACTATTTTTCAGTTTTGGGGTTGATCAATCTTTCAAAGTCAGGCAAATCTCCTTTATGTTAATAGGGGCTTAGCGATGCACCCTCCACAACTCTAATAATTGAATCAATAAATTTTGTAGTAAAGATATTAAATTGAATTAAAAGTTAGCTTACCATTAATAATAGAAAAAAAATCTATAAATTTTGTTTCATTTATACTTAATATCGCACTCTTGTTGCACCAATGTTTTATTACTAATAAAGTTTATACAAGAAGTTAGTTTTTTTTTTAATTTGTTCAATATTTTCATTTCTTGTAGGGTTTTAATCATGGGTTAAAAATTTAAATATTTTTAATGAATTATTTTCCTAAAAAAATATTAACTTTTTTTCGATAGTTAATATAAAAAAATAACTATTTTTACAACTTAAATCAGGTTAGCTTGAAATTAAAACATTTTTTATCTTTCAAGGCTATGCAATTGTTTTAAATCAAAGTTAGCAAATGTTTCTCAGACTAAAAAAAAACTTATTAGAAAATAAAAACCAGGCAAGCGTACCGGACATGATTTTATTTTTAAGTTTGTTTTCATATTATCTTACAGGTATTGCTAAGATAGACGGGGAGATGCCATATAAATAAGTAAATGTATAAAGTCAAGCCGAAGAACTTGCTAAATGTTCTTTTTACAGAGTTTTCTGCCATTGTCCTTATTATGCAGTAATTTATTTTAAAAACAAAGTTTTTGGAAAATAAAATATATTATTATATTTCCTAAGTAGACAACATTTTCAGATATAAGAAACTTATGAATAAAAGAAAAGAATCAACAAATTTTTTTCAAATATATATTATAACGGTCCTGTTTTTTTTAAAAATCTCATATTCTGATAATTATTTTAAAATATTTTGTATTATTATATAGAATTTCTTTGTATAGAAATATCCAAACAATTAAATTATTCCAAGTAAAATATACAAAGTTTAAGTAGAAGAAAACACAAAAAGCATTCTGAATGTAAATATAATATGTATAAAGTAAATTGAAAAACAATAGTTCTTCTAACATGCAAAAAATTTATTTATTATTTACCAATTAATTTAAAATTTTTTTTAGCACACAACAGTAAAATAAAAAAAGCATTTAATAAATCCATTTAAAACATTTTTGATCAAACGCCCATTATATAATTAAACCGTCTTTTTAAAATTTATTATACAACTAATAAAAAAGAGATGTTTATATGTTTCTTACAAACTAAAAAAAAAATAACAAGCAAAATTTTTTAATGCGAATATATTAATTTGATCTGTTTAATTTTTTAAGGATTAAAAAAATTTTTAAAAATATAAAAAAGAAATTTTAGAGCATCTATGATAGTGCAAAAGAGATTTGTTGGGATATTATTTATAATATGTTTACTAATTTATGGCAGTAAACCCATTATAATCCAAAAAGAAGAGACACCTGATAACAGCAACGTTGAAAACGAACCCAATTATTTTGATTCGGAGAATGGTAATTTAGTATTCGATTCTAACGAACAACCTGATTATAAAACAGAGAAAACTCATACAAAATTTATTTTCCTAATGAAAGATTTATCGGATCATGTTGAACAAATTGACTTTGACCAATTTCTCGAACACTCAATTATACAGGATAAAGACGATCCAAAAATTTTTATTAAAATAAAAAGAGTAAATTTTCTTGTAACAAATGATGACCCTTGCAATGAGATTTTAGAGTTTAGTGAAAAATTATTTAATTTGAAATTTGACAATACAGAAAATTCAGGATTCTATAAGGACAGAATCATCATTAACGATCACAATAAAAAACTTTTTTGTTATAAAAATGATGAAAATAAAATACCACAAATTTTAGACAATCATGATAAAATACCGAATGCTAATTATACAATTGTAGATACTAATGCAGAAAACATTTTAAACGATATCTACGCAATTAATAAAGTCCATGAAACACAAGAAAAACTAAAACAAAGCGACTCATTTTTTAAAGATACCAAATATTCAAAAAAAGAAGAACAAATACATGAAAATGAGGTACCGTTTCAATATAATACCATCAGAAAAGGTAGGAATTTTGTAGTAAATAATACAAATACTTTAAAACAAACTCACTCATTCGAAGAAAATAAATCTGAAACGAATCCTAACGAAGTTAATTTTAATGATAAAAATACATTTAATACAACAATGAACGAAAACCAGAATAAATATATCAATATGTCAAAAGAAAAACACAATTCTTTAGCTACTAGCAAGATTCCGACACCTGTTTCTATCGCTCAAACTCATAAACTTTTATCTGACGAAAGAGTGAAATCTTCACTAAATAATAACAATCACAATGATATTAACACCACTTTTTCATCTATAATTAAAGAGGATAGATATGAGCAGCAAAATGAACAAAGCGGTTCACCTTTAGATGATTTAATTTATCAGAGCGAAGTGAAAATAAACAAAGATAAAATTCCTTTGGCGTCTCATGATTATTTCAATCCCAATTACATTAACTATCTCATTACTACAGATGGCTCAGATAACCAAGATAATGGTTTAAAATACACCACAGAATCAATAAATCCGAAAACCCGGACCAAATTTATCATTTCAAACAATAATGATGAAGACAGAAAACAATTTAAAATTATTGAATCATCTTCTACAGAGAAAAATTTAGCAAACAGCACTGAAAGTATCATTAAAAATAAACTTGAAAATTTTATATTTGATAAAAGTAATCATGAAAATTACTCGATAGAAATTTCAAAAACTACAGAGGGTATTATCGAAATAACAACAAAAAAAGATGAATTTAGCATTAAAAAAGATTATACAACAGAGACTCCTCGAAAATCACGGTTAATTACAAAATCTCCAGACGAAATATCTAGTGAAGAAAGCACTACTAATACATTGGTTACTCAAAAAAATAATTTTTCTGCTTCTTTTTTAGATTATAATGACACAAATACGAAACTTTTGCAAAACAAACTCGGCCAATTTAAAGATTCCCAAGATCTAAAAACTAATTCTTCGGTTATTGTTTTGGATTATAATCACACAAATACAAATCTAACACAAAACGAAAATGGCCAATTTGAAAATTCTCCGGATCTAGAAACTAATTCTTCGGTTATTGTTTTGGACCTTAATCACACAAATACAAAGCTACCGCAAAAAGAACCCGGCCAATTTGAAAATTCTCCAGATTTAAACTACGATTCTTCAGTTATTGTTTTGGGCTATAATCACACAAATACAAATCTAACACAAAACGAACCCGGCCAATTTGAAAATTCTCCAGATCTAGAACATAATTCTTCAGTTATTGTTTTGGATTATTATCACACAAATACAAATCTACCGCAAAACGAACCCGGCCAATTTAAAGACTCCCCAGATTTAAACTACGATTCTTCAGATATTTTTTTGGATCTTAATAACACAAATACAAAACTTTTGCAAAACAAAACCGGCCAATTTGAAAAATCTTTAGATCTAGAACATAGTTCTTCAGTTAATGTTTTAAATTATAATCACACAAATACAAAGTTAATACAAAATGAACCCGTCCAATTTGAAAATTCTCCAGATTTAAACTACGATTCTTCCGGTAGTACAGTCAAAAAAGCAAAAAAAGATACGATAAAAGAAGCACCTTTAGAAATTTTTGAAGGCGTTGTCGATATAGCAATAGAAAATTTTGACAATTTTAAGAGTATACGTAAAAAAAATAAACTCCGAAAAGAAGTTAAAAATTCACATAAAAATAAGGCAAATTCTTCAAATCCAAAAACTATCTCTCCTGAAGCCAAACCTGCAAAACCAACTACAAGACCAACTTCTAATTATCATGAACCATATGATAACAACGATAAACCCAAAGATTCACCAAAAGAAATTAGACATGATGTTAGTAAACCTAAAGCACAAAATAACAATTTTAATAGGACATCAGTTAACAATGAAAGCGAACCCAAATTTGTAAATGATCATAAAAACAATACAAAGGTGGTAGAATCCAATCCTAAAAGCAAAATCAATAAATTAGAAGAAACAACAGATATTAAAAATGCTACTACAACAAAACAAACCCTTAACCAAGAAACTCAAACAAAACCACCAAAAAGAAATGGAACTGAACATAATAATCCAATAAAAACGACTAAAAATCCATTAGTTTACAAAACAACCAACAAAACGATTAACCACTATCCTCTTGACACAAAAACTACTACGCCAAAATCTTACAATTGGAATCCAAATCAAAATAATTTTAAAAATGGATCTATTTTACAAAATAAAATATTCGAAAAAGCAGAAAATTTTACTAAGTTCAATACACATGGAATAATTACTAAATTAGAAGACAAGATAGATACAATAGATAATTTTATTCAGGTCGGAAAATATGGGTTATCTATTATAGGAGTTTTAATTTCACTTCTTTTTTTGATGAAATATTTAAAAATTTTTGGATGTAGAAAATAAATCTGATTATTATTTGTTTAAAATATTTTATTTAATTACTAAATATTTTTCATTGCGCAAAAATAAAATATAATACTAATTATAATTTAATTTAAGTTTTTTAAACCAAAACTCTTTCCAATAAACTTATTTTTATCTATTATAAAGAATTTTAATATATATATTTTACTAATGTGACTTATGTCTTTTAAGAAATCATAAATTTTATTTTTATGAATCGACAAATATTTATATCCGACCTTGTTAATTATCCGCGTATTTCGATAAAAATATATTAATTTTATGAAAAGGGCAGATAATTAACAGGTTAAAAGAAGAAATCGAAAAAAACAAAGATAACATGTGAAACAAAAAATCTGGTAGAATCGATAGAACAGATCGCAAATAAAAAAATACTAAACACACTAAAATTTATCATAAAAAAATTTAATTTAATAATATCAACATAATATATGAGGCTTAAATCAAAAGTTTTATATTATTTTTTCTTCTTAAAATATATTTTATAAACTGAAATCGTTATAAACATAAGTTTCAATAGACATCATAATTTACAAAGTGAAAATAATGTCGAATTTAAACTTCAATTGTGGTTTAGAACGGTCTAATAAAAAAAGAATCAAAAAAGTTCGAATTTATAATTTTAATAGACTGTGGAAATTAAAGTTTTGTTTATATAAGAAGTTTAAAATAGGAATAAAAACTTCTTTTCATCTGAATTTAAAAAGTATTTATATTTAACTAACAGGTTAAAGCTCTAAAACAGATTTGCATACAATTTATAAAATAAGTTGATATTTAAAATTTTTTATTTGAATTCTCAAAATTCTTCGAAAAATTTATAGGAGAAAAAAAGTGGTGAAGTGGATGAATCTAAATTCGATATATAGCGTATATTTAAAATCTTTCTTAAATTTTAGATTTTTTCATTAGAACGCAGTACATTATAAGATTAGGGAGATAGACGAGGATAAAGGTATTCAGTATTTTTCTTTGTGGCGAAAAAGATTTTATAATTATTTTAAGAGTATTTAGAGTTTATTGTAAATAAGAATTCACTATCAAAATGAATGCATACCAAAGTAATCAAAATTATCAAATAACTCGAATCTTAGCATTAAATATCTTTTGATATAATTTAAAATTCCTAATTCTACGACTAATGGCATAGAAATTTATGATTTCTTTTAAATGTAGAGTAAAGAAAAAGAATATAGGTAGAAAAGGAAACTAATGAATAGGTTTTTTATATTTTATTAGAAGATATAGCGACATAGCTTCGCATGGATTCTCATCCCTAGATAACAAAAAAAAGAACAAAATAAATTGGGATATTAACTGAAGAATTTTTTTGGATGTAAACGGCTTTAAAATAAAAATAAAGAAACAAATTATAGGTTTCAATGTTGAAAATTTTAAAATATTAATTATTATTATATTCAGTTTTTTACTTAAAAATTTGTTTATATTTATTAGCTTAATTTTATACTTTTAAACTATGATTTTATTGACTTTTTTGATTTTTTTATTTTTTGAAATATGAATTGATTGTTCTGTATCAAAGCATTATACTTAATTATTGTTTTATTTTTTCGTATATTTTAAATTTTTAGAGGCATTTGTAAAAAAAAGTAAAAAATATATTTATGATTAAAATACAGTTTTTTTACTTCATTCAGATCATATGATAAATTAAGTAAATGAGATTAATAATTAATTTTTAGCTGAGTTATAGATTATCACAATTTTAAATTTAAAATAAAATTTATAAATTATCGATTATAATGACACACCGAATAATTTTTTTAGAATTTCTTAAGTATTTCTTTATTATTGATAAATATTTATTCAGAGTTAATATATTAGTTTATAGAAATATGATTTAATCTAATATTTACATATTATTGATAAATCTCTTGCTATTTAAAGAGGGTGGATTTTTGTGGGTTATATTTAGAATTATCAATGCACTCATATTTATTTAACTGACTGCCTTTTCTAGGCCTACCTCGGCTGTTACTCTTCCCTTGTTTCTCTTGTCTCATCCTCCTTGTATCGCAACTCTTTATATCCTTTATCCTGTCCAATTAGCTTCGTCTTCTCCTTTTTACTTTTAAAAAGTGGCGATCCAATAGGGTCGGACCCGACAAAAGACAAAGATATTAACGTATATTTTTTATGTTTGAACACAGAATTCTTGCTTTTACTATTTTATTCTTAAAAAAGTAAAGAAAATTTCATAATAATTCTAAAATACAAATAACTTAATATTTTTTTCTCTTACTAATTTATAAAATTAAAACATTATAATCATCAAAGAAATGTTTTATATTAAATTATTAAATTTTTTAGTTGTAAAAATATAAATAATATTTTTATAAATACGTTAAGTTTGCGAGAAAAATTGTATTTCTTATAATTTACAAATTAAAAAATAAAAGACCTTTTTTTTATTAAAGAAAAATAAGGCAATTAAAAATATCTTAAAATTTAAAAGAATATTTGGTCAATTTTACCAGCAAAGGCAAATTGAACTTAGTATTAAAAATTTTTTAATGTTGACTAATCTTCTTTATAAATAAATAGACACCCCGAACACATAGCAAAAGCGAAAAATCAAATACTTCCAAATTATTAAAAAATTTCCCCCATTTATTATATTCAAATATGTATAAAAGACTTATCATTTTCTTTAGTAATAAATCCTTTAAAAACATAAGTAAAATTATTATATCTTTTGTTAATTAAGTTTCGTTTTCCAATTTAAAACATAAGATTTTTTTTATTTAAAATAAGATAAAAATATTTTGTGTATTTGATAAAATTAAAGTCAGGATTAATAGCTTTTTCTAACTCGTTAGTTGAGGAGACAAATTCATCTATATTAAATACTTAAACTGTTTGTAATTTATATTTTTTATTCAATATGTTTTCATTTAAATTATTTTTGATACCAAAATTTCCACAAATAGAAAATTTTTTTGTATCATTAAAAACTTTTCTTTTCAGTATTTTTGGTGTTTTAAAAAGTAAATTTATAATAAAATTGTAAACGAATTTCAGATTTTTTTTAAAAACAATCTTTTGGATATTTAATATATTTGAAATTTCATATACTTGATTCATGAAAAGACTTTAACACTAATAATATTATATTTAAAATTTTTAAAAATATTTATGAAGTTATGTTTTATCTTATTGTTTGAATTTATAATGGAATTAAGTGAAGAATATCTGATTTGGAATGGCAAGTATTCTTGTGGTTACACCATTTGTTTCTTAAAACAAATCCATGTTCTAAATTCGCTTTCATTTTAAAAATTTAATTTTAATTCTTCGTTCTTATCCTTTATTTTTTTAGCTAAATTTTTGTTTGTTTTTTGATACTTGGTAAATAAATCAGACTTTCAATTTTGGAATCTTCTGGAAAATTTTAAGATTGGTTGCTAAGAGTTTTCTCTTGTTTAACAATCTGTAGTTAAAATTTCATTTTTCTTAGACGTTCTTGCAATACGTTAACAAATTGAATTTCATTTTGTTTTTTAAGTGATTTTTGCAAATTTTGTAAGTTGCTGTGTGATTAAAATTCTTTTACTCTCTTTAGCAATTCTTGATTCATAATATCATTTACTCATAACTTGAATATCAATTGATGAATTCTTTTTTATTCTTATTTGTACATTTTAAAATTTCTTCTGAGCTTTCATTCGGCAGCTGATTCATTGCAGCTGAGAATTTGATTTGCTTTCTTTATTGCTTTCAATCCTAAATAAGCCACTAGCACAAATATTTCTAAAATCGAAAAGAATAGAAAAAATAAGTTTATTAGAGACAACTTGTAACATTTTTTACATAAAAAATTTTCTTAAATTCTTGATTTTTAATTGAATATAAGATTTTATGAGAAAGAAATCGAGCGTTCAAAAAAGTGAAAATAAAGCAACATGATTTATAAATAAGTAAATATATTTTTTATAAGTTGTTTTTGAAGAAATTTAATGGCTAATATCGTCAGTGATGTTTTAAAGTATTAATTTGTCTAAAAATTTGGTAATAAACATCTATTTTTTAACATTTAGCCAAAAATTCATGTTTTGGAATTTACTTTCTGCTTATTTTTTTCTCAAAATTCTAATAATTTATAGTTAAATCTTCTAAAATTAGAAATTTCTTTAGAATATAAAAATTTTTTAAAATAATAATTCTCATTTAAACAGTTATCTGAGTTTAAAAAAAATTTATAAATTCAAGAAAATTTTTTTACAATAATTTACAAATGTAAACTATTATAAAATCTTGTAAAAAGAAGTATTATATGATCTTTTGTTCTTTAAGCAGCAAATAAGAACTATATAATAAAAGTTTTATTACATATTAATTTTTCTTTATAGAAATATTTTAATTAAAATATCAATTATTAGAATATTTAGTTAATTTTTTGAGGGATATAAAGTTTATTAACCAATTTTTTAATAGATTATAAAAAAATCATGAAAATAAACGTATTTCAGAAAAATTTTAGAAATGAATTAATTAATATTTAATAATCAAAGCTAGATTAAGATACTTATGAGCAAATATTTGCTCTTTTTTAGCATAAGGATCGATGTGTATTTAATAAACACATATTATATTTTATTTTAAATAGGGTGTTTATTTGGTAAATATACTATCTTTCCTTTTTAATATTTATTTATCAGATATTTTAAAATATTAATTTAATGATTTAGGAAAACAAAACAAAAATTTAAATATTAATATGTTATTTCTAAAAAGTCAACCTTCAAAAATTAAGTAAATGTTTTATTTTGCTGGATTGTATAAAAAATCAAGTATAAAAAGAAATTTAGGTAATTTTTTTGAAATGTTTCGATATTTTTAGATACACAAGGTAAAATTTTGTTTTTAGTTTATCATTACAAAGAAGAAGTAATCGCATAGAGAATGCGCAATGAACTATAAATATAATTATTCTAAAAATAAATATTATTATTCAAATAATTCCCAATGATTGTTGGCCGTAGCAAACAAACAACTAATCGGATATGATTCAAATAAAAAATTCTAGACACCTTCTCATTATTTATAAAAATTTTTTACAAACATTTAATCAAATAGTTTATTTTGTTTCCCAATTTAATTATAGTGTTTTTAGGCCACGTGGGATGTTTATTACGATTTTAAAATATACTTGAAGACGAAACATAAAATTTTACTACGAATATAATCGCGAATAATGGTATATTAAAAAAAATCAGTATAAATAAAATATATCCCTTGATCGGAATTGTTTATTTAATTTTAAACCCTAAAATTGTTGATAATTTTAATATAAATTCTATATAGCTATGAATATATAAATTTGTAAAGAAACTGCTTAAAAAAAGAAAAATTTAACTGTAAAAAATGCTAAATTATAAGTTTTAACTCGTGAAAAGAATGCGCGTCAAATACTGATGTCATATATTTTAAACATAGTATAATATATTTATTTTTTGAATAAGTATTTTGGTAAGTCGACACAAAATAATTTATTTTTTATTTTAATATAATTATCAAATTCCAGAACAATTTCACATATCTTAAGAACGGTTCTAAAGAAAAGAATAAGGATTTTTTTGTTGCTAAGGGATAGAAATTTATAAGAGAATCTTTTGCTATACCTTCTATATAAAATATTAGTACTTATTCACCAGGAACATACATAAAATATTTTCTATATGATTAGGTATAGCACAAGATACTGGGGGCCTTTCATCAGCTAGATAAGAAAAAACTCCAACGGATTCAAGTAGAAAAAACATAAGAAAATAAAATCAAGAGATTAAATTATATAAAAGAAGATCAAACTCTCTTTATTATTTTTAATTTTTTAATCTGATTCCGTGCAACCATCCACCACAACACACACATTTATTATTTCGAAGCCAAAATCTAAATATTAAATTTTTCGTTCATATAGATATTTTATTTATTTTATTCTATTTTTTCGAGCCAAAAAAGAATAAATGCAATCAAAGATATTTAGCTGTGATGAGTGAAATATAACATCAATTAAATTAAAAAAAATAATAAAGGCTTAAATTGCATTACAAAAAAAAAACATAAAAACAGAGATTTACCAGGGTGCTTTTACAATTAAAAAAAACAAAACCTGTAATATAATAATACAAAAATATATAATTTTACTCAAAGGGTCTTATAGACAAAAATTTTTTATCTTAGTTAGATTTTAATTATATTTTACATTAGTATTTTTATGAAACATTAAAAAATTTAATTTAGAAAGTAGTGTGTAAATCTTTTAGAATTCTAATTTATATATTTCTAAAAGTGTATTAATCTATATATAATGTTGACTATGAGACATAAGTAATAAAGGCATAATAGGTAGATATGAAATTTTAATACATTATAAAAATAACTGAACACTTTTCACTAAATATCTTGATCTAAAATTGAGAATTCTGTATGATTAATTAAAAGTTCATTTGAGGAGAAGATTTGAAAGGGGTGATATTTGTACTAGAGGATTAAAAAAAGTAAGAGATAAATAGAGAAGTTTTTATTATTACTTTTTTTTTGCATTTGTATATTTCTTTAATTTAACCAAATAAAATTATTAGGGTAAAAGAAAAATTTAAGAGTGTAATTAAAAATAATATATAATTACATTAATAAACTAAAAAAGACAAATTAAAACATATTAGACTATTTTTTAACAATTTAATTGGAATTTTTTATGTAAGTTTGTAAAATTAAAAAATTTTAAGAACACTTGACTTATTAAATAAGAAAATTTAAGTATTTTGAATATTTTTTAAAGAATGTTACATTAAAAAAACTAGTATTTAAAACAATGAGTTCTAAAATAAAATCATAGTTAAAATTTTAGTCATAAAATAGGATTTTAATTTATAATAATGATACAATATTTAGAAGATATATAAAAATTATTTATAGATTTACAATTTTATTAAGTTTAGTAAACATTAAAATTAGATATAAATTTATTTTGGTGTAATTTTGATAAAATGTAAATCAACATATTTTTTAATCATTCAAAAACTTAAATTTATTTTAAAAAAAGAAATTCAATTTCAAAATATTTGTATTAATTATGTAAAATAAAAAGAAGAATATATTCTCAGATATTAAAAAAATTACTTCAAAAAATCTATAAAAATAAAAATCGAAGGTTAATATAATTTTTATTAATTCTTTAGTGGGGTTCTGGTATATTCGGCGTATTTTTCAAACAATATTAAAACTGGACAAGCAGTGTTAGATACTTCTTGAACTTCTCTATTATTTATAAACCCTTTCCATCTGTTATTTACTTTTAAATATGAATATATCTTTTCATCTACTACATTTAAAAATCCCACAGGTTAATAAAGAAGCACTTTTGATTGATCAACATACTCGTATTTATACTCCCTGTCAAGATTAATATAAATATATGGGTTATGCTCTTCAATTTCAACAAAAAAGTAAAGATATTTAGGATATGATCTAGAATACCGTGTAAATCCTTCAAAAAAATTAGTGTGCTCTACTGTAGTATTTAATAGCTGGTCTAAAAACATACCTCTTATGTTTTCTAGACAAATGTATGTTTTATCATTATATTCTAACCATTTTACTAAAACAAAATTTTCATTTAAAAATGAATATTTCATATAATTATTGTGCAAGAGAGGGCCTGTTATAGCTGTTAATTCGGAACTTAAATGATAGAGAATTCTAAAAAAATATGTTCTGGTTATATATCCAATTAAAGTATTTCTATCTTCAGCAGTATGTAAAAATTCAAAGATTTCTTTTACCGTCTTAGTTATAAATTTTTTATCTTTTACCTCCTCAGTAAAACATTTAAAAATATCAAAAAGTTTTTCTTTAAGTGGATGTTTTAAATCGATAATAGATTTTTCAGCTGAATATTTAAGTAATCTCGCAATACCAAATATCATTGTTGTATTTTGAGATTTTGATAATGAATTTGATTTCTTGGTTTTTGTTTTTTGTGTTATAAAAACATGTTCTTGTTTATCTGCATTAATGATTCTGTAAGTGAATCTCTGTTTTTACTCAAAGTAGCCAAACATGATTGTAAAATATACATGCTAATGAAAAAATACAAATAAATATTTTTCAAATTCTTAGTTATAAAATTTATTCTCATAATTATGGTCATAAATTTCAAAGATTTTTATTTAGATAAGAAGATAATCTAAATTATAAAAATTACTATCGAAATTTTGATAATGATTTTTTTAAAAAAGGAGTTTTATTTTATATTTTATTTACAAAATTTTATAAAATCATACTTATAAATAAACCCCTTTTTATGACTTTTTTATAGAAATTTTGTTATTCTAGAAATAGCAAAGATACTTCTTGAAAAAATCTTAAAAATATTTAATATTCCTAATCATCATTTTAAAGTCAAATTTTTAATTAATTTCTTAGTATTAGATACATATCTCTTTGAATTTTAATTCCAGTTGATTATATATACTCTATAGTAAAACATTGATTTAATTTTATTAGATATAATTTACAAATTCAAGATTTTTATTAATGATTTCTTCCTTTTTGATCAAAAAGGTATAATTATTCAAATTTAATGAGATTATGCTTTTTAATAATATATTCTTATAAAAAATTATATCTGAATTAATATTAAAAAATTTTTTAATGATTTATCAAAAATAATAAGAAAGAACTATATATTAATTTAATATAAAATGCATTTAAATATAAAAATATCGTAAAAATAGATATTATTGTCATGAAAAACTTAATAAGAAATATTAATGATATTTTTAGAAAAGAAAGTATTTAAACAGCAAATAGTTGATAGTTCTGCTTATTTTTCTAATCATGAAATAATTGACAAAGTCAATAAATAAACAATACTTTAGAAATTATATACCATTTAGTTTAAAAACGGCATCTCTCCGAGAGACAATCAATATTTTTGTTAAAAATGAAATAACTCTTAATTTTTATATTTTATTACTTTATAATCAAAATGTTGCAAAGGTTGTCTTTTTTATTAATATTTTTCTTTTCTTGAATACCCATAGAAAATAAATTACTTTTAAATATTAAAATTTGTTATATTAAAAATCCATGCTAAATAATTCTTATTCTAAAAATGACAATAAGTTTTTAAATACCTAAATAGACCTTTGTAAATTACAACTTTAATGAAAAACCGAAGAGGTGTTTATACAAAGACTTTGTTAAGGAACGAGATTAAAGTGATTGTATCACTTATAAAAGTATTAAAGGTCTCTTAGTTTTTTTAAAAAATTTGTCAGATGTCTTTTATTTTAAGCGATTCAACATGGGTTGATTAACTATATAAAGAATTCAAAGCTTTACACATCCAGCTATCTCATTTCCTAACATAATTATTAAACTTTCCTAAAATCTAAATGATATATTTAAACCTCAATCTTACAATATATTTCTTAATGAACATTTCACCTAAAAAGATATTCTTATTTTTTTTAACTGTATTCCTAAAACCCCTCATACTCGTAATATTTTTTAAAATCATTTCTAATTGTCGTGCCTTACAGGTAAGATTATCTTATTTATTATAAAATTACTGATTAATGATTTATTCAACTGTTTTGCGCCTTGATGCGTCTTCTTGTTCATGTCCTTGTTTACGTTCTCTTTCATGGTTTAAAAAAATCTAGTAGTTTTTTTACGATATTATGTATAATTAATATTATTTATTAAAATATACTAGAGGGTTGGATGCTCTAGCGGGCCTTCCCGCTCTTCGGCTGTTATTAAAATAAATATATGTAAACGAATCCATCCTTTATTTAAATTTTCTTCTTAAATATTTTTAAAGGGGAAACGACTGATGCAATTCCCTTTATAAGAATTAGCATCAGCCTCCTTTACTCCTTTATTGGTATCCTCTAGATGCCCAACACTAGAGCCTATTTTTTTTTATAAAATTCTTTTTTAAATAATAATTTAATTAAATATTTAATTTATTTAATCTTTATTTATAAACCTAATATTCTTAAATAAAAAATCATGTAAAATAAACTCATATTCCTTCCCAATATTATACTCTTCCATCATTAATAAAATACCTGTCATTCCATAACCAATAAACTTTCTTTCTATCTTTTGAAATTGGTATAATGTTATATTTAATTTATCACACATCTCTAATCTTTTTATGGGAAAATCTTTTTTTCTCAATAATATTTGTTTTATAAATTTATCGTTTGGAGTGTATATGTAAAATGGTAATGGTGATTTAAATATTTTTTTATTTTGTTTTGATTCATTTTTTGGCTGGGATGAATATTTTTTTGGTGGGAACATATGGTTGGTATTTTTCTTAATTTAAATTTATTTAATTTATGTCATATATAATTTTAAATGTTGTATTTGATTAATACAATCAAATTGAGCAATTAAAAATTTTTTTCTTTTTTAATTTTAAAATTTTTTTATATAATTTTTTTATTTAATTAATTAGGGTGTACTATTAATTTAATATAAATAATTAATAGAAAATATAAATAACATATTCAAATTCCAGTTATAAAAATATTATGTTTTAAAAAACCTATTTTTTTAATTAATTCATGTATTTATATATTAATTGTTCTTGAATGTCTATAACATTTAATATATAAATGTCATTGAAATTTAAATGGAATCATGACACGTTCGCAAAAATTAAATTTCTATAACAGGTAAATATTTGTATAATCATCATTGTAATTTGTTTAAACTTAGGAAATAATTTCTTTCTATTTATTTAAATTTACAAAAATAATGATCTTAATATTAAAGAACATGTTTATTATATTAAATATTTGATATTTAAAAAATTATAATTAATAATTAAAAAAATATTATTTTAAACCTCGAAGCTTAAAGTAAAAACCAAAAAAAGACAAAATTTTAAATATTATTGGTTAAATATGGTGTTGATGAGCAAAGGCATATTTGGAAAAGAGAATAAAATTATGATTCGCTCATTTCCCTTTTAAAAAAATTTAAAAGAAATTTAAAATATATTATAAGGTTTAGAAACTTTTTGTATTATTTTAAAAATACAAGAAGCAGGCCTGGTAAAGCACGCGCATCCAACCATAGGAATGAAACTTTAGTATATAATTTTTATTTTTTCGGTATATAAAAAAATTGATTTAATATTTTTTCGACATAAATAAAAGTAAAATTTCTTACTTGAAATAATTTTTATGTCAACACTACATATTTTGCCAACAACTATATTTTAAACTGCTAATATTTTTATAATTAATGGTTGTGTTGAGTTAAAGTAGTTGTTTATTATTGCGAAATTTGTAGAAAGAAAATTTTGAATAAAAATAATATTCGAATTTGCTTAGTATTTCTTTATATATTAGTTTATAATACATCTAAATTTTTTCCATTGTTCTTATGTATAACATACGTAGGTTTTAATTTATTTTTTTTGTAATCTTATTTAGCTTTAATAAATCAAAAAACAAAGCCTAATAAATAATGACTAATTATTAAAAACAATGCCTTTTTTAAAAATAAATCTTATAGTTTAAATATAATAAACACTTTTAAATAAAATTTACACGCACTGTAATTTAAATATAGAATTATTTTCCAATAAATTTTAATAAAAAATAATTATTTTAAACTGAATTCGGAAAAAGAGCAAAAATACTATTAATTTCATTTTGTATTTCTGTACAAGTTTGTAACAAAGAAACTAAAATTTCTTTAAATTCTTCATATATCGAATCATTCCAATCAAGCTTGTATGAAAATAAATATCCATCAATACCTAAATCAAAATCATTGAAAATATTTTCAAAGCTTTCATTAAATAGATTCATGAATTCATTCTCTTTTTCTGTGTCTAAATTGCATTCATTTTTTATTAGATATTCAACGAATCCTTTTAAAAAATTAGCTTTTATAAAATAAATATCAAAAGAATACCAATATTTAAATGTAATAGAAAACCATTCACAATACAAATTAAATATTATTTCTAAATTTTTAAAAAGATATTTATCTAAAAGATTATTCGGATCATTGAAATTATGTTTTGAATGTCTTAATATTTCCCGGTCAGCATTTAAAACTTTTAATAATTCCTTACCTTTTGAAATTAAACATTCCTTAATTTCAAGATATTCTCTTCTTTTTTTCACAGCATTTTCTTTGTAAATTTTACCATTCTTTTTAAACCATTCCATAAAATTAAATGTGTCAATAAAATCAAAATATTCTTTACTTTCTTGATATAAAAAGCGAGTTGTTGAAATTTCTTTTAAATTATCACTTTTTTTTATTTTTTTCTTTAAGTCATCATGTAAAGACCCATCATCAGATACCATCATTAGTATAAAACTAACCATTAATTCCATTTTAAAATAACAGCGCATACCTGCAAAATTCGCAAAAACCTTATCTTTATTGACATTCTTGCTATTTTTAAATTTTAAATAAAACAAATGGTTATCCATAAGAATTCTTTTCATAAATTCATTAATTTCTTTGTGTTTTTCAATAAATACATCAATAATTTTTTCCAAAGTATTTTTATAAATTTTTAAATATTTTTGAATATTAGAAAAGAACATTTTACTTTTCTCGAATAATAAAACAAAATAAACTAATGTCTTTAAAAAAGAAGTTTTCATATTTATATAATAGATATTAAATTTGTGAAAATTAACATTTTTTTGGGTAATCAATCTTAATATAAAAAATAATTTTTTTGCTAAATTTTCAATTTGATGGAATACTTCTTCAAACAAAATATCAATTTCAAAATAAAAATGCTTTTTATTAACCAATACCTTTTTTATTTTCTAAATAAACATTCTTTATTTGATTGTTTTCTTTTGTGCACTCTTTAAAAATAATTATTAGTTTATTAATTAATATAATAAGTGAATTTAAACTCTTAAATATTTTCTCTTTGTCATAGATATTATTCTCGAATTTAATATGTTTCAAATTACTCTGATTTGTAACAAAATCACTCTTAATTAAATTTTCTAGACATAGTATAACCACATCAATACCGTCATATATTTCAAAACCATTTGATGATTCAGAAAGGGTTTTAAATTCTACACACACTTTTTGAATATTTACTAATAAAGAATGTAACTTTTCTACACTATTGAGTTTAATAAGATCGTCACAAAATTTCAATTCCTTTACTATTCTTTCCATTGTACATATTTCTGATTGAATACTTGAATCATTGTCTGTATGATCTAGTTTAACAAAATTTAGAATTAGTTGAATTGAAAAAAGAAACATAAGGGTAAAATAAAAAAATGATTTACCAAAAATTAAAACTTTGATTACCATTTTTAGCGATTTCAATCATGGAGAAATTGTAATTTTATGTCTTGTTGTTAAAAATTAAAATCCTTGGTTTAGTTTAAAGTTCCAGACAACATTACCATTTTGCGTAAATTTTATCAAAAAAGAAATTTATCTCATCAATTAAATTATTTTATATCAATAGAAAAATTATAAAACAACATAATTCTTAAATGGCATAAAAAATTTCATGGATAAATGTATAAAACTAAAAATTTTAGCACCGTAAATATTTAGAAACATTTTTTATAAATTATACTTTAAATTTATAAATTAATTTATAATTTTTATTAAAAAACAAATATTAGTTGTCATATAAAAAAGATACACACACCTTTTTTATCATTAAAAATATAGTTAATAGATATTTAACATTAATTCTATAAAATTAAGCCATTAAATAAGAAATAAACTCAAATAAAAAAACTTTAACATCAATCTTGTATATATGATGGGACCTTTTTTAAAAAATTAAAAAAAAATAATAGAGCAAATTTGCAAATAATTTATTATTTATAAAAATTAAACACTCAAATTCTAAAAGTATTTCATAGTCCCATTACATATTATAAGCGATTTTTTATGAAAGTTGATCAAAAGAATTTGTAGAATAATAAATATAAATAAGCTAAAAATCATTACACTCCTAGAATAAATAAATTTATACCAAAAATTTTTGTAGATGGCAGAAAAGCATTTGACGTTTTGGCTGAGAAAAATATACTTAAAATTAAAAAGTAAATATACCTTGCCATTCAGAATATGGTCTAATCACACTGTTTTAGGATAGGAGAATTACTTTTTAGATTCAGAAACAGAACATATAGAAAGAAATACAATGTAATTCAAAATAGTTTCTTTGCTTCTCCCTGAATATTTTCAGAAGATTTTCTAAGAATAAGCTTTATGTGGCTGGCTGGCTTTAAAACCGTACAAATGGAAATGCATGTTCTATTTTATTATAAACCCATTTTTGATGTGAAGGAGAAAATATTGAACAAAATTAGCAGAGTAGATTTTCTAAAAATTTAAGGTCCGGGCGGTTGTAGAAATTGACAAAACAACTATCTACAGAGGAAGGATAATAGCAAGCACAAGTGCGTGTGATGAAGAAGACAATAGTATCCAATAGATAATTTGGGGAGTAATTGATGGATTTTCTGAAAAATCTTTATGACTTTAGTTCCTGATAGAACTTTGAAGAACATTTATTATATTTTCGTTACTAATGCAGAACAAGGGTCTGTAATAAGAAACGATGGCCATAGAATTTATCTTTCAGCAGTTGATCTTTCAAGAAATAGAATTACAGTTGTGATTCACGAAGAGGGTTTTGTTAATGATGACTGACAAACTATAAACGCCGTAGAAAATTTCTGGTCCTCATTTAAAGGAGAACATCGTCCTAGGAATGTTTTAATTCATAAAAAAATTCAAAAATTCATCAAAGAAGTCGTATGGAAAAAAGAATAATTGGAAGTAGAAGCAGAATGACAATTAATCGGGCTTTCAATAACATCTTTTTGAATTTAAATAATTAAATACTTTCTAAATAAAATGATTTTTATATATTTAGATCCCAATAGTCTATTTTAATAATGTAAATCGATAAATAGCCAGCCTCAAATGAGTTAAAGCTAGTGTTTATAGATTTACACGGAACAGTTTTTCCCCTTGTATTTTCAATTTTTACTTTTTTTGGTTAATTTTTAATCAAATTAAATCAAATTTATTTATTTATTTTTTGATTGGTATATTTTTCTAAATTTATATGTTTGTATTATAGGGGATTCGACTAATTTAATTAATAATTTTTTAAGTTTAAAAATAATTAATTTTTTTAGATCAAATTCATAAATTTTTCGATTAAATTAACAAAAATAAATAAAAACCCATGTCCGGTCCAAAATACAATAAAATTCTTTCTGAAAAGAGAGAAATATTGATTTATTTTTATACTTGCACAGTCAACATCAAAGCAATTGCCGATGTTGTAAACCCTCCCAAACAGACTGTGTATTCGATAATTAAAAAATTCTAGGACATAGGAAGAATATCTTTAGATACTAAAGGAGGTGAAAAAGAAGCATAATTAATGATGAAAGAAAAGAGCATTTGTTAGAAATAGTAAGAGAGAACCCTTCATATATCTTAAAACAAATTAAATAAATACTAAATGAAAAATTTAATATTAATTGTTCCGAAAGTTGAAATTACAGAAGTTCTTAAAATTTTCAATATAGTTTATAAAACATTACTGGAATTCAGATACTTAGAAACCCGAGAGCACTTAACTTAAAGAACAGATATACGAATTAGAATTTATTAATTCTTTGTATAATTTTGAACCTTTAAATTATATATTTATTGACAGGGTTTGATGATGTGTAAGTATTTGCTCAAAAAGAGGCAAGGCACCCATTGGTAGTTCAGCGACTGTCGAAGCGAATGGCACAAAAAAAATTTTTTCGATTATCGTGGCAGCTAATAAGCATGAAATGTTATATTATAATAAGAACATAAATCTGTATCAGGCATTGATTTTATGAAATTTTAAAGAAATTTAAGGCTTATTTTCGATAGAAAAAATTTATTTAATCTAGCTTTTATTCTAGATAATGCCAGAATACACTATTTTTCTTGATTTAATAGCCAAAAGAAGATTGAAATTTAATTATAATGTATTTACTCTACCATTTGATCTTTCTTATTAATACTGAAATTCGTTTTTCGAAGTTGAAAAATAACGTCATTCGCATGAAATATAACTCTCAAGACGAGCTATTTGATACAATAAATAATAAATTAATTGTATTAAAAATTATGAATTGACAGGGTTTTACTGTAATATGTTAAGATACTTACCTAGATGCAAGAATTTGAAGACATTCTTGATTAAATAACGTTTCTAAATTTAATTTTTTTATACATTTATTATGAAATTGGTCGAAAAAATTATGAATTTGGTGAAAAAAAAGAATTATTTTTAAATTAACAATATAATTAATTAAATCGTTCAAAAACTCCTATAATTATTATTTTTTTAACTTTTTTTTTAATTTTACACCTTCCTCAAAATGTTTGTGGTTCCACCACATATACAAGCCATTAATTTACTTAATTATTAATATATTATTATTGTTTTAATAAAATATAGAAATACCATTTAAAATAATGCTAACTTTACTATTTAAATATTAAATTATTTATTTCTTTAAAATATTTTTATGATCAATCATTTGATAAATTAATAAATGAATGATTGATCATAAAAATATTTAAAACAATAAAAAATAAAAGTATAAAAGAAAATACCCTTTTAAAATTATGTTAAATTTTATAAATATATTTTTATTATTTGAATATTATTTATTACTTCCTAATTATTATTATGATAACTTACAATCATCAAATAAAATGAATAGAATATTTGATAAAAATAATAGTTTATTACACTTAAGTGAATCAAAAGAAAAAGAAAATAATAATGAAAGCAATGAAAATAATAATATTTATGAGAATAATAATCATCAAAGAGAAAAGAGAAAGATTAATGGAAACAAAAGGGGAAACCCAAAAGAAAATAAATCAAATAATAATAAAGAAAATAATAAAATAATGAAAATAAAGAAAATAATGAAAATAAATTAAGTAATAAATTAAATGATGAAAATAAAGAAAATGTTAAAAAAGATAAAAAAGAAAATAATGAAAATAATGAAAAAGAGAATAAAAAAGATGAAGAAGAAAATAAATTAAACTCTGAAAATATTAAAATGATTGATAATGAAAAAAATAAATTAAATACTGAAAATAATATTAAATCAAATGATAAAAAAGGAAATAAAAGAGGTAAAAAAGGAAATAAAAGAAGAAATAAAGAACGAAAAAATAAAGAGAGAAAAAATGAAGAAAGGAAGAATAAATCATTAGACGATATAAATAGCAATTATATTCAATCTGACCAATCAATGATTAATTCTATATTTGACATTAAATTACAAATTGATAATATGATAAACAGAACTGAAATAGCAGCAAATAGTTTAGGAAATAAAATAAATAATAAGGTTGATAGTATTATGGATAATATTGATATTCATGTTAGTGTTATAAGTATTTTATTTATATTTATTCTATTTTTAAAATATTTTAAAAAATGTTTTAGTAAGAAATAGTTAAATATTTATTTATGATTTAATAAATGAATTATAAAAAATGATATTAGAAAAAAATTAAAATATTTTTAAAAAATCATTTTTTTATTTTACTATATTTTACAAGCAATTTAAAAAATAAAAAAATAATTAAATATATCTTTGTAAAATTAAAAAAATATTATCAAAAAATAAAATAATTAAAAATGATTTTTTAAAAAAATATTCTGTAGCAATTAATTTTTACAAATTTCTGAGCATATTTTAAAAATCTATTGTTTGAAAAAATATAACAGATTATTTGATATTACTATAAAAATATTCCCAAAAAGTAAGAGAAATTAACAATAGCTTATTTCATTTTTTGATGAGATTCATAAATGAAGAAAAATTAAATAATAAAATTTTAAGTTTTATTTTATAATTTTAAGTTACAATTTACATAAACTAAACAAATTAATTTATTTTGTATTTTTTTACATAGGTATTTGTAGTTTAATTAATCCATTTTGGGATTTATTAAACAAATAGTCCACCCAATTAAAAATATTTAAATAAATAAAAAAGAAGAAGAGAGAGGGATGAGAAAAGAATATGATATCAAACAATTAAATAAAAAGTTTCAAGAAACATGTTTACTAGAATTTTACTTTACGAACAACAGGATACCCCACATTATTGAATTCAATACCAAAGAAGGTATTCAGAGATTGCCACAAGACTCAAAAGACATTTGTAAGAGGATGATAAGTACCTCAAAGAATAGGACAACAAATGATAATAGTGTTCTGGACTTTGAAGTGAAGCTTCCAGGAACCAACGTATGTGTAAGCAGAAAATTTCGTACGTTACTTGTGTTAAATCAACTGATCTTTATAATTGGTTTAATGCTTTCGAAGAAATTAAGAAGCTAGCCAATTGGAATGATAGCGAGTGCATTTATATATTAAAAGAACTATTCAAAGATACAAACCTCGATACTACGGAGTTTACTGAAGACTACTTAGAGACAAGGAAAAACATAATTAACTTAGCATATCCTAAAGATTATACAAATTTGTTTTTAATGCAATTAGAAGAAGTTAAGCAAATTAATTTTATTTATTTGAAGCAGGGGTTATCAACTTTTCAACATCAAGGCGCCCAAATCGAAAAAAAATATTTACATGGCACCCCTCAGATTAAAAAAAATTTCTTTTTTTTACAAATTAGATTTTAAACAGTTAAAAATATCAAGTATTTTTCATCTAGAAATTATATATATTTTTAATATATAAGCGATAAACTAATAAATATATTTCAAGCTGTTTAAAATAATACAAAATAAATTTATAAATTGATGTTAATTAAAAAATTTAGTTATACTAATGCGAGATTTGGGCTTGGTTTTCCTTGCACAACTTTTCAAACCTGGGGGCGAAATTAGATATTGCGACTCTAAGTTCTTGTTCAACGTTCATTTAAAACGAAATTTATTCTTAAATAACGCAACTGCTGAAAATCCAGTCTCGCAAAGATATGACGTTGCAAAGGGTATTAACCTTTGTAATGCTTTCTGACTTATCAGTAAGTACTCTTTTTTTATTGATATCCAGAAGTCTATAACATCCATATTGTTAAAATTTAATTTTAAAACATTGTTACAATTTAAGTCAATATATGATTCTTCCTCCGATAAAGTAAGATCAGGTGGGCTTTTATTGCGAAATGGATCTTGAATCCATTTATACGCTGAAATCTCAGTTTGAAAATATTTTTTAAAACTCGATATAAGTTCAGTAATGTGATTAAAAATGATCTGCTTTATATCTATAGATAAACTATAATTATTCTCATGAGAAAATTGTTCAGATGAGGAAAACTATCAGAAATATTATCATTGTCCATTTTCAGCTTCCTTATTTTTAATTTTTTTCTAAAAGCGTTGATTTTTACTATTTGGTTTATAATATGCAAGTTCTTTCCCTGCAAAGATAGATTCAAAACATTTAATTTTTCAAAAATGTCACATAAATATGCAATTTTGGCTAAAAATTCTAAATCTACAAAAAAGCTGGCTAGTTCGTGTGTTTCCTCAGTAAGAAAAGCATAAATTTCATTTCTAAGAATAAATGTGCGCAATAACGCATTGCCACAGGAAAGCTATCGAGAATGACAGTAATATAAAAGAGAAGTGTACTCTGCCTCCATTTCTTCGCAAATTTTTCTAAAAAATCTAGTATTTTGGGGCCTAATTTTAGTAAAATTTATTATTTCGATGGTAATTTCTAAAACTTCGTTTTAAGATAAACTCATTTTCTTTGACGCAAGGACCTCCCTATGAATTATGCAATGAGTCCATAGGCTAAGAGGCGCTACTTTTTTAATCAAGGCTTGTAATCCTCCATGTGATCCGGACATTGAACGTCCTCCATCGGTGCAAACCCCTACTCATCTTTTCCAATTCAACTTATTTTCTCTGAAAAAAGTATCAAGAATATAAAAAAGATCTTTAGCCTTTGCGCCCCGGTAATTGGTTTGCGAAAAAGAAGATCTTCAATGATTGAGTTCTCATAACAGAAACGAACGTAACATATTAAGTGGGAATTTTTATTACTATCGGTTGACTCATCAAGTTGCAGTCCAAAGTCTGCTTCTCTAATTTTTTCAATTAGTTGTGTACGAATATCTTCTGCTATGTGTTTTATTCTTCGGCAAATGGTACTATTGGATAAAGGTACTTTTGCCAGTAGCTTGCTCTCATCTTCGCCTATTAAGATTCGAACTAAATCTATTGCAGCAGGAAGTATTAATTGTTCTGTAATATTGTGTGATTTTTTGCTCTTTGTAATCATGTATGAAATTTTATAAGATGCTAATAATACACTATCTGAGAAGTTTGAATGTTGATGCATATTCTCTTTTTGTTTTTGTAATTTTATAAGTGTATTTTCGAAAAACTCTCTTGGCTTATTTACATAGTTAATGTGTTTAATTTCTAAATGTCGCCTGAGTTTGCTGGGCAACATAGATTCATGGGATAAAGTTTTTAAACAAATTACACATTGAGGCCTTTCTTGTGAATTTATTATCACCTTTGTGAATCCAAGCTCTAAATACTTGGTGTCGTATTTGCGAAGTTTTCCCTTTTTAATATCTGTGTTTTATTTGTTTGATTCTGAGCTTTTGCGTACTGTTGATAGGGTTTTAGAAGGTTTCTTTATGAAATCATCCATTTATGGGGTTATTTCAAAATTTTTTTAAATATCTTTTAAATTTTATTTCAAATAAAAAATTTTATAACTGTTATCATATATACTAAATAAATTGTTTTTGTAAGCTAGTAATTTTTGTTTTTTTAGCAATATTTATTTATTCAAAATTTTTTGAATTATTATTTATTTTATATATAATTTAAACACAAAAGTAATCATTAAAACTCATTTTCTTATATTTTTAAAATTTTTCAAGTACTTTTTTAGCACCTTCGCGGCGCCCCAAAAATTTTTAACGGCGCGGGCGCAGTGTGCTTGTGGTTGAGAACCCCTGATATATACTATTAAATGCTTTATCTTTATTTTCTTAAAAGCATTTGAGGCATCTTCTTTTTTCTTGACAATTTTTATGATATTTTTTTTTCTAAAGTATTAAAGAACATTTTCGCTATAAATAGCTTCTAACCCTTGAAATTAAATGCCGGTTCTCATTTTTGGGAAAATTTCATCGAATTATCTCTTGTATCTTTAATTAATTGCTTCTTCTTTAATTTGTTTTCATTTGCAGCTGAAATCTAATGAACACATAGCTACAGGTTGTATTTTTTTAATTTATTGCCTCTTACCTTTTAACAGATTTATTGCTAAGATGACCTAACATTCTTGAGTTCTTCTTATGTTGTTTTGAGCAATTTTAAATAATAAATTGTTGTTTTCTTTTTTTTAAAAAAATATTATCTTTGTCGATTCAGAAGTTCTTTCATTTTTTAAATATAAATGAATTTTATATTAGTACCTACTGTTGAGTCCAATTAATTGGATTCTCCCTTTTAAAAAATAAAAAAGAGGAAACGAAGCAAATTAAACAAGAAAAGGATATAAAGAATTGACACAAGAAAGATGAAGAAATAGAAACAAACGACGAGTAACATCAAAGGTAGTCGGCTACCATTTATATATATATGAAGACATTAAAAATTCCAAGTATAATCCTAAAAAATCCACCTGACCATGTAGAAACTATATATATAATTTTATTAATAAATGCAAACAATTAACAAAAAAATTTATTTATAGATAAGATTCATATACAGATAAAAAGAAAAATAAAAAAAAGTGTGTGTAAATATGTTTTCTTAAATACACAAAATTTCAAATATTTAGTTAACACATTACTTTGACTTTATATAGTTTTGATGCTCTGTAATTTAGTTCACAATAAAGATAATTCAGTTTTTTTATATGAATATAAAAATTCTTAACAAGCCTACTATTTAAATTTTTAAAAAATCTATAAAATTTATATCGAAAATTACTATTGATAATATATCAAAAAAGTTTTCAGTATAAATTATCTATACATATCTTTAATATTTTAAAAGAGGTATTAAAAAGGGGAGGTTTTTAGTTCTAAAATAAACAGTT
Organism: Chrysopa pallens; assembly: GCA_020423425.1. Lineage (NCBI taxonomy): Eukaryota > Metazoa > Arthropoda > Insecta > Neuroptera > Chrysopidae > Chrysopa > Chrysopa pallens. The sequence goes on along the minus strand of CM035597.1, from coordinate 5,006,556 downwards.
TTATATCTATAATTTTTAAAAAAGGAATACTATTTATTATTTTTAATCGTTAAACCTGGTAATTTAATATTACAAACAAAAAACTTTTTTTTACGATATTTGAAAATTTAGAATAATACAAACTTTATAATTTTTACTCAAATACTGTTTTAAAAAAATTTGTTAAAATCTAAAAAATAATCAATTTTTTAAAAAATAGCATTTTAAAAATCTAAACTTAATGGAAGTTTGTCAAAAAAAAATTATATTAAAAAATCTTAATAATGTAATGTTTATTATAAAACAAATATTCAAAATACTGACGTTTTTTTGTATAATTGTTATATACAAGTGAGCAAATGAGTGCAAAGAAATCCAACTGTTAGTTTTTTTACCTAAATATTTTAAGAAGCATCTGTTTAAAGTTTTATTCTATTATATACTATCTCTTTTAATTTCTACTTTTATATTTTAAACTATTTGTGAGGCTTCCGCGGGAGTATCTCTCCACTGAAGAGATACTTTAGAAATATACTAATATTTCTTGTTTTAGTAGAATAAAGTTTATACCCCATATTTTTTATTTATTTTACATATATATATTTTTGACAGTTTTTAGACTTTTTTTGTCTATAGTCATTTTACTTAAAAAGGGTAAATTAGGTGTGGTCTAGACTCCACACACTATTCTTTAAAAACTAATATATTTTTTCTTATTTCAAAAACTAATATATTTTTTATTTAATATTCGTTTTCTTAAATTTAAGAACAGAATTAATAAGTTCTGTAAAACTTTGATATATTTTCCATTATTATTTATATAAAATCTTAAAATCTAATAAAGATTTTTATGATTTTTGAAAAAAATTATGTTTAAACATATATATTTTTATCATTATGGTGCATTTTCAATAATATGTCATCATTTTTAGAATCTGACACTAAATTAATAAAAGTTCAAAGATGATCTAGAAGTGATTAAAAAACTATAAAATAAAAAATTCAAATAAATGAGTTTAAACAATAAATTAAAAAACAACTTTATTTAAAAAACAGGTAATATTTATTTCCGGCACCCAAAATCTGTGGAGAAGCACACAATGATCAAATATATTGAAACAAAGACGTTGGTAAAAAATTGCCCCGTAGGAATTTAATAAGTCCTAGAAACCATGAATTAATTAAGACAAGTGTCCTGGAATGAGATTTCTGACAACTCTTAGAAAAAATTTAGTATAATTAATTATGGATTCTAAATTGATATTAGATTAAAGTTAAAAACTATTTAGAGAAATTATTTTAAAAAATATATGGTGTTATTAAACTTTAGTTTAAACGAATATAATTAAAAACAATAGACTTATACAAATATTTACCTTCGACATAAAAGAAGCGAAGGAGACCCGTGGAAGAAGAGCAACGAGGAATTATTATTTACCAATGATATTTTTTTAAACAAATTTAAATTTTTAAAATTAAATAAAATGAGCAAAGAAAGGAGAGCTACTCAGCATTCAACTTGTAAATTAATAATTATTTATCTATAGACTATTGTTTTGCGTTTCTAAATAAGAAAGAGATGATGAAATCTACCTCCTTCTGTTCAAGCTGTAAAGACATTATGAAGTTAAAACCTATGCCGGATAGTTCTGATTAAAGAGTTTTTAAATGCAGAAATTTTACATGTAATAATAAGAGATCCGAAAAGCAGGTTCAAGACCTAAGGATTACATGTCAGTTTATTACAAATTTTATGAGTAATATATTGTTATCTTTAAATTTTTTTATTAACCAAGGATTAAACATTTCGTAAGTCTCTATGCCAACAAATATAAAATTTAAAGATATGATCATACACAATTTAATAGAGTTACTACAAAAAAATAAAAGATAAAAGTTGTGAGGTACTACTTGATACAACAGCTATATGGAACTAGTTGATAATTATAATTCTTTCTTTATATATTGACGAAAAATATAATATATATGGATATTAAGAGATATTGGTAATATTGCTGAAAAAAACTTTTTTGTAAAAACAGTTCATGACAAAAAATATGAAAATTTGAATTTTAATAAAAAAAAGCTGTTTCAAGAAATACTTTACTCATTTCTGATATATCCACTTTCTACCCGTAAGTAGATAAATTGTTTTGTTCAAATCTAAAGTAATAAATCATACTGAAGGATATATAAACACAGAGGGAGTTAAAACTTACTTAATAGAAAATTTATTGTCTCACCATAAAAAAGAATATAGAGACAGGCCAGATATCAATAAAAAAAGAATGAATATATTATCACATATTAGGTAAAAAGAAGAGATTTTAGGTTAATAAAGAAGAAGTAAATCTACTATTGACCCTTCTAAAAATTTTCATATTTTGGATATAAGGGTAAATATACTACATTAACTTTATTTTTATATAATAATCTAATATATTATTTTAAAAAAAAACAATAATTTATAACACTAATTTTATTCCTTGGTAGGTCATTAATAACCATCTCTTCTCTATGCTCCTTGAAGAGCAGAGTATGATTTCACCTCGTAGTTTTTGTTTTACAATTATATATATCAACTTACTGATCTAATTTTTTAATAATATTTTTAATCATTTTTAGTTTAAATGTGTTATATTTTTACTAAGGTTTCTATAATTTTAACTTAATTATGATTTATTTCAAATTAAATGTTTAGAATATTTATCTGTAAACTAAATAATAAATGAATTTTTTTTTACTAAAATCAAAATAAATTTATTTTAGCATAAGAAATATATATTTTTATCATTTTAATTAAATTAATTAATTTTTTATTTTTATTATTTTATTTAAATTAAAGTTTTGTTTATTTTATTTTTATCTCTTAATATGAAAATACTATATAATTTAAAGAAATACTGAAAACTCAATAGTCAGAGGATCTACGTAAAATTCACAGAAGAAGCTGAACAAATAGATTTTGAAATCGTAAAATACTATGATGGAGATGCAATCATAGGAATCGAAAAGAAAATTAATTGTTTAAAAAAACCAATTATATTAGAGACCGAAAAGGCTAAAAATATAAATGTAAAAAATTTTTTTAAGAAAAAAATAATTGTAAGTTTAATATAAATGAAATTAAAAATAAATATATTGGATATATTAAACTTGAAAATAATCTTAAGCTAAATATTTTTGTGTGTAGTTTTGAAGATAATTTGGAAAATATAATGTTTTTTATTGATTTTCAGAAATGTTTATAAAACAGATATATTCTCAAAACATATTTTCAGAGATTTTAAAAAACATTTATTACATTTTTGTCCAGATTCCTTTATATATTTTGAAGTTTTGAAAACCAAAAATATCTTTTGTAGTAATCAAATTAAAAATCTAAAAAAAACAAATATCAAAATATATAACACTAAATAAGTATGTTAACATTGATCTTAGTACTGTGGTTTACACTCAGGAAAACCATTTTATATTCCCAAACATCAATTTCTTCGTGAAATTAAAATAAATCCAAACCTGTTCACATTTCAAAATGCTTATTTGCCAAACGTGCATTTGTATAATCTGATCTATAATACGAAATCAAAATTTTTAAAAAAGTATAAAATATCAAAAATTAATTTTTATAGCATGGTAATCAATACCATGAAATTTATAAAAAAGAAAACATTTTTTCCTTGGTTTAGGGAAACATTTGTTAAATGATTATTAAAAACTATGGTGTCAGGTTAAACAAATGTTTTAGAAGCTCCCAATATTTAAAAAATTATGAGATTGACTCTAAAATGTGGGAAAACCATCTAAATGGATATAGTTTGAAAATGAGGATAAGAGGAGATAAATTTATCTCTTCTTATAGAAAATCCAAAAAATTTTTAAAATCAAAATATTCTATTTTTATTGAAAAAAAAGGAATGTATCAAGTTGCTAAAAATTCTCCACAAACATTTAACAAATCTCTACAAATAAAACATATTTTAATGTTATAATTGTTGTCTTTATTTCCGAAATTTTAAATTCAGGAATATTTTTAGGGGAAACATCCCCAAAGTTCCATTTTCAACAAAATTATTAAGAGATAAAATAAAAATTTCGTATAATAAAAAAATCGAAGAAATTTACAAAAAAGAGTTTTATAAAATTCTTTTAAAAGAAGAAAAAAGAAATTTTTTCTAAATTATTTAATTCAGTTCAAAAAATTGAAAATAAAAAAAATTTAGTTTTCTATAACAATTTTGTTAATATATAAAAACAAAGATATGATGAAATATTTCATTAAGTTGAATTTGAAGCTAGAACAAACAAACATTAAATTTAAAAAAGTTTTGGATATAAAATATCTAGAATATTTGTATTTATCATTTATCATTCAATTGAATCTTTATTTATGATAACTTATGACTATAATTTTTTATATGGAGAAAAACACGTGAAAAGATTTTAATTCAGAAATGATTATTTTGGCAATAACATAGCTTCAGAATGTCTTAAATCGATTATTTAAATGTTGCTTACAAGAAAGAGAATACAATTTTATAGTAATTCAAAAAATTAATATTGCTTTCAATCTGATGGTATTTTAAAAACAAATTAAAAATTAAAATAAATAAAAAATATAAATCATAAAATTACAATAAAAAATGAAATTTAATTTATTAAATGTATATATAAAAATGAAATCGTAGTTTATTTTAAAAGTTATGTTTATTGTAGAAATGATAGATGATTGTCTGTAGAAGTATCATTGGTTAAAAAAGAATCAATGATTTTCAAAATTCTACGATTAATTTGTGTAATTTAAAATGGAGTTTCATTTAAAAAATAAAAATCAAAAATATTAAATATTAAATAAAGATGGATTATTTTTCTAATAACATTAATTTAAAAAAAAAAGTACTCGAGCCCGGCAAACCATTAATTTTATTTCATTTACAGTATATTATCATATTAATATTCGAAATTAAATCTAAAATAGGCTAGGTGAGACATTTCGGCGAAATATATTTTTAACCATTTGTTTTAGATTTAATTTTTAAATATGAAGAATTATATATTAAATTATTGAAATATAAGATAAGATAAATGATTTATTGTTTGTGACAAATAATTTTTCTTAATATTCTAGATTAAATACAATCTTCTCAAATAAAAAAAGATTAGAATAACACTAGCTACAAAGCTTAGCCTAATTTTATATATAATTTGATAATAAACAAACTCGTGTTACTAATTAAACCCATATTTCTAATACAAACTGCATATTATTAAACAATTATATTATATATAATACTTTACACATGAATAAAATTATTACAACGGATAAAATTACGAAAAAGCTTCGTCTTTTAATATATTTAAAAGTTGTGAATAATTTATTGAAATTTAAAAAATCAAAATTATGAGACTATAGAAGGAATAATGTATTTATTAAAGTAGTCAAAATATTTTTTTCTATTAGAAAATAAAATTAATAAAAAAATATTGATCTTTTTAAGTACTTTGATACACATATTGAAGAATTATTAATATATTAAATTTGATAAGAAAATGAAAACAGCATTTGTAGATATATATAAAAATATAATATAATAAGCAAAAATGTACCCTAATAAGCTTACTACCTTACCTCATTTTTATACAAAACATTAAAAAAAAGTTCATAAAAATATTAACTACGAAAAAATTCAGTCGATCTAATTACTATGGTATATATGCAATTGAATGAGCCTATTCGGTCTCAATTAAAAAGCTTAATTTATATAAGAGATATCAAAATAAGCAAAGAAGTTGAGTTAAAGATTCTATAAAAGGAATAATAGAATTTACCTATTCATGGTTGGTATGGTCTTTTATCAATAATGAAAAATTGTGCTGTTATAAAAATACTGATAATTTGGTCTATCTACTTAAAGCCGAAATAATAGTGAAAGATTTAAACTTGCCTGAAAGAAATAAAGATGCTGGCTGGCAGGATGAAAAATGTCAGAAATAGATATTCCTTTTCCAGTAACAAAAAATACAACCATACAATTAACAATTTATTCTTTGTATGCATAAAATACTATTTTAAATCTCTATCAATGTCATTTATTGAATATTTCAGATATTATTACAAAATGATACTTTTTTAATATAAAAAATTTATATTTAACATCTAAAAAATATCTTTTTATTGTGTCATTTAAAAGAGTTAAAAAATTTTTTTATAATTTTGTATCAAATTATTGGCATATGAAAAAAAATAAGAGAATTTGAAAGATATTAAAAATCTGTTGTATAAAAAACTCGAAAAGTATTCTTTTATTTTTTATATACAAATAAATAATAAAATTACACTTAATAATTTCACAGGAGAATAAGAGATAATTTAAATAGCAAATTTATTCAAAAATAAATGAGATAGAACCATGACTTGTACTCAGATTTGTATAATACTTATGACTTAGATAATATAACTGGTATTATAAATTGTCATATTTATAGTAACGTCGATAGAAAAATTTTATATAGTGTGGTTAGAAATAATATAAAAGGTAGGGTAAACACAGTATATAATAACACTTATAATGATTAAATTTAAAAAACGTAAAATTTAGGATAAATTTAATTAGAAAAATTTTAAATCAATTTAATCTTACATATTTTGATTGTACAATTACAATTAATGATATGAATTTTATTTAAAAAATCTAAGTAAAAATTTAAAATTAATATTTATTAAATATTAAAATTATTTTAAAACAGCCAAAAATCTATTTATTTTCACAGAATTATAAGAGTAATTAAATATTTAATTTAAATTTCTATGTTCATTTAAAAATTTTAAATACAGAAGATTGCTTTTCGGTAATAATACACAGTTTTTTTTGCATATGTAAGTAGGTTTTTATATTCGAATCATATAAACATTTTATTTAAATTTCACTTCTGCTATTTTAGAAAACATTATTGTATAAAATTTTCATTTTTGTTACTTTTAAAATATTAATAAAAGAGTTAATTACTATCTCATTTTTCAGAAAAGTGTGTTTGTTTTTGGAAACTTCAGATTATACTACGTTACTTCATCTAATTTCTGACACTAGAGAATATAAATAAAAAATTTTTTATTATTCTAGTTTTGATTGCAGGATTCAATTTACTTCTCTTTAAAAGTCTTTTTAATATTTATCTTAGAAAAAAAAATTTGATAATTTCAATAAAGAATTTAACATATTCTATTCTATTTTGAAAAAAATATATTTAATCAGTAATTTTAACGTTTTCCTTATAGGTTACATTAAGACTAATAAAGTTTTAAAATAAAGAGCTATAAAAGAAATAATTACTAAAATTAATAATAATATTATATATTCTTAACTAATGAATTAAAAATTTTTTGTATTTTCGTTAAAGAAATAACAATTACATATTTAAGAAAATTAATAAGAAAATTTTTCTTTTTTAAGTGCTAATTATTATACTTAAATCTCCAAAATATACTGCAATGACGAATTTAATATTCATTCTAATGTTGAAACAAATTTATTCTTCAACATTATAAATATTTAAAAATTAAAAGTAATTGTTAAAAAATATAGTATAATTTGATTTAATATATGAGTTAGTCAAGTTATAAATATATAATAGAATCTATATTAAAATTTTATATTTTTAAATCGACATTTAAAAATCTTTGAATAAATGTAAAATAATTTGATTTGAAGTATATTTTTATATGAGTTGCAATTCATATTTTTTTTAAGAATTTTATAATTTTTAAAAATAAAAAAGAAATAATAAAAAGGATAAATAAATTAAACAGTATATAAAGAAATAAAAAATAATATTTTTTAACTAAATCCACAAAATAGAACAGATAGACATTATAACTTTATATTATAGGAATTCGTTTTCATTTTATACTTTTTTGGTTAGAATTGAGAGTAATGAAAATTTACAAATTAAAAAAACGTATTTTCGTTTTTATTCAGTATGATTTCTCGATTCTGTAAATATTTGCTTACTTTTATTTAAAATTTCGTTTATATTCATTATGATCTCATATTTAAATAATTTATTATTATTTTTTTTGGATTTTTAAACTATAGTATTTAATGAGTACCTTTCCTTTTAGGTATCTGAGATACATTGACTTGTTTCTTTCACTGATATTTTATCTTCAGAGATTTGATTGTTGTTTATTTCATTAAAATAATTACTAACAATCATTTATTTTTTTTTGCTTATATGCTTGTTTTTCCATCTAATCATGGCAGGATAATTACAAAGGCTTCCGAAAAAAACAAATTCATTTTTATTCGGTATGATTTCATATTTTATGAATAATTAATTTCTTTTTAATTTTTTCGAAACGATTCATTTAATTCGGTATGAATTTAATTTTAATTAAAAAATAAATATTTAAATTTATTTTTTAATAATTAATAATTTCCTGATTCACGAAAATTCTTATATATTTTAATATTTCTTAAAAGCCCTCGCAATCTTCTGAAGTGATTTGAGAAAGTCTAGATTCTGTTCTCTACAAATGAAGGTTCATTTTCAGAGTTTGACCTCTTAACAATTTCTTTCCATTTTAAAAAACATCCATTTCCATATATAAAAAAGTAAAGTATGGTGGAAAAACAAAAAGTTATGTTTGTATTTAGACTCTGAATCAATTATTTGTTGATTTATGTAAAATCTTACTTTATACTTAATTTTAACAGCCTTTTAAACTTCTTTATACTCTAAAAATTTTTAAAGATTATTAATGTAACCTAAAAAACCTTGTAAATTATGAGTGTTAACGTTATTGTTTCGTATAAAAGGCTTCCTAACCATATTTTATTTATATTTTAGTATAAATACTTTTGGTGTTTCAAATGGCACCAATAAGCAAAAGACTTTAATTACGTGATTTATCCATTTGATCAATCACGCCTGATGTATCTGTCACAATAAGGCTTATCATTTACCTCATAAAATGCTATTATTTTTTTTTGTAATAGCACAACATACAGAGATGTTCTTTGGTTTTAGATTTTTATTTCTATACGATGTTTTTTTGCCAGATTTCGCTCTTCCTTTTTTTATTCTCATCGACAAGTTAAAACAAATCGCATATAGAATAAATAATTCTGAATCAATAAAAATTTATTTTATATCTTAAAAATTCTTGAGAATAATTTTTTTTTGTTCCACCGTTTGAGTAGTATCTCTTTTTTCTGGAATTAATTTTTATGATTTTAAAGTATAGATATTGTTTTTACAATCAAATATAGTTGTGTTCCCTAAACTTACCATGATTTAGTTTTCACGGTTTCTTTAATTTTTTTGAGAGAATTTCTGCAGTCTTTTTCTAATTCTTCTGTAATAAAACATTTAATTTCTTCAGTTATTTTTTTCCTTTGATTTCGACCTTTTCAAACATATAAATTCTCCTGTTTTATTGAATCCTTTTTATATAAAACTAACCGTTCTAATATTTAATTCTTTAAAATCAGATATGTGAAAAATGGAATTTCTCAATTGATATGCTCTTTTAATTTTCTCGAATTTCATTGAAATTTTTTTGTGTTTTCTTTTCTAAGTTAGTGTTTTTCTATTTCGCCTCTTTCCATTTTTTCATAAACCTCTTCGAAGAGATTAACTAATTCTTTATAGAGCTACTATCTCTACCATAAACCTTTTCGATGAGATTAACTAATTCATCCTCGCTGTTTTCCTTATCTTTTTCTGAATCATGCATTCTATCTTGGCTTTTATAAAAATTACTTTATTATTATTAAAATTAAATTCCTACCGAATAAAATTGAAATTGTTTATAAATTATTAAAAAAATTATCTAAATTTGAATCCATACCGATCAAAAAAAATTGTTACAAAAAAATAAAAATTTTTAAAAATTTGAAATCACATAGAATAGAAACGAAATTTTGAAGAAAAGTAAATAATTTTTACAGAATCGTAAATCATGGTGAAAAAAAAGCGAAAATAGGACTTCTCTTTTAAATTCTTATTACTCTGAATTAAAACCAAAAAGTATAAAATGAAACCGAAAACCCTATAATTAATCAAAAAAATCATATATATAAGTAAAAAATATTTTTTAACCATAAAAGTCCAATTAACTTAAACATTAAAAAAAATAAAACAATATTTTTAACTAAATAAGAATCACTATTTTCTAAGATTTAATTAGAAAACACAGGAAAACATTTCTAATTATAATTTTTTTGTTTTACTATATTTTAAAAAATCAGCAAAATCATTTATTATATTTGTATAAAAACCTAAAATTGTTTTTTCATTCGATGATAAAAATACATTTAGTAATATTTTTAGGGTTCTTTTTTTATTCCTTTTATTGTTTAAGAAAAATTTTTTTATTTTGTCGTAAAAAATATTGAAAATTACTTCATTCGTTACACTGTGTATGAATTGACACGACAAAAGTTTAAATTTCACATACAAATATTCTAAGTTTAAATAAAGAACTAATTATATAATCGACATAATGTTTTTGATATATATCTTATTTATTTTGTGCACTAATAAATCTCAGATTTAGGATATTTTTAGATTTAAACCCATTTCAGAAAAAAACAAATTTTAAATTTACGATCTTGCTTTCCTAATTCCTTTAAAAATAGAATAAATGAATATCATGAGTGTAAATTATAAATTTTTGTATTGTGTATATGGGAGTAGTCCGGCTTATGAGAAATTCTCTTTGAGCTTCAATTCTTCTTTGAGGATGTGATACCTCGACTATTCCCTTATGGTCTGATTCTTTATTAAAAAAAATAACTTTGTTATTTTTGAATTTATTTAATCCCTTTTTTACTTATAAAAAATATATATAGGTAAAAATATCTATTATTTAAATATTAATATTATTATTACAACAATTTTAAACTAAAATATTCATTATTTTTTGATTTTTAGTTTCAGATGATGAAAATTTAAGATCAATAATAACAGTTACAAATAAAAGATTGACAAAAAAAATCAAATTGATTATTTAATAATAAAAAGAAAAAATATTTAGAATTTAAATTATTTACAGATCTTCTTAAGGATTAGGTTCTCAATTTTACTTTTTATATAAGATATTCTAGATTTTGATGTCATTTAAAACTTTCCTGTTTTATTTTTTTTATTTTCATGGATTTTATATGTATAAATTTAACATACCAGATCCTGGGTTTGCCGGGCTCGGCTACTTTCCTATTTGAAGGAATGTTTTTATTATCAAAAGAATCTATCTATATTAAAAATTTTTTGATTTATATATTTTAAAAGTAAACGTCCGTTTATAAATACATCAATCACTTGAGGAATTTCAGGTATCATTGGTTCAATTTTAACCAATGATACTTCCTTAGACGATCCTTGATCACTACTGTGTACCAAAACGCTTATCGTGCCATAAATTAGCCATCATGTTTTTTAATCAATTAATTGATCAATCATAATAAATTTTTTAAAAAACCCCTTGTGCCATAAAAGTATCCGTAATTTAATATATTAGAATTAATAAAACTAAGGCTAAAGTACTATAAGATGTGCCAAAAAAGTATTTAAAATAAATTATTTTATAAGAAATATATAAAAACAAAGTAAAAAAATAAAACACACGATTGGATGTTGAGGCGGCTCTGTTCGCCTTTTTACTGGTTTTAAAATAAATGTATTTTTCTGAATCCATAATTTATTTAAAATCTAGATTAAATACTTTTAAAGGGGAAATAGCCAATATTTCCTCATTTAAATTTTCAAATCACCCCTTTAACTTCTTTATTGGTGTCTTCTGGACATCCAACATCCCTCTCACCAAATTTCCTTAGTTGTATTGCATGTCTCACGATATTTCTTCTACCCTTTACTTCTATTTCGTATACATCTGGCTTCAGCTTGTTTTTTACTCTTCCTACTGTATTGATCATTCATTTTTCCTGTGAGCAGTTCGTTTTTAATCAGCACGGAGTCCCCTAATTTAAATGTTTCCTTTTTTGCACGGCTTATTTTGAATTCTCTTTTATACTTGCTGGTCTGATCTCTAATCTTATTCGCGTTTTCTTCTTTTTCTGCTTCGTTAGGGCTCATTCCCAGTCCTCTATGGTAACAATGATTGTATGCGTTTAATATTTCTTTCAAGTTGAATTTGACTCCACTTTTTGATCTTTAAATAGCTTCCCTTATGGTCCTGTTCGCTCTTTCTATGCGACCGTTTGACTTTTGTAGTATGGAATTGCTAACTCGTGTATAATGTTTCTTTTTTTGATAAATTCTTGCATGTACTTGTTATCAAACACCTTCACGTTATCCGTTAAAAGAGTCTTAAACGGCATTCTCTCATACATCTCTTCAAAGAATTCTGTTATCTTTCGCTTTTCCTTCGACCTTAAATGTTTTCCAAACAATATTCTAGAAAAGTAATCTATAGCGAGTAATACAACATTCTTTTTGTCAATTTCTAGGGTGTCTGCTGCTACGATCTCCCCTGGTCTCGACGTTTCTATGTATTTTCCTCCTTTGCTTATGCTAACGTCTTTCCTTAGGCAAAGCTGACATTTCTTTAAAATTCTAGCTAATTCTTTTTTGCTTATACAAATGTTGTTATTTCTTAATATATCTCGTATGTTCTTCCTATGGAATAGATCACTGTGAATTTTCAGTATTTCTCTCTCTTTAGTTTCTTTTTTTTCTTCTTTTATTTCATTTATAGCACCTCGGCTTAGAGCGTCTGCTCCATGCAGATTCTTTCCCTCTATGTATTTGATTTCAAAATCGAATCGCTCAAATCTTGTAAACCATCTTCTTATCCTTGAAGATCCGAAGTCAAATTTTGATTTTAATTTCTCAATAGCTTTATGGTCGGTTTGCAGTGTAAATCTCTTGCCTATCAAATAATATTCAAGTTTTTCCATCGCCCAGAGGGTTGCCAGAACTTCGCGTTCCGTTATACCGTAATCTTGCTCTGTTTTAGTCAACGCTCGTGATATAACAGCTATAGGCGATCCCTCCTGTTTTAAGCAAGCTCCTATGCCTACTTGTGAGGCATCTGTCTCTAGTACAAATGGTTTCTCTAAATCAGGTATAGATAGTTCTAACTTTTCCAGCCACAAATTCTTTATAGTATTGAATTTCTCTGCATGATATTCGTTCCAGCAGAATTTTTTATTTTTGCCTAACATATTGTAAAATACTTTTAAGTGTTCCGTAATATTCTTTATAAATACTCTTTCGTAATTTATTAGGCCTATAAATCTTTGCAAATCTTTTTTTGATTTTGACTGTTTATAATTTACGATTCCTTGTGATCGAGAGGTACATGGCATTATTTTATTCAACATAATTTCGAACCCAAGAAAATTAACCTTTTCCCCACATTCTATTCTCTTTCCTTAGTTTTCTACTAGTTTAAATTTTTCTAGTCTGTCCAAAACTTGTTTTAAATTGGTTTCATGTTCTGTTTTAGATTTACTAAATAACAAAATGTCATCTATATACACATGACAGATTTCTCCAACCTATCCCTTTAAAACAAAATGCATCGTTCTTTGGAAAACAGCTGAGTTGTTTTTAAAGCCTTGAGGCATTCTCCTAAAGTGCATTAATCGCTTGCCCGTAAGGAAGGCAGTTTTCTCTCTATCGGCAGGGCTTATTTCAATCTGAAAAAAACCGTCTTTTAAGTCAAGTTTTGAAAAATTCTTCATGTCTCTTAATGTAGAAGTTAATTCCTTTATTCTAGAAATTTCATAGTGGTCTTGTTCTACTAGATCGTTTAACTTGCGAAAATCTATGCACATTCTTGGAGTTCCGTTTTTCTTTCTTGCAATAACCACAGGGTTAAGCCACATTGAGGTACTTTCCTCAATGATTCCCCTCTTCTAAAGATCTAAGATTATTATTTCTATGTGTTTTTTGTCTTTTAAAGATTTCAGCGGTCTGTTCCAATTCACTGGCAGGCTTGATCCAGTTTCTATGTTGCATTTTATTGGTATTTTCTCGTCTTTAGCCATTAATAACTTCTTCACAGTCTCGTTGCTTATAAGTATTTGTTTCTCTTTGTCGTTCTTAACAATATTAAAATTGTCTTTGATTTTCTTTCCGTTAAATTTAACACACAGTCTTATCTGTTGAGATACTTTTACTTCATCGCCATTTATTAGGTAAAATCTTTTATCGACCTCTTCAAATTTTCTATTCTTTAAGTCCTTTAAACAGGCACTTGTCATAACTGATTCAGATGCACCTGTATCAGAACATGCACCAAATTTTTTGTTTTCGATTTCAAAAGTTCTTATATCTATGCTATTTATTTTATTTTCATCCATGAATTCTTTAATTTTGTTAATTTTCTCTAGCTTTTACATTCGTTACTATAGTGACCGTACTCTTTACACTTATAGCATTGGATATTGTTTTTATTTTTTAGTGTTTTTTGCAAATCTCTTTCCTTTATTTTGTTGCCAGATTTAAATTTTTCTTCGTAGATTTTTTTTTGCTGATTTTTTGTTCTGAAAATCCCTAGAAGTATTTCATATTCGTTGATTCTTTCTATCGTGATATCTAACTCACCATCCAAAGAGTATACCAGTGTCTGTAACATCTTTGGCAAATAGTCTTTTCTTAGTTCTTTAATTATTGCCTTTTCGTTGGTTTTTCCTAATTTAACTTGGTCCCTTAATCTTAATAGGTATTGTGTCCATGATTCATCTTTATATTTTGTTATCGAGTCAATACTGGATTCCGTGCAAAAGTCAATAATCAATTTTTTAAAATCTTCCCATTCATTAGGTAAGCTATTATTTATACCGTTCTCATAGAACCCCTCCTTTAGCTCTTCGGTTCCCTTATACACTACTTCATTTATTTTCGCTCTAATAGACTTGCTCTCAAAGAAATCACTCCATTCTATTAGAAATAACTCTAGTATGACTTTTTTCTCACACATATTTTTTCTAAACACAGCCTTATGTGAACCATTCCCGCCAGAATGCAATCTTAAGTTTACATTTTTGTTAGTAGACTTCTCTCGTTGCATTATCCTGTTAACCTTTGGATCATCGTTTAGTCCTCGTTTACTAGGGTTGGATGCTGAGGCGGCTCTGCTCGCCTTTTTACTGGTTTTAAAATAAATGTATTTTTCTGAATCCATAATTTATTTAAAATTTAGATTAAATACTTTTAAAGGGGAAATAGCCAATATTTTCTCATTTGAATTTTCAAATCACCCCTTTAACTTCATTATTGGTGTCTTCTGGACATCTAACAACACACTATATTAGAATAAATTTATAAATTAAATTCAAATAAAATAAATTTGATTAAAATATTTGAAATAAAAAGCTAAACTAAAACTGTGCTAATATTTTAAAAAAGTAATTTTTATGTAAATTCAATTAGAAATTGTTTATTATATATTTTTTAAATTTAACCCTTTTAAATGTCAAAATTGCCAAAATTCGCTCGTTAGACAAAAAGTTTCAAATTATCTAATTTATTGCAACAAGAGGAATTCAAGAATCCTTGCTGCCTCATGAAAAGCAATTTATAAAAAAAATGCTGTAAATTTTGTTTGAAGAGGGATTAGTTAAAACAATGTCTAAATAGACAGTACAAAAAAATCTATGTTCTTTTGAATCAGAGCTGAAAAAAGAAATATTAAAAACATAATATATCCCAGGTCATTTGGGAATTCATTCGTTAGAGTAGGCCATCGACAAACACTTTATAGGTATAATTAGAAGTGAGGTGAAGAGATTTATAGCACAATGCTACTTGTGTAATCGATAGACCCTATCAAATATACGGCTTCCGATCCGCCTATTATACCCTGCTCTGTCAGGGAAAGCTTTATCATTGATACTATTAACATGTCACGATATGCTTCTTCTATTGATAATTACAAATATATTTATACTATCGTAGATTCATTTTCAAATTTCGCATAGGTTTATCCAGTCAAACGAAAGGAAGCACAGACCTTTAATGTTGTGTTAAAAAAACATTTGTTAAAGGAAGGGCCTTTGTCAATATTATACACTGATAATAGAGGCGAATTCAATAATAAATTTATCAGAGCTACAATCTGGGTTTTCAATATGTCTCAAATCAATAGTAGATTCTATAACCCCCAATCTCAACGTCAATTCGAAAGATTAAACTAAACTCTTAAGTCGTTTATTTAGAAGTCTTGCACGAATATTTCATTTAGGTATTTGATAAATTAGATGAACTCATTTTTCAGTATAATTGCATAAAACATTTAGCAGTAAAATTTAAACGATTTAATCTATTTAGAAACATAGACCCATCTGATAAAAACAATCTACAAAATACATCAGAAAATTTCTTAAATGCTAGAATAAACTTGCTGGCTTGCCGTGAACAATTTAGAAATGCATACAACGATAGATTAAACAGTTTGAATTTAATTATAAGGTTAAGAGTTTCGATTTCAAAGAATTCAACTACAAGTTTGGTGCCAGAAGAAGGGCACTGGACTCCGTTTACTTATAAGGAGAGTTTATTATTGCTGATATATCAGAAATCATCATAAAGGTAATTGATATAAACGGCCAACAATCTAATTTTCATATATCTCGAGCTAAAAATATTTCTTAATTAAAATACTCTTTAAACTTAATATTTTATACAAACTAAACCCTTATAAACCAATTGTAATTTTAAATTATGTTCTATATAACTATAATTACTATCAAAGTATATTTATATTGCATATATTTATTTTTATGTTTTGTAAAATCTTATATATTATAATTTTATTCTAATGTATTTATTATGTTATGTTATGTTATATTTTATTTTATTATAGTATATTTTTAAATATTAAAATCAAATTTATTTTATTTTTAAATAATTTAATCAAATTTATTCTTTTTTAATTTTTTTTTAATTTTTATTTTTTTTTAATTTTATTCTAGTATAGTATATTATGTTATATTTTATTTTATTCTGTTTTTATATATTTTATTTAATATAATTTATTTTAAATATTTTTTTAACACACCTTATAGTACTTTAGCCTAGGTTTATTAATTTTTACATATTAAATTATTGACAGTTTTATGGCACACGGAGTTTTTTAAAAAATTTATTATATTTGGTCAATTAGTTGATTAAAAAACATGATTGGCTAATTTATGCACCATAAGTGTTTTGGAACAAAACAATCACTACCTATAACACAATATATACCTCTGGAGAAACGGATTTTATTTCTCTAGTAATAATATTAAATGGCGCTCCTTTTTTAGAGTTGACTTTCTTTAATGTTGTGCATATGTAATAGCCTCTTGGCTTTAGATTTTCTATTTTCATTGCGTGTTCTCCTTCGCTTATTATTTCATCCTTCGCCGAAATAACAATAAATCATCAGCAAATCTTTTTTTGCACTTCCATTGATAATTGTCCTCAATCTTTCTGTCAAAATTATGAATATACTATTTGTGTATAATTAAATCTTTCTTTCTTTGACTCAATATGCGCTTAATCATAATCTTCGTCTCTTCAACAATAAAAAATTATTATGTACCATCAATATATAAAATATGAAACATATATTTCTAATAACCAATAAAGCCCATTTTCAAGGAGAGTATAGCGTGGTTTATTGGTTATTAAAAGTTTTTGGCGAGTTTAAACTCAAAATAATTGTAGCAGGTTTAATTTACAACTTTCCTATAGGCGAGTCATCTATCTACTTTTATATAAGTCATGTAAGCAGCTAAAGACATCATGAGAAATATTTTTAAGTCCCAAATTAACAATCTAGTTAAAAATATAAGAAGAACTATATTTTGTATACCTTACCTATAAAGACATCAAGTTGTTAACAGAAGAGGAATCTATGAATGAATCTTGAGGTTTTTAAACAAAGATTACATTTAAAATTATTTCTCAATAACTGAAACATTCTTAAAAATAAAAGACTTGTTAGTAGCCCATGACTTTTTTACAAAAGAAAGATAATATATTTTTAAATTTTATTTGTGCCGTTAATGCACGAAAACGTTTAAGGTTTATCACATTTGGTTATGGATCTGCACAAGATACCAGTTTATCAAGAATTCTAAAACTTTTAACTTCTGAATATGGATTCACTAAAATCGTTATCATGTTGTTTTTACCAGCTTTTAAGTATTTTAAAAGTGTTTTAATCCCAACATATCAATATTTTTAAAATAAGAATGAGATTTAAAAGTAAAGAATAGTAGTCGAAAACGCCTTTGGTATATTTAAAAATATGTTATAAAGATTCTCATATATGATATATTAAGAAGAAGATAGTACTTATTATGTAAAAATTTTTAGTTCAAGTAGCTTAATAGATAACTTATTTAATTATTTAAATAAATTACTATTATATTTTATAAAATCATATTTTAATTACACTAATTTTTAATAGACTAATAGCTAATTTTATTTAAAATTATTATTAAACGCCTCAAATACGAGATCCAATTTTTAAGAAAATTTCTTTATTTACTTATAAAAATCAATTTTAAAACAAACCTCTAATTTTTGCTCCTATCATTGTTAGTCGTCCTTAATAAAGATTATATAACCCATAACATATGTTTCCTAAAGATCTTTTTCTCTCTCGAAAATATAAAACTATTTTTATTGTTATCCTGACTTTCTTCCTCCAGCACTACACTAAAATCACCCTACTCAATAATATTTGCTGATTTACTTTTTCTAATGACAATTATGATGTTAGATATGTGGTTTTGTTTTTTAGGAAAGTTCTAGAAAAAAGACCCCAGTAGATCCATTTAATCTTTGACTTTCCAGATTTCTTTTAAATGCTTCGATTTGTTCTGAAAATAGACATCATACTATTGTAATTTGTTTCACATCTATGATAAAAAATCCGCACAGAATTCAGAGGCGAGTAGTTCCCATTACTTCTGCATTTGATGTGATTTGTATTTTGCATATAAATTTTTTTTGACATAATTGAGTCGTGTCGAAGCATAGTCAGCTTTTTTTGAGAGATTTATTTTAACAAAATATTTCTTTCATAGTGGATTGAATAATATTTTTAAATATTATTCAAGTATCTAAAGTTTTTACACATATAAAATTTTATATGCATTTTGTTAAATAAAATACTTGTCACACAATAAATATAGTTATTTGTTTAAATTTACCATATAAGGACATTTATTTTGTATAAGACTAATTTTCTGATCTATAACTTTGAAATGTTATTTAGATTTCTAAATACTCTTTCCTGGTGTTTTATCAAAATTTAAAATTCAATTTGTTAATAAAATGAATTATCATTAAACTTTATGGCATAATTTCAACCATAAATCCCTCTTATTTAAAGATTAAAAAAAAGGGTTTGAAACACTTATGAGTAATCAACTTAAACAAGAAAAGCAAGCTCAAATAATCATACTACACGAGCGAAAAATATAAACAAGGAAAATTGCAAAAATATTAAGATTCTATCACCATACTGTGGTAAATACCATTTATAAATTTGTTTAAAGAAATATGTTATACTATTTTGGTACTAATGGACGCTCTTGACTATTGAATGACAAAGTTCACAAAAAAATCAAAGAATTAAATAAACCGGATAAAACTTGTCGCTGAGAAAAATTTCTAATAAGATTCTAAGGGTTATTGGAATAAATATATTATACAAAACAGTAAAAATTCTTTTAATGAAATAAATATTTATGTATACTCTTGTGTAAAAAACCAGTTATTTTACCGATAAATAAAAAAAAGGGTTGCAGCAGCAGAGAAGGGGATTCAGATAACAGAAGATGAAACTAAGAAAATAATTTTAAGTGAAGAACAAAAATTAATCTTTTATTTTCATATGACAACTGTTCAGCATGGAGAAAAATGGAAGAGAAGCTGTTACTAAGAACGATAAAGTTGACTTTAAAAGATGGAGGCGGCTCATGTATGATTTAGGGCTACTTCTCATATAACAGTGTCGATAGGATACACTTTGTTAATGGTAAGATGAATTGAGTAAAATATTGTGATATTTTGTCGAGAAGTCTTTTGTTGAAAGCGAACAACATGAAGTTAGAATCATACATTCTTATGCATGATAATGATCCAAAAAGTAAATCAAGTATCGCACAAAGCTTTTTGATGTCTTAAAAATCAAAATACTAAATTATATAACACAGAGTCCAGACATTAATTCGATTATAAATCTTTGAAAGTTTTTAAAAGGGGAAGTAGGAGGCTTGCGCCAAAATCGAAATTGGATTCAAAAGAGTCAGTGGTATGTTTTTCGAATACATTCCTGGAAAATATGTCAAAACTTTCTTAAAGTATCAGAAAAAGATCTTTGAAATTATATAGAAACAAGGGGATTACACAAGCTATTCAATAAATCGGTGATAAGTTTTTTATTAACAAAAAAAAAACACAAATTTATTAAAATAAAATTCAGAAAAGAAAATTTTTATTTTATAAATACTTAAACGATCGTACTCTAATTCTTTGTAAAGTATAAAATTTTTTAATAATTAAAAAAGCATTCAATGATCAACTTGCAAATAATGTTTAATGATAAGATTTTTTCTTAAAAACTGTATATACGAAAAATATTTTAATTAAAAAAGTGCCTCAGATCATACTTAAAATTTGATTGCATATATGTGTTTATTTATACTAAAAACAATATTTACTACCTAATATGTCCAATATATTATACAGAAATATCTGTGACATTTTCATTATATATATAGTTTTGGACATCATTATAACCAACTTTGACTTTTAAGTAAAATAACATCTTAACTTAAATTAAAAAAGACAAATTGTCCCTCACCAAATTTTTTCTTAACAAAGCTTAAATATCAGCAATTTTGTTGAGCATAAGATTAGCTATAAATAAATATACAGTATTTTAAATTTTTTTTAAAATAAATGATTTGTCCTTCATTTTTAAATTCAAAATCCAGAAGAATAAGTGAAAAGATGACCTCATTTGTATTCCCGTATCTCACATTAGAAGAAAATTAAAGAAGAATACTCAACACAGATTATAATAAAATTTGAAATCATGTTCCTAGGAAAATATTGTCAATTCAAAATAGACTGACATATGTGAACAATTTATTAAGTACCTATATAAATTAATGGTTGAATAAGTTTAAAGAAATTTCAAAGCTAGTCGTTTAGGATAACGAAGATACTAAGATAATAGTCAAAAAAATCGTACAAGATGCCGATGTTAAATTTTCGGAAAAAAAAATTTTTTTATTCATTTCCGAAAACATTTCTTACGATTTGCATATCCAGAGAAATATATTCTTCTGAATTAAAGTCGATTGGATTAGGTAAAACATTATAATTTCTCTTATTTTAATAATTATACGAATGAAGTTAAAAACAACGCACTGTTTATATTACAGCAGCTATATTAACCGAGCTTCAATCATTAAAAAAACCTTGAAAAAACGATTATACATGGATTAAAAGCATATGCCTTTAGTAATTACCAAACCTGATAAGAAGACATTTCAAACAATAAACGACTTTTAAATAATTTTGAAAAAATTTAATTATTAAGTTTAAAAGTTACTAGACTTGAGTACATATGCAATTAATAAATATGAAAGTCTTTTAATTATAAATAATTTTTATAAGAAGGTTAAAATTTGCCCAATTCACAGGATCACAAGTCACGATACTAAAGACGGCTACTTTAAAAATAAATATACGAAAAATAATGGCAAATACAGAAAGTATAATTTCAATAATAAGCAGAAAGACACTAATAGTAAAGATTCTAAAGGTTTGGTATTAGTAGAAAAGAATTATATCGACGATTTTATTGAAGTATATTGTAAAATCAACAGATATTAAAAGGTAGCTACTATTGATACAGGATCTACGCGTAGCTATGTAAATTCTATAATTTCAAATGCTAATTTAAAACTAACTGAGGGCAAAAAGAAAATAAAAAATATTGACAACCAACAGTCAGTAATTGGAATACTCAAAAAAGTCCTATTGGATGTAATTTGAATGATAATAAAGTTTTAATCATTTATAAATTTTCTGCTTTAGGCTAGCTTCCAATAGATATCTTAGTTGTAAATGACATCTTCACAACTATAGTTAAATTATCATTCTTATAAAAAATCTATTACTCTAAGCTTCAACGAAATCAATTTTACGGATATACGGTCTAGGTATGATAGGAAGCTGGACAAGGAGTTATTTGACATGCAGATTTAAATAAAAATAATAACTTTCTTATTAAGTAAAATGGTATACTGATATAAATAGTAAATTTAAATACACTAATGAGACACCCATAAAAGTAAGCTTAAAAGACAAAAACTTTGTTGTACAAACTCTTTTATATAATTTACTATCAAAATTTCACAAAATAATCTACAACTAGTTGAATAGACTTTTGACATAGGGTAAAACAAAGACTCTAAACTCTAGTCCAGAATTCTTAATTGTGAAAAAATATAGCGAATGGAAACTCACTGCTGACTATCCCGTTTTAAACAAAATTATAAACGATCTGCAATTGAGCACTACGAAAATATTTTTCAACATACAATTGTTGGGTGAAATTTCCTTTTATTGCAAAATTGATCTAAAAAAATGATTCAATCAGTCCTTGTTAATAAAATAATGTAGAGAGTTGACAGGATTTGTCATATTAAATAGAAATTTTGAATATTAAATGATATTATTTGGATCTAAATCTGGGATTAAATAATTTCAAAAACAATACAAGATATATTTAAAAGCTGTAGAAACTATTTCGTCTACAAAGACGATATAGTTGTATTTGGAAAAGATAAGAAAGAACTCGATAAATGCTTGTTTAAAGTTTTGTTAACACCGTATAAACATAAATAAAACCAAACTTAAAAATTGCATATTACAACAAAATAAAATTAAATTTCTAGGACAAAAGATTACCCACAACTCTATTAGAATTATCAAAAACATTTTAGACATTTTAATTTTTTTTTGAAAACAAGCCGAAGACTCTGAAAAAATTACAACATTCAAAAGAAAAATTAAAATGGTACAGTGTTGGATGTCCAGAAGACACCAATAAAGGAGTTAAAGGGGTGATGTGAAAATTTAAATGAGGAAATATTGGTTATTTCACTTTTAAAAGTATTTTATCTAAATTTTAAATAAATTATGGATTCAGAAATCTATATTTATTTTAAAACCAGTAAAAAGGCGAGCAGAGCCGCCTCAGCATCCAACTGTACTGAAACTTTATACTCGATTTCTCAACAAGAATTATCTTTTAAACAGATAAATTAAGAAAAGCAAATGAAAAAGAAATTGTATAGACAAATAACGATGAAATCTTATTAGTAAAATAAATAGATAGAATATATAGTTGCAGTATACTGTGATTTCTTAACAAAAAAACATTTTTTATAGATAATGACGTTTTAAAATGCAATTTAGGCGTTGTTATTTAACGAGAACAAGGTGTACAAAGATATTATAGCAAGAAACCTAATGTCCGAACTTATATATTTAGCATTAAAAAGAATACTTGACTATTCTTTTTACTCGTTAATACATTAGAAACATAATCAAGGTAATAAATTTACAAATAATATAGATAATAAAAATCTAAGTTAGTAAATACGATCTCAATAGAAAGATATATGTTTTGATGGTTCTGCTCAATGATTTTTACCTTTAGTTGAAACACTTTGCGAAAAATAATAACAATATAGCTGATTTTATATAAGAAGATTTGTATATTATAAAGATTATGGATAAGAAAATATAATTTTAAAAATTTATAGAAAAATATAATAAAATGAAAATATTTATCCAATCTTATAAATTATAAACAGGGTTTTTAAAATGTCCTTGAAAATATTAACTGGACAAAAAACAGAAGATACTCAGAATAGAAGAGAAGATATTTCGAAAAATTTTAGATTATATCTACAACAAATATAGACATCGTGGATTAGCACGCTATATCATACACTGAAAAAATATTTTAAGATTAAAAATATGTACAAACATGTTACAGAGTATGTGAAAGAATGAAAAAGGTTTTAACGTATACGATACTATAAAAGATAGTTAAAAAAACATAAATAGTATTAGTAATGCTAAGTATAAAGAATGTTTTGTAAAGTATTTTGTGCGATATATCACAGAAGATTTCAAAACAACTTATAGGTCATAAAATTTTATACTTTGACTATAATCGATATATATATTCAATATACTAAGGTTAAAGTTATAAAAAATTAATAAACTAAGGAAAAAAATTAAGTTAATAAAAGATGGTTTAGAAAAATAGTCTATTTTAGTATTTAATTTCAGACCATTATAAACCATACATAGGTTGTATTAAATCTGTGTTAGTCAAGAAAGAAATCAAATACATGCTTGTGTCCCCTTATACTCTGTTTACTAATGGGATATTAGAAATGCCTAACAGAACCATTTATGAAATAGTTAGGATCTTTATTAAGAAAAGACTTAAGAGAATAGTTGAGATCATTAATAAAAGTTTTAAATTAATTTACCATCATAGCATAAACAAATTACCAACAAAGAGAGTAATGGCTAGTTATGTTAGCAAAGTACTAATTAAATACAGCGAATAAAAAAGAAAACCTCTGAGTTTAAAATAAAAAAATCTCTGATCTTTTATATATTTAAAATTTCATTTCAGTAAACTTCTCATCAGTACAATATATCATATAAAGTAGTAAAAATTAGTAGAAAAACAAATTGGTATAAATTAAGCCTTAAGAATTTTATTCACATAAAAATTATAAAATTATAGAGGAGAGGAGAATGTAAGAAAAATAATATTTTTACTTAAAATAATAAATTTGTCCCTCCAAAAATACTTCATAAATTAATAATAAATACTAAAGATTTCTTTGATAATATGGCCAGCTATGAATAAATTTTCAGTATAAGAAACATTTTTTAAAGCCATGGGTTATAAAACAGTCTATTTTAAACCATACATTTCCTAGGCCATCTTCTTTTCTCGACTGATATTTTGCTTTGATTTTTATTTTAAGCATTTATTTAGCAAAAAAAAAATATGTTTACCATTTTTCATTTTTAAAGTGGGATAAACAATATTAATACCAACAATTACAATGTCCGCGTTTTCTGCTTTTGTTGCATTTGATAAATTTAGCTACAATCGCTAGATATAAGACCTATTTTATGCAAATAAACACTTTTTATTAAACGTGTATTCTGTTATATTTTCTTTTTAAATAATGATTTATTTTAACTCATTGTTATAATTGAAAAATAAATAGATTACTTTTTTTAGCTGATTTGGCACTATCAAATATAAAAGGAGAATTTAGAATAGATGAGTTAAAAATATTTGCTTTAAGAAAAGCGTGAGTAACTGAATACTTAACTCTTAAAATTTATATTTTATAGAGATGCTCACATCCTTTGCGTTCTTCTATAAATTTGTTATAGTTTTAAATCAAGCACATACAACTATGATAATCTAATTACGTGATTTTAGATATTTTTTTAATATGTTTATTATCCATGAATTTTAAGAGAATATATAAAAGATAAACTAAAAACAATTTATTTTACTCAGATCACAGTCGTGTAGGGAGAAGACAACTGGCATGGCACCTCAGTACAACATGCTCTTTTATAAACAAAACAATATGAAATAAAACTTCAACGAATTTTTAAACATTAACTTTCA
The DNA here is from genome assembly GCA_020423425.1 of Chrysopa pallens. NCBI lineage: Eukaryota > Metazoa > Arthropoda > Insecta > Neuroptera > Chrysopidae > Chrysopa > Chrysopa pallens. The sequence continues at coordinate 4,980,848 of CM035597.1, read as the reverse complement.
ATATAAACAAGTGATTTAGTGTAAACAAAATATATAATTATTCACCATTTCTGTTAAAAAAAGGATATATTTTAAATGCATATAATTTTTGTAAATAAAGTATTATTTTTAAAATCATTTATTTTGGTCTTTATATATAGAATAAAAACACTTAATCATTCTTTCTAAAATTGTTGGTTTTTACATTCGAAATTAATACAAAAGTATTATTTAATACTCAGACAGTTAAAGCAATGGTAACCGTTTATCTTTGGGTATCTAATGAATCTGCAATGTATTTTAAAATTATATTTTTTTATCTTTTTGCAGTATATCAAGTACACTATATCTTCTTCTCAAAAGATTCTTTACTGAATTTTTAATAAAATTTTCTTCATCAAAACTATTCAATAAATCTCGTAGTTCTTTATTCCTAATATAATATTAATTTATAACAAAATTTATTATATTTTCTTTTAGAAGTGCAATGTTCCTTTTGACATCTTAAATTTAATGTCAAAATAATGAAAAGTAATGATATTAATTTAATTCTAAAGAGTCTTAGAACTTTACTAAAAATATAAATAGTTTGAAATAAATAAATCAGGGCTTACAATAAAACAAGTTTATAAACTTATTCAAAATCTTTATTTGTAAATTTCTTAAGAGCGAAATCCTTCGAACAGGACAAGAAGATTATATCTTCCAGCAGAACATTTTCTTAAAATTTTTATAACTTTCTCCTTAAAATAAAATTAGGGTTGAAATTTTTAGTTAAAATCAATGTAGTATTTTTATTTAAAAACTGAAGTAAACCTAATACGTTCTTAAAAATCATAGAAAAATTTTTGAAAGATTCCTATAACACTCTTATTATTTATAGCAAAAATAACCCCTGATTCAAATATGGCGTAAGAAACTTTTTAGCTATGTGCAATAAATGAGTTTTTTTATATTTATAAATCAATATATTCATATACCTATACATATTATTCTGTATTAGTGTTTTTTTTTTCTAATGTGTTCATTTTTAGTCTATATTTAAATCAACTAATATCAGTAACAATTCCTAAATAACAATAATTATCTACTTTTTATAAAAACTGTTTTCCTTTTATCAAATTATAATACTTTTCTGCTGTGTAGATAAATTTCTCAATGTTATTTTTAAATTCATACACTATGAAATAACCTCCCGCTATTTCACAGACAATCCTAGCTGAGTATCAATTGTTAAAAACAATACAAATATCATCCGCATAAAATAAACAATAATTTTTATCAATCGATTATTTCTTTTTTCGACCTCATATACGAGATCGTCAATAAACAAATTGAACAAAAAGGGACTAAAAATAGTCCCTTGTGTTAATCCTACATTAAGATCTTTTTCCTTAGATAATTTATTGTTATAATTAAATTAATTTTATTTCCCTCGAACAAGTTTTACATTAATCCAATATAAATTTTAAAGTTTCCTAAACTATTCATCTTTTCATAAATATAGTATCTTTTTACATATTATATGCTTTACATATATCCAAAAGTAAGACATCTATTCCCAGCATTTCTATTAATGAAATACAATAAATGTAGATTTAAGTTATGCATATAAGTATTTTTTTCTAGTAAAACCACATTCTGTATTCTTAATTTATATATTCCCGTAAATCTGTTAAAAAGTATCTTCTCAAATATTTTCCTAAAACTATCTATTAGAGATATAGGTCTATATTTATTTTTTCCTTTACTAACAGGTATAGTAACTACCTTTTTCCATAATTGTGGTACTCTATTTGTTTTTAAACATTTATTAAATAATATTAACAAATATTTCTTTCCTTAATATCCTATTCCTTTGATTATGTCTAGACATATTCCATCATTAACTGGAGAGACTTCCTTTATTATTGTTTCATTTAGTTCCTCTAACGAAATTTCATTGACATCTTCTGATGCTGAAATTCTAAATTCCTTCAAACTTAAGTTATCATATTGATGTCCAAACATTGAAGAGATTAACTCACCCTCATTTAATTTAATTTCATTATTCCCAGCATTTAATTTCTTAAAATGAGAAATCTTTTCTATGAAATCATTTCCATTAAGTTTATTTAGTTCCTCTAAATCAAAAATATCCTTTCCATTCACTATTAATTCTTTTTTTAATTCTTTTTGAATCGAATCAACCTGCATGGACAATTCTTTATTAGATCCTTTACTTAATATTTTTTTTAATGCTGTTCTTCTTTCCATCAAAGATTTTATTTTTTTAGAATAATGTTTTTTTATGTTTAAACCCCTTTTTATAATTATCCTTCAACACTCCTAAAAATTTATCATAAAGTTCATCTACATTTTTATTTCCTATATTTTGATTTAAATTCCTAAAAGTCTTTTCAGTTAATTTTTGATATTTTCCTACTAATTCTTTAGGTTTTCCTTTCAGACTAAAAGTTTCTCTTACGTTGTTTATTGTAATATTAATATCATCCTGTAATTCAAAAGTTATCATCGAATGATCACTCAATGATAACCTTTCACTAATGAATCCTATACCTATTACATTTTTTATATATATATGATCCGGAGTTGACGTTCCTAAATGACTTTGAAACGACATTTTCTCCGGATTTTCATATTCCTTTCTAAATAAATCTAATTCCAAAAATGCTTCATTAGCACAAGTGTATCTATAATCTTTCCTGCGTGTTTCATCATGCATATTAAAGTCTCCCATCATATTATTTTCTTATTTTTATGTTTTTTAATAATTTTGCATAATCCATCAATTTCTTCTTTAAACTTATCCATGGGTATATATACAAATAAAATTATAAAATCCTTCACCATCATTCCTATTACATTAGGATTGTCTATGTCCAAAATATTATATCCTAATTTACATTTTTTATTCATTAATACCATCATACCATTTCTAGGTCTTCCTTTTATATTAATTGGAAATGTTTCTTTCCTTACAATACATTTTAATTTTATTCCTGCATCTGGTCTTAGCCATGTTTCCGACAGACATAGAAAATCTAGATTTTCTACATTAATTAATTCCTTCAAAAAGTTTTCTTTATTTTTTATTCTATTAATATTTAAATATCCTAAATTAATTGTATTCTTTACAATTCTGCAATTTTCATCTTTATCAAAAATATTTTTTATATTACTTTGGAATAGAAATTTTTAATTATAAAAATTATTATAAAAAAAGGAGAAAATTATTAATTTACAAATATAATACCTCCGATAAAAATTAATTAATAAAATCTGAAACAAAAAAAAATAAATACCCCTTTTAACTTATTAAATCTTTCAAGTAATTAATACTATCCCCTGTGAATTAATTAGATGAAACAAATATAAATTTATTAAAAATTTAATATAAAAATAATAAAAATACAACATGTATAAAAAAAACATAAGATAGAGAAAAAAAAATAAACACAAAAATTTATGTTTTGAAAATGAATTTTTTTTTTTTTTGTGAAATAAACACTTTTTACGACAATCTAAGGCATTATTACAAAAATTTCTTTTTACAAAAATTTTGATTTTAAAATTTACGTTGATTGTACTCTTTTATTGTTGATTTTATTCGATTTAATGATATCTAAGGTTTTTAGATATTTATACTCTTATATATTTTTAATTAATTATTGGTGTTTTTTTAATTTAATTTAGAGGGGGTATGTCATTTTAAAGAGTATATAAAATATTAAAATAATGAATTTTTTATTGGTTTTTGTTTCATATATACTCTATAAATTATAAATTTAATTTATTTTAAAGAGGGTATATCACTTTAAAGAGTATATAAAATATTAAAATTTTAAATATTATTAATTTTTATCGTATAAAATATAATTAATTTATCCATTAGGGTCCATTAATTTACACTCCTAATGAAAATAATTATAAAATAAAAATTAAATTAAAAAAAATCATTTTAAAACCTTCATTTAATATTCCACCTCAGGGAAATAATAACTCCTCAATACGAGGAGGAGAACACAACATAAGAGACTCCCTAAGTCTCTCAAGGAAGCTATTCTCACTTTCCTGTTACTGCTAAGGGATTTATCAATACCCCTTCTAAATCCTTCAATGTCAATCCTATCCGTCATTCCTTTATAGGTTATTTTATAAATGGGGTTATACCCCGATAACCACTTTATTCCCTTCATTCGGAGCATCCTCCATACCTTCCAAGCAGTCTTGCGGGGAACAAGCAATTCCATCACTTGTTTCCCAACGAATCTTATATTAAGATAATCGTTGGGAAACACCCCAAAGGAAGACAAGACCAGTCTAATTCGACAGTTCTTGTTCTTCAGAACCCCTTCAAAGTACATCAAATATACTTTCCCTTTGAAAGGGTTCGAGCAAAGTCCTGTAGAGCTTCTCTCAAACATAAACATACGAAAATAAACGTATTTATACTTTTAGATTTACAATAAACGTTTACAATATATAAAATGACAATAAACATTTAAAAAAATAGTATTAATTGAAATATTAAAAAATAATCGATATAACAAAAAGCGACCTATATCTAATTCTCTTAACCAATCAAATTAAAATTTATTAAAATAAATCGATATATTGAACTTCAACCCAAAACACAACACCGCATTCAACACAAAACAACTAATAAAATTTAATGTAGAAGAGGGAGCAAAATGACAAATGACATCTCGACTCATAGTTATAGAATGCACATTTTAGGGGTAATTTTTCACATATTTATACTTTTTTTTCCCTCTAAAATTCCCTCCGAATTAAATTAAATTAAAAATAAAAATAAAATTTATTTTTTTGCTAATATTATTGGCCAAAGAAAAAAAAATGAAATAAAAAAAATTAAAAATTAAAAATAAAATAATTAAATAAAATAAAATAAAATAAAATTAAAACAAAATAATAAATAATCAAATAAATAAATAAATAAAACAATATAAATAAAATAATTAAATTAAGTAAATAAAATAAAAATTCAAAATAATGGTTAAATAAATAATTTGACAAATATTATTTAATATGAGAAAAATGATTTTATATATACATTGATGTCCATAATTATAAAGCCACTCTTAAAAAGATAGTTTAAATAGTAGTATTAAATTTAATAGTGAATAAAACTGTTTGTTATTATATATATTCAGATATATTATATAATTCTTAAATATAATTATGCTAAAGCACCATATATGGGCCTAATTTTCAAAAATGTTTTTCGAAATAGGGTTTAGCTTGTCTAAAATTTTAAGGCCGCCTTTAATTTTGAAGAATAAATAAGATTTTAAAGAAATTAATTTTATAATTTATTTTACAATATGTTTTTACAAAATTTCCCTCCTAAAATTTAAATTTTACTCTACTCAGGCTTTTATGAGCAAGGGTAAAAAGTTAACTGAAAAAGAAAAAGGAAAATTGATCAGCTTTTGACGTTGGGTTGGAGCCAAAGGAAAATATCTGTTATAATTAGCAGAGCAGGTCTGTAGTTTAGAACTATATAATGGACCCTGCAAACTACGGATCAGCCTATTCAGGAGGAAGGCCAAAATTAATTAAAAAAAACTTAGAAGAAAAAATTATAAGGTATGCGACCAATCAATCAGTATCGTGCAGATGTATAAAGAATTTTTTCAATTCAAAACATCAAGACAAACTATTTTAAGAACTTTAAAAGATTCATGCAACTTAAAATATACGAAGATGAGAGGTAAGCCACCTATAACAAAACAACTAAAAAAAACTAGATATGATTTTGCTTTAAACCACATAATGTTGGATGAAGAATGGAAAAGGGTTATTTTTTCTAATAAAAAAAGTTTAATTTAGATGGTCCTAATAGATTTAAATACTATTGGTACAACAATGTTTCAAAAAAAATTACATATTCAAAAAGAGTTCAATGAGGAGGCGGAATTATGATCTGGGTAGGATTCTCTTTTAATGAGAAAACTGATTTGAAGTTTGTTACACATAAAATAAACGCAAAAATATATATTAATATGCTCACATCTAATTTGCTGCACATAATTCGCAAAAATTCTAATTTAGAATCGTTAAGCCTCAAAATGCCCTGGGCATTTTGAGGCTTAAAAATGCCAAAATCTTATCATATTTTAAAATGCCAACTTTTGATAAGAAATTATTTTTAGTAAAATAAAAAAATAAAGGTTTTAATCAAATTTCCAGTCATAAACCCTGTCTAGCGCTTTAAAATAACCATCTTCTACAAAATTATCTTGAGTAGCCACAATTATTTTAAGTCTTTCTTCCTTTTTTAATTTTTCTGCCTGAATTCAAGTGCACCATACGAATATTTTATTAGTTTACAAAAGACCTTTTCTTCTTCAGATTTTAGAAGTTCAAAAAACTTCATCATATTAGGATGAACGATATGAGCTTTATTGTTCAAAGCTCTGTGCCAGCCTTCAACCCCATTTGTTGTACGAGGCAAATTATAAACGATTCGCTCTGATACATTCCAAAATTCCATTGTTTGCAATGGGGCGTAGTTTGAAATGTGATTATTATCGTTTCTAATATATATTCTCTTAAAATAAACTATAAGTTCTTTTACATCATTTATTTGGTTTATTTCACAATATTGTGAAATGTTGTAAAATTCTGATTCAACCGTTTCTAGTTTAAAAAAGCACAAATTAAGTAGCATCCTAACTACTTTTCTTAACCTTAAATTAGATTTGTATTTTGAAGTTAACCCTAACTCTTGGACTTTACGCCATATAGATTGCCCTAAGTGAAACATACACGCAGACTGCCTTGAACTTGGAAATACTTCCCTAAGAGCATTATAAAGAGCTTTCTCAAAATCGATAATTATAAACTTAGGCTCAGATGCAATTTTAGATGCCAAAATTTTAAAAGCTTTAATGTATGTGGCTTGGGTTTTTGATTTTAATAGTACATAAGCAAGGGGAAATGTTTTACCAAAAATGTAAGAATGTATACTAATTAGTTGCCCAAATTCTTTAGGGACAGATTTAAAAGTGCCGTCCAAGATCCAAACTTTATTTTCATTAAGGTAATTCAAAGAAAAATCCGAGGCAAAGAATAATATTCTTTCTTCATCTTTATATCCAGAGTCGTACCTTAAAAATAAATCCCCTCTGAAATTAAATTTCATGAGGTCTGGAATATCGGAAAATTCCGTTTGTATAGTGTTCATAATTTTATTTCTGTCTTTATTAATTTTATTGATAATTGATTTATGTTGTGGCATAAATCGAATAGTTTCTTCATTTAAATCTTTAGAAACCGAAGTCAAAATATCTGAAGCTATTTCCTTTGTCTCTAAAAATCTTGTTTTAATCTGGTTTAATGCTTTTATTTTATTTATTTTTGCTTCTATGGGATCATGGTTGTGTTGTTTTATTACCTCTAATTCAGCACTTTTGCTTATTCGAACCTTAGCATGAAATTTTCTATCCTGACACCTATAAATTATTAGTTCATCAATTTCTTTATAATAATTGTATAAAAAACCATCATAAATAAGATTGAGCTTACCTTTTTGACTTTTTATGTACTCAGGGGCTTTCATTTTTTAGGATAATATTTTTTAATTATAAATTTCTTATCTTAAGTTGGCATTTTAATACCTGATAAGATATTGGCATTTATAAGCGTCAAAATGCCCTGGGGCATTTTGAGGCCTAGCCAAAATAAACGCAAACATATATATTAATATACTCACATCTAATTTGCTGCACATTATTCGCAAAAATTCTAATTTAGAATTGATATTTCAGCAAGATAATGCGCCATGCCACAAGTCGAATCTTACTAGCGGTAGTATGATGAAAATGAGATTGAGGATCTTAATTGACCTGCTCGCAGTCCCGATTAAAATCAGGTAGAGAATCTTTTTAGTATGCTTGCATTTAAAGTTTATGAAAATGGAAAACAATACGAATGTGTCAAAGATTTAAAAGCCACTATTTTACACGCATATAATAATATTTAGGTCGATAATCTGCAGAATTTAATTAATAGTATGAAGAACAGAATGTTACAAGTTTTAAAAAAATATGTGAGATTCAATAAATTATTAAAATTCGTGCTTTAAATACATAATCTTATAATTATGAAAACATAAAATATTTTTAAATATTAGAAAATTCAAATTTTAACTTAGAAAATCTAGTATATTGATAAACTAAAATATGAGAATTTATAAAAATTTTATTTACTTATGTTTCTAAATTATTATATATTAAATAAGGCGTTTCTATACAAAAATTATTAAATTATAAGGTGGCTTTAGTATTTTGGACATAGATGTATAATAAAAATCTGATAAATCAAGAAAATGAACTGTTTCTCGTTACAACTTGTTATATCTTACAATATGTATTCAACAGAACAGTAATTTTTAGACGCCTAAACAATGAGAAATTTACATTGTTTTTAGAGTTTTTCATTTTGTTTTAAATAAAATAGTTTTTTTTGATCTTTTTATTATATAAATTTTTATATATACAGTAAAACATCTATATATAGGTAAACATTTCGGTTTTTTTTATATATTTAAAAATGAAATTAAAAATAAAATTTTTGAGAGTGCATTGGATTTCTACAAGAGTATCCATATGGTTCTCATAAACTACACTTTTACAATTTGCTTATCAAGACATCCTTCTGATGAGAACTGTGTTACCATAAGAATTCCTTGTTGTTGGTTCCCCTGGATAAAATTTGTGGTAAAAACAATCTGAAAAATAAAATGGAAAAAACTAATTTTTCAGGCGTTGTTAAAAACCCCTAAAAGCCCCTAAAACAACTAATCAAAACGAGGGCTCGATGGTTTCTTATTGAACAAAAGCAGCGCACAAGTAATTACGTAACAAATGATGAGTATTTCAGACCCATCGTGAGCTCTGGAATTGCAATATCTGCTTGCTTCTTTCTCTTGAGTAAAATTTTCGCCTCTCATACTCTGTATTAATAATAAAAGTATTTTGTATACCAGCTATAATTTGTTTGAGGGTTGTTTTGAAATTTGGATTGAATGATGAAATGAAATAAAGTAGAAAATGAGATAGAATGAAAATATGATTAAAAAAAAGAAAATGAAATAACAATGAGATTTAATGAAATGAAACTTGAAACGAGATGGAAAATGATATGAGTGAAAATATAATAAAATGAAATAATTCATAGAAGGAAATAGAAATATTATTAATTTTTATATGAAATATAAATAAAAATATAATGAAGTTAAAAAAAGATAAATAAAGTGAATGGAAAATGACATGAGAATAAATGGAAAATATAAATGTAAATGAAAGTACAAACTAAATAGAATATAAATAAAAATTTAAATGTATCAAAATGAGATTATAAATGTAATAAAATTGAAATATAAATAAAATGAGATATAAGAAAAGGATGATACTAAAGTAAAATAAATTGAAATTAGATAAATAAATGGAGAATAAGAACAATATTGTGGTGAAATAGAAATAAAGATTAGATGAAAATATAATTTAAATGAAAATGAGTTGAAATTTGAGTTTTTAAGATGAAATATAAAAAAGATGAAAAGTAGAATGAGTAAAGAATGAGATAAAAATAGATGAAAAATAACTGAGAAAAAATGGAAATGAAATAGAAATAGAATAATATAAATATAAAATAAATTAAATTAAAGTCAATAAAATATAAATGAAATATAATTGAGATGAAGATAAAAATGAAAATATAGATAAGATACGAAAATGAAATGA
>CM035597.1:4862172-4970996 GCA_020423425.1 Chrysopa pallens | reverse complement strand
TGCTCGAATGAGAGATTTTAATTATGTATAGGATGTTTTAGATGGCTTTAAGAATGATTTATGTATGTTAAGAGGGTTTTATATAGGTTAAAGATGGTTTTATATAGTTATTTCTATATATTTTTGTATTCAAGATACTATTTTATTGTTCTTTCTATTAAGATTCATATATTAATGTGTTATTATAGTATATAATAGAATGAATAGTTGTTTAAATTTGTTATTAAATGGATGTTTTAATAGTATATCTAGTTATTTTATTAAGAATGATGTTGTTATAGCCAGTTTTATATGGAATTTTAGATTTTATAGATATACCTCTTAGAATTTTAAAATTCCATAGTAAATTTACGTCACTGAGACTGTAATTTAGTTAAGAATCATGAAATTTTACTTAAAAATGTTATCAGAATTAAGAGTTCTAAGATTTTAGTTATCTTATATATTTGTATTAAGGATGTTTTCATAGTATTATAAGAATGTTTTATTAATATTGTTATGGTTTTAATTAAAATTTCTTTATTAAAGTTTAATTTTGCATAATAAATTTAGTTATAATGATATTTTTATAATAGTTTTATTGTATTTATTAATGTTAATTCTTATTATATATATATAATAATTTTTATTTGGTCTCGCTAACGCTCGTGTTTGTCAATTGTATATTAATATAGTTTTCTTATAGATATAATAAGTATATTAAGATGTAGATTAAGTATATATTAATATATTCTATAGGTCAATTGTATATAGATATTACCGCTTACGCTCAATGTTGGTCAATTGTTAATTAATACACCCGCTTCGCTCAACGTTAGTCAATATATATAATAGGTAACAGTTATAATGATAATCACCCCGCCCAAGTAAACTTGAGGGCGGGGATGATATCCTTACAACTTGTATAATGTTAACAGTCTAACCCATGCGTTGCTCGGATAGAGGTGTTTTTCAGTATAATATAGGTGTTTTTTACTATAATTAGGATGTTTTTTATTATAATTAGGTTGTTTTTTAGTATAATTAGGATGTTTTATGGTATAATAGAATGTTTTATATTATTATAGAGATGTTTTATAGTATTATAGAGATGTTTTATATGTTAATATTTTATTTCTAACATTAATAATGTATTTTTAACTAGTTTAGTATAATAGAGATGTTTTATAGTATTATAAATTGATTTGAATATATTAATATTGTATTCTTTAAAATGTGATGTTAATATACGATTTTACTATTTAACCTGTTTTAATATGTAATTTTAGGTTTTATTGATATACCTCTATAAAATCTAAAATTCCATAGTAAATTTACGTCACTGAGATTGTAATTTAGTTAAGAATGACTAAAATTTAACTAGTTTCATTATCATAATAATGAGTTCTAAGACTTTAATATGATTAGAGTTTTTCAATGAAAGAAAGTTTTAATACTATAGTAATATGAATAGATTCAATTTTTTTGGTTGAAAAATATTCTTAAGAAAAATTTAATATTTATAAGTAATAAGTGATTATAAACATTAATATATAGTTTTTAAAGACTTTGTAAAAATTGAAATTTTTTTGATTTTAGTAGTTATGGTATAGTCGATTGAGAGTTTTCATCTCTTTTAAAAATAATAATTAAAAATTAAATTAAAATAATATTTTAAAATTAATAAAGAATGTTTTATAATAAGATGTTAATAGAGATTTTTTATCTAGAATAATGTATTATTAGATAGATTTGGGTTAATAGGTATTTTAAATTTATCAATTCTTAGAATCTGTTATGATAACAAAGTATTTTTAAAATAGGTTTTTTTTATAATAATACTACCTCTAACCTAAATATTTCTTAGGTTAATACACACATTTTAAGGTTTCTTTATATATTTATTATAATAGTTATCTGATAATGCTAAAAAAATTTTACGTGTTAATAAAATATGATACTTATAATTAGAATATAGAGTATAACCCTAACATTACTGTTATAAACCTTAACTTTTTCATGGAACCCTTGCTCGAATGAGATATTTTATATATATTAAGGATGTTTTATATATGTTAAGGGTGTTTTATATATATTAAAGATGTTTTATATAAGTAAAGAATGCTTAATATAGGTTTAAGAATGTTTTATATAGGTTTAAGAATGTTGACATGAGTTTAATGTTGTTTTAGATAGGTTTAAGGATGTTTTAGTTAATATTGTAATGTATTAATATGAGATCTTGCATATTAAGATATAGTTTAAGTAGAACATTACTGTTATCAACCTTAACTTTTTCATGGAACCCTTGCTCGAATGAGAGATTTTAATTATGTATAGGATGTTTTAGATGGCTTTAAGAATGATTTATGTATGTTAAGAGGGTTTTATATAGGTTAAAGATGGTTTTATATAGTTATTTCTATATATTTTTGTATTCAAGATACTATTTTATTGTTCTTTCTATTAAGATTCATATATTAATGTGTTATTATAGTATATAATAGAATGAATAGTTGTTTAAATTTGTTATTAAATGGATGTTTTAATAGTATATCTAGTTATTTTATTAAGAATGATGTTGTTATAGCCAGTTTTATATGGAATTTTAGATTTTATAGATATACCTCTTAGAATTTTAAAATTCCATAGTAAATTTACGTCACTGAGACTGTAATTTAGTTAAGAATCATGAAATTTTACTTAAAAATGTTATCAGAATTAAGAGTTCTAAGATTTTAGTTATCTTATATATTTGTATTAAGGATGTTTTCATAGTATTATAAGAATGTTTTATTAATATTGTTATGGTTTTAATTAAAATTTCTTTATTAAAGTTTAATTTTGCATAATAAATTTAGTTATAATGATATTTTTATAATAGTTTTATTGTATTTATTAATGTTAATTCTTATTATATATATATAATAATTTTTATTTGGTCTCGCTAACGCTCGTGTTTGTCAATTGTATATTAATATAGTTTTCTTATAGATATAATAAGTATATTAAGATGTAGATTAAGTATATATTAATATATTCTATAGGTCAATTGTATATAGATATTACCGCTTACGCTCAATGTTGGTCAATTGTTAATTAATACACCCGCTTCGCTCAACGTTAGTCAATATATATAATAGGTAACAGTTATAATGATAATCACCCCGCCCAAGTAAACTTGAGGGCGGGGATGATATCCTTACAACTTGTATAATGTTAACAGTCTAACCCATGCGTTGCTCGGATAGAGGTGTTTTTCAGTATAATATAGGTGTTTTTTACTATAATTAGGATGTTTTTTATTATAATTAGGTTGTTTTTTAGTATAATTAGGATGTTTTATGGTATAATAGAATGTTTTATATTATTATAGAGATGTTTTATAGTATTATAGAGATGTTTTATATGTTAATATTTTATTTCTAACATTAATAATGTATTTTTAACTAGTTTAGTATAATAGAGATGTTTTATAGTATTATAAATTGATTTGAATATATTAATATTGTATTCTTTAAAATGTGATGTTAATATACGATTTTACTATTTAACCTGTTTTAATATGTAATTTTAGGTTTTATTGATATACCTCTATAAAATCTAAAATTCCATAGTAAATTTACGTCACTGAGATTGTAATTTAGTTAAGAATGACTAAAATTTAACTAGTTTCATTATCATAATAATGAGTTCTAAGACTTTAATATGATTAGAGTTTTTCAATGAAAGAAAGTTTTAATACTATAGTAATATGAATAGATTCAATTTTTTTGGTTGAAAAATATTCTTAAGAAAAATTTAATATTTATAAGTAATAAGTGATTATAAACATTAATATATAGTTTTTAAAGACTTTGTAAAAATTGAAATTTTTTTGATTTTAGTAGTTATGGTATAGTCGATTGAGAGTTTTCATCTCTTTTAAAAATAATAATTAAAAATTAAATTAAAATAATATTTTAAAATTAATAAAGAATGTTTTATAATAAGATGTTAATAGAGATTTTTTATCTAGAATAATGTATTATTAGATAGATTTGGGTTAATAGGTATTTTAAATTTATCAATTCTTAGAATCTGTTATGATAACAAAGTATTTTTAAAATAGGTTTTTTTTATAATAATACTACCTCTAACCTAAATATTTCTTAGGTTAATACACACATTTTAAGGTTTCTTTATATATTTATTATAATAGTTATCTGATAATGCTAAAAAAATTTTACGTGTTAATAAAATATGATACTTATAATTAGAATATAGAGTATAACCCTAACATTACTGTTATAAACCTTAACTTTTTCATGGAACCCTTGCTCGAATGAGATATTTTATATATATTAAGGATGTTTTATATATGTTAAGGGTGTTTTATATATATTAAAGATGTTTTATATAAGTAAAGAATGCTTAATATAGGTTTAAGAATGTTTTATATAGGTTTAAGAATGTTGACATGAGTTTAATGTTGTTTTAGATAGGTTTAAGGATGTTTTAGTTAATATTGTAATGTATTAATATGAGATCTTGCATATTAAGATATAGTTTAAGTAGAACATTACTGTTATCAACCTTAACTTTTTCATGGAACCCTTGCTCGAATGAGAGATTTTAATTATGTATAGGATGTTTTAGATGGCTTTAAGAATGATTTATGTATGTTAAGAGGGTTTTATATAGGTTAAAGATGGTTTTATATAGTTATTTCTATATATTTTTGTATTCAAGATACTATTTTATTGTTCTTTCTATTAAGATTCATATATTAATGTGTTATTATAGTATATAATAGAATGAATAGTTGTTTAAATTTGTTATTAAATGGATGTTTTAATAGTATATCTAGTTATTTTATTAAGAATGATGTTGTTATAGCCAGTTTTATATGGAATTTTAGATTTTATAGATATACCTCTTAGAATTTTAAAATTCCATAGTAAATTTACGTCACTGAGACTGTAATTTAGTTAAGAATCATGAAATTTTACTTAAAAATGTTATCAGAATTAAGAGTTCTAAGATTTTAGTTATCTTATATATTTGTATTAAGGATGTTTTCATAGTATTATAAGAATGTTTTATTAATATTGTTATGGTTTTAATTAAAATTTCTTTATTAAAGTTTAATTTTGCATAATAAATTTAGTTATAATGATATTTTTATAATAGTTTTATTGTATTTATTAATGTTAATTCTTATTATATATATATAATAATTTTTATTTGGTCTCGCTAACGCTCGTGTTTGTCAATTGTATATTAATATAGTTTTCTTATAGATATAATAAGTATATTAAGATGTAGATTAAGTATATATTAATATATTCTATAGGTCAATTGTATATAGATATTACCGCTTACGCTCAATGTTGGTCAATTGTTAATTAATACACCCGCTTCGCTCAACGTTAGTCAATATATATAATAGGTAACAGTTATAATGATAATCACCCCGCCCAAGTAAACTTGAGGGCGGGGATGATATCCTTACAACTTGTATAATGTTAACAGTCTAACCCATGCGTTGCTCGGATAGAGGTGTTTTTCAGTATAATATAGGTGTTTTTTACTATAATTAGGATGTTTTTTATTATAATTAGGTTGTTTTTTAGTATAATTAGGATGTTTTATGGTATAATAGAATGTTTTATATTATTATAGAGATGTTTTATAGTATTATAGAGATGTTTTATATGTTAATATTTTATTTCTAACATTAATAATGTATTTTTAACTAGTTTAGTATAATAGAGATGTTTTATAGTATTATAAATTGATTTGAATATATTAATATTGTATTCTTTAAAATGTGATGTTAATATACGATTTTACTATTTAACCTGTTTTAATATGTAATTTTAGGTTTTATTGATATACCTCTATAAAATCTAAAATTCCATAGTAAATTTACGTCACTGAGATTGTAATTTAGTTAAGAATGACTAAAATTTAACTAGTTTCATTATCATAATAATGAGTTCTAAGACTTTAATATGATTAGAGTTTTTCAATGAAAGAAAGTTTTAATACTATAGTAATATGAATAGATTCAATTTTTTTGGTTGAAAAATATTCTTAAGAAAAATTTAATATTTATAAGTAATAAGTGATTATAAACATTAATATATAGTTTTTAAAGACTTTGTAAAAATTGAAATTTTTTTGATTTTAGTAGTTATGGTATAGTCGATTGAGAGTTTTCATCTCTTTTAAAAATAATAATTAAAAATTAAATTAAAATAATATTTTAAAATTAATAAAGAATGTTTTATAATAAGATGTTAATAGAGATTTTTTATCTAGAATAATGTATTATTAGATAGATTTGGGTTAATAGGTATTTTAAATTTATCAATTCTTAGAATCTGTTATGATAACAAAGTATTTTTAAAATAGGTTTTTTTTATAATAATACTACCTCTAACCTAAATATTTCTTAGGTTAATACACACATTTTAAGGTTTCTTTATATATTTATTATAATAGTTATCTGATAATGCTAAAAAAATTTTACGTGTTAATAAAATATGATACTTATAATTAGAATATAGAGTATAACCCTAACATTACTGTTATAAACCTTAACTTTTTCATGGAACCCTTGCTCGAATGAGATATTTTATATATATTAAGGATGTTTTATATATGTTAAGGGTGTTTTATATATATTAAAGATGTTTTATATAAGTAAAGAATGCTTAATATAGGTTTAAGAATGTTTTATATAGGTTTAAGAATGTTGACATGAGTTTAATGTTGTTTTAGATAGGTTTAAGGATGTTTTAGTTAATATTGTAATGTATTAATATGAGATCTTGCATATTAAGATATAGTTTAAGTAGAACATTACTGTTATCAACCTTAACTTTTTCATGGAACCCTTGCTCGAATGAGAGATTTTAATTATGTATAGGATGTTTTAGATGGCTTTAAGAATGATTTATGTATGTTAAGAGGGTTTTATATAGGTTAAAGATGGTTTTATATAGTTATTTCTATATATTTTTGTATTCAAGATACTATTTTATTGTTCTTTCTATTAAGATTCATATATTAATGTGTTATTATAGTATATAATAGAATGAATAGTTGTTTAAATTTGTTATTAAATGGATGTTTTAATAGTATATCTAGTTATTTTATTAAGAATGATGTTGTTATAGCCAGTTTTATATGGAATTTTAGATTTTATAGATATACCTCTTAGAATTTTAAAATTCCATAGTAAATTTACGTCACTGAGACTGTAATTTAGTTAAGAATCATGAAATTTTACTTAAAAATGTTATCAGAATTAAGAGTTCTAAGATTTTAGTTATCTTATATATTTGTATTAAGGATGTTTTCATAGTATTATAAGAATGTTTTATTAATATTGTTATGGTTTTAATTAAAATTTCTTTATTAAAGTTTAATTTTGCATAATAAATTTAGTTATAATGATATTTTTATAATAGTTTTATTGTATTTATTAATGTTAATTCTTATTATATATATATAATAATTTTTATTTGGTCTCGCTAACGCTCGTGTTTGTCAATTGTATATTAATATAGTTTTCTTATAGATATAATAAGTATATTAAGATGTAGATTAAGTATATATTAATATATTCTATAGGTCAATTGTATATAGATATTACCGCTTACGCTCAACGTTAGTCAATTGTTACTTAATACACCCGCTTCGCTCAACGTTAGTCAATATATATAATAGGTAACAGTTATAATGATAATCACCCCGCCCAAGTAAACTTGAGGGCGGGGATGATATACTTACAACTTGTATAATGTTAACAGTCTAACCCATGCGTTGCTCGGATAGAGGTGTTTTTCAGTATAATATAGGTGTTTTTTACTATAATTAGGATGTTTTTTATTATAATTAGGTTGTTTTTTAGTATAATTAGGATGTTTTATGGTATAATAGAATGTTTTATAGCATTATAGAGATGTTTTATAGTATTATAGAGATGTTTTATATGTTAATATTTTATTTCTAACATTAATAATGTATTTTTAACTAGTTTAGTATAATAGAGATGTTTTATAGTATTATAAATTGATTTGAATATATTAATATTGTATTCTTTAAAATGTGATGTTAATATACGATTTTACAATTTAACCTGTTTTAATATGTAATTTTAGGTTTTATTGATATACCTCTATAAAATCTAAAATTCCATAGTAAATTTACGTCACTGAGATTGTAATTTAGTTAAGAATGACTAAAATTTAACTAGTTTCATTATCATAATAATGAGTTCTAAGACTTTAATATGATTAGAGTTTTTCAATGAAAGAAAGTTTTAATACTATAGTAATATGAATAGATTCAATTTTTTTGGTTGAAAAATATTCTTAAGAAAAATTTAATATTTATAAGTAATAAGTGATTATAAACATTAATATATAGTTTTTAAAGACTTTGTAAAAATTGAAATTTTTTTGATTTTAGTAGTTATGGTATAGTCGATTGAGAGTTTTCATCTCTTTTAAAAATAATAATTAAAAATTAAATTAAAATAATATTTTAAAATTAATAAAGAATGTTTTATAATAAGATGTTAATAGAGATTTTTTATCTAGAATAATGTATTATTAGATAGATTTGGGTTAATAGGTATTTTAAATTTATCAATTCTTAGAATCTGTTATGATAACAAAGTATTTTTAAAATAGGTTTTTTTTATAATAATACTACCTCTAACCTAAATATTTCTTAGGTTAATACACACATTTTAAGGTTTCTTTATATATTTATTATAATAGTTATCTGATAATGCTAAAAAAATTTTACGTGTTAATAAAATATGATACTTATAATTAGAATATAGAGTATAACCCTAACATTACTGTTATAAACCTTAACTTTTTCATGGAACCCTTGCTCGAATGAGATATTTTATATATATTAAGGATGTTTTATATATGTTAAGGGTGTTTTATATATATTAAAGATGTTTTATATAAGTAAAGAATGCTTAATATAGGTTTAAGAATGTTTTATATAGGTTTAAGAATGTTGACATGAGTTTAATGTTGTTTTAGATAGGTTTAAGGATGTTTTAGTTAATATTGTAATGTATTAATATGAGATCTTGCATATTAAGATATAGTTTAAGTAGAACATTACTGTTATCAACCTTAACTTTTTCATGGAACCCTTGCTCGAATGAGAGATTTTAATTATGTATAGGATGTTTTAGATGGCTTTAAGAATGATTTATGTATGTTAAGAGGGTTTTATATAGGTTAAAGATGGTTTTATATAGTTATTTCTATATATTTTTGTATTCAAGATACTATTTTATTGTTCTTTCTATTAAGATTCATATATTAATGTGTTATTATAGTATATAATAGAATGAATAGTTGTTTAAATTTGTTATTAAATGGATGTTTTAATAGTATATCTAGTTATTTTATTAAGAATGATGTTGTTATAGCCAGTTTTATATGGAATTTTAGATTTTATAGATATACCTCTTAGAATTTTAAAATTCCATAGTAAATTTACGTCACTGAGACTGTAATTTAGTTAAGAATCATGAAATTTTACTTAAAAATGTTATCAGAATTAAGAGTTCTAAGATTTTAGTTATCTTATATATTTGTATTAAGGATGTTTTCATAGTATTATAAGAATGTTTTATTAATATTGTTATGGTTTTAATTAAAATTTCTTTATTAAAGTTTAATTTTGCATAATAAATTTAGTTATAATGATATTTTTATAATAGTTTTATTGTATTTATTAATGTTAATTCTTATTATATATATATAATAATTTTTATTTGGTCTCGCTAACGCTCGTGTTTGTCAATTGTATATTAATATAGTTTTCTTATAGATATAATAAGTATCTTAGAAATGTATATTAAGTAAATAATGATATACTCTATAGGTCAATTGTGATGAAATATTACCGCTTACGCTCAACGTTAGTCAATTGTTACTTAATACACCCGCTTCGCTCAACGTTAGTCAATATATATAATAGGTAACAGTTATAATGATAATCACCCCGCCCAAGTAAACTTGAGGGCGGGGATGATATCCTTACAACTTGTATAATGTTAACAGTCTAACCCATGCGTTGCTCGGATAGAGGTGTTTTTTATTATAATTAGGTTGTTTTTTACTATAATTGAGATGTTTTATAGTATAATAGAGAATTTTTATAGTATAATAGAAATGTTTTAATATATTAATGTAATATTAATATAGAAATTTTTTACTTTAACCGGTTTTAATGTGTAATTTTAAGATTTATTGATATACCTCTATGAAAATTAAAATTCCATAGTAAATTTACGTCAATGAGACTGTAATTTACTTAAGAATGACTAAATTTTACCTAGTTTTATTATCATTCTATCATTTATTTAAAGTCTAAAAGATTCTTTTGGATATAAAAATAGATAAGAAGATTTAGGATATTTTATCATAAATTTATACTTAGAACAAGTCTATTTATGGTTACGGGGTAAGTATTTCAATATAAATATTGATAAAATGATAATCCCTTAACTAATTTATATGTAGAATTTTTGGCCGTAGAAAAAATATCAGTGTTGGAATTTATAATTGTCTAAAAAAATCCATAATTCATACATAAAAAAGTGGTTTTATAGAACCTAACCCTAACCTTATCTCTTATCAGAAATCCCCTTAAAGTGCTTAACCCAAATCTTAGGTTCTTAGACTTATTTTTTTAAAATTTAGATGTAAAATACAATAAATGATTATTTCCTCATTATATAAATTATAAAAATATTTTTAAATATGATGTTTATATTATTTCTGGTTTATCGTATTATAGAACACATTATTTAATATATATTGCTTTTAAATAAATAGATTCAGTTATGGTTGGAAAGTACTACGATCTACCAATTTTAGTATCATTCAAATA
Organism: Chrysopa pallens; assembly: GCA_020423425.1. NCBI lineage: Eukaryota > Metazoa > Arthropoda > Insecta > Neuroptera > Chrysopidae > Chrysopa > Chrysopa pallens. The sequence goes on along the minus strand of CM035597.1, from coordinate 4,960,094 downwards.
AAAATAGTCGTTAAGCTTTTTCTAGTAAAATTATGACGAATGAAGAGATTCGCATAAAGATTCAAGTGATGTGTTAGAAGTTGTATGATGGTTAATTGTGTTTAAGGTGTTATTAAGTATTAAATTAAATATTATAGTGTATCTTTTTTATTCTTTTACCTTATAATAATATTAAGTATTAAGAATATATAACTTTAATCTATCAAAACTTAAACTATATAACTTAATTACAAGGATAAAATTACAAAAATTTAGTACATTTACTCATTAAAGTAAGTATTAAATAAAAAAAATATTTAAATGAAAAATAATGATTTAATCAATCAAGCCACACTTAAGCATACATTGCCATATTAAATGACTGTATGTCCTTTTAAAATCGGCGTCAACACTTCCACCAGCTTCCTCAATCTTCTCAAGTCGGTATTTAGTAGAATAATTATAGAATTCTGATGAACTTTTAATTTCATCAGACGTCACAACGCCTAAAAACCAACCATAACTCCTGTTAATTTTAAATGTAAACAATTCAAAGTTATACAACTCTAACGCACTAAATTCACCAGAATTAAGCAAATATTTAGCAAAAGATAAATCGTATTTTTCTAAAAATCCTGGCTTGCCTTTAATTTTCTTAAGATTTTTAAAAAATTGCTCAAGGTTATAATATTTTTTTATATTATACCTTTCAGCTATGATTTTTTTGTTAAATTTGATACGCACATTTTTTTTCTTATAATAAAATTCCTTTTCGTAATAAAAAAGATGATAATACACATCACCACCGTGCAATTTGGTGTATGTGTCAATTAGTAATTTTACTGGGTCATCATGACCCAGTTCTGGATAAAATTCTCTGTTATAGAAATCTAAAGGATTAACTACTTTAATCCTGTACCCAGAAACAGGGTAATCTTGGTCGCTAAAAACCAATTTGGATATCTCCCTTCCAAATTGGTTTTTATCGTAGAAAATGCAGCTCTGGCTTTGTAGTTGATAGTTCATTAAAAATTCTTTTCAGATTTGTTAATATTCATTCTGTCTGTAACTTGAAACAAAGTTTTATACGTAATTTTAAAAAAACCAATGATTTTTAAAAAATTTTTTATTTTAAATACAATTGTAATGTTAAATACTTTATGTTTAATTAATTGTTAAAAATAATAAAACACAGACAATCCTTACTACTATTTTAAATATGAGTTTTTAAATTTTTTAAATAAACGATTAGTATATTGTAAATAAGATTTCACTCGTGATTTTTTTTAATGTTGAAAATTTTTTATTCTAATATTTTGAATCATAGAAAACTTGATCTATTTTATAAAAAAATGAAGTATTTAGAAAAATGTCGAAAAATGAGTTTTAAAAAAACGTTTTACTTTGTATTTTATAACTTTATTTTTTTGATACTTAACATATATTCTTAACAATAGTTAAAATAAACTAATAACATACAGTTTTAATTCAAAAAGTTCAAGTGTTATTTTTTTAAATCTAATTAAATTTATTATCAATTATTTCATTTTCTGAATTTTAAATAACAAAATAAGCAATATAAATTGTTTTAAACATTGTAATATAGTAAAATTTATTTTATATAAGACCAATTTATGCGAAATTATAAGAAGTATTACTTATTAATAAAAAATAATTGTTGAATGTATAATTTTAAATATTGTAAAAACTATATTAATAAAATGAATAAATGATTTAAATAAAAAATATCTCTTAAAAATAACTAATTAAAACTTATAAATATTTTAGTAATCATAAAAAAAATATATTTTAAACATTTGATTTATTTAAATATTTGAAAATAAAAATTTTATAGTTAGTAAAAAAATCTTTTAAAATTAAAAGATTGTGTAGTTATCTTTATAAAAATATAATAAAACTAAAAAATTTTAATTCTTCAAGTATGATGAAAAAAACTAAAATATCCATTGAGAATGTGATAATATGAAAGGTTTATTCTATAAAGTTTATATGGTAAGAGCATATTCATTTTATTCTGATAGAATGTAATGTTATTTTGGTGTGTTTAAGAGAAAAGATATAGTAACAAAATAAAAGTTTAAATGGTTAGAAAGAAATAATAACTATAAGTTCATCAGAATATACAGGGATGTGGTGCTGGAACTCTTACAAAGGGTATTAAATTCACATTTATATAGTTTTATAAAATGGTCTAGAACAAAAAAGAACTGTTGTATTAAATTCTAAGATTCAAAAAAATTTAATAAAAAATTTTTTCTTGATATCAAAAAAATAGTAAATCAAAATATAACATTGTTACAAGAGTTCACATTGAATTTTATCATATCTATGGAAGTTGTTCTTAGAATCTATTAAAAATTTTTTATCACTATTATCAATATAAATAGAAAAATTTTTAGTTACCCCATGTGGAATATCTTTAGAGATGCGTTTTCTAATAAGAGTAATAGTCAACCAGAGACTAAGCAAGAAGTTCATAATAATGTTTATCGGAAGATGACTGAAATTGAGGAGGAATTTCCAGAATATTTTACTGAATTTATTTCATCAAAATCAGAATTAGAGTCAATAGAAACTCTGCAAAAAAAGATTATTAAATTAGAAGAACTTTTTGATGTGTTAAACAGTGATATATTAAGGCTTCAAGATCAGATAACAACCCTGCTAATAAATAAAGATGACAACAGTATCAAAATAACTGAAAAAAAATTAAATAATTATTCTGATTATATAGTCAGAAGAAATAAAAAATAAAATTTATTTAAGCATTCCAACTTGTAATAATTTTTGATATATTATAAAACTATATTTTTTTTTAAATTTCTTACTCAACTTAGTACCTGTAACTTCTTCTATGTAACGTATCCTCTCTTTTAAACTCAAAAAATTAAATTCAAAATCATCGCTATTATCTACTTTATAAACTTTTGTCTGAAACTCTCATAATTTCTTCTGAGGTGGAAACTAAATAAATAATTATTATAAAGTTGTTTACAATCAATTTTCATATTTTGAGACAAGTATTTGGCAAACATAATCTCCTTCTCTTCCTCTTTACTATAATTACACGTTGTTTTGGGTATTTTACTAAAGAAATAATCTAAATTGTCTAGTTCACCATATACTTTAATAGATCTTATTTTCTTGTTAAGTTTTATAATCACATGCTTTTTTTCATAATAAAATTTTGTGAGATTTCCAAAAATCACTTCACATAGATCACCACCATGAGTCTAGTGTAACTTTCAATTAAATATCTTAAGATATCATCTTGATCTAATTCCATAAAAAATTCGTCTAAGAAAAAATCTATTGGATTTACATAAAAAAGTCGCTCGGGCACGTCGCTTCGTTGGTTATACATTATAATGTTTTTAATTTCATGTGCAAAATTGGTCTTGTAATGAAATAGATATTGAAACTCTAATAGATAACTTATAATATCTCGTTGCTCTTGGTTAATGTTTTTTAACGTCTTATAAAATGAATCAAATACTTTATAATGTTCTGGATCATTAATTAATTCAAGAAACGTGTTCTGAGGTATTACTAAATTACTATAATGAAAGAGATTCTTAATTTTTGTTCTAACCTCATAATTAGTGAATGGTAACATATATATATTACCTCTTAAAAAAACTGATTTGATGAGCGATTCAATTATTACAAATTTTCCTATGTTAATTATAAATTTCTCTAAATCGTAAAGAATTCTTGTCATTGTTGTAAAATTCTTAATTACATAATTGACTAAATCTGCTCGTGTAAGATATATAAATGACTCATTTCTAATCATATTATTTAATATAGTAATAAATGGTTGTACTTCTTGGGCTGGCATCCTAAATTCAAATCGGTAGCTTACATTTTTATTATTTTCTACTATTTCTTCGAAGTTAAGCATAGCATTAATAAATTTCTTTATTTCAACTTCGAAATTTTTCTTATAGTTAGTGTGTTTAAGAAAGTCTTCTATTAAATTCTTACTAATCAATGGGTAAAAGTAGGTGACACATAAATCATCGAAACAATCCTGTAATGAAGAGTAGAAATTGACTTTGCTAATGCGAAAATTGTCTAATAGAGTTGATCCGGATACATATCTGTTGCGGTGTCTATTCACGCACGCACATTGGTACATAAAGAATTGAAAATAATTTGCTCTTTCACCTATAATCTCTAATAATGAATGCTTTGGATAAAGAATATTCCGGTTTTTATCAAAAACGCTAAGTCAAAAATCAATTAAACTGTTAGGATTAAATATGTTAATGTACTGATTTACCATGCAGAATAAAACTTCTATATTATCAGAATTGAATACTTTTTTACATCCAAAAATTTCATAATACACTAAATAATCTCTGTCAAGCGTAAGTAATACAGATTGCAATTTGCTTAATTGATTCACAGTTATATACCCATAATATTTTTGTTTTTTATTATTCAAGTTTGACGAGTAACTTATTTTATTATACGCTTCAAATATCTCATTTAATAAACATGTTGTCATTTCACCTCTATGATTAATCATATATAATTTTATTTCCATTGATTCGGGTAATTTAATGGAGCCAAAATTATATCCTTGCATACTCTTAACATTTAACAGCTCATCTTTAAAATTATATAAAATTCTTTAATGCTAGGCTTGGTTTTGGTGTATTCTATTTTAATGTTTGTTTGAAAAACTTTGCTTATACCTGAAATTGTACAAATTCCTGCTATTGCATCCACGTCATAAAGTTTTCTTATGTTTACATTATTGTACATTGCATTTGCTTCGAGGGTTTTAATAACATTAATATTAGGAACGCTTTTTTGATAATTTTTACTCAAGTCTTTGAAATTACTCTCACTTAGCTTCACATCATCACTAAAATGCATGGGTTATATGGATTTTTGTCTATTTATACTTTTTTTCCCGATATGGTAGAAAAATCGTTATCATGTGAAAATTTTTTAAGATAAGAAAAAATTTTTTGTTAAATTTTATAAAATATCTACTAAATTAAAAAATCTATAAACTTTTAATAGTGGTTATATGAAAATCTTTAAAGTTTAACTTTGTAAAAATTTAATAAAAATTTATTTTATAGTAGTTTTAACGTGATTTTTAAACATCATCATAAATTCTTTAAAAAAGAGTATTTTCAACTTCAAAATTAGTTTTTAACTATTAATATAGTGTTATATATTCTGAATTGACAAATTTTAAATACTTATACTTGTTTTTTATAAAAAATAAGATGTTGGTGTTATTCTTATCAGAAATTTTGATAAAAAGAATTGTTAACAAAAAAAACATTATTATAATGCGAGTTCATAAAATATATGATTCTAAGTTATTATTCAAAAGTAAAAAGAATATTTTCATTCTCTTAATAAGTATTATTACAAATATTAAAAAAATTTTTTATTAAAAACTATTAAACTAACAATGCGTGATTACATATTTTTATGTTTTTAAGATTATATGCTTAATTTCAATTAAAAACACTATCTAATTGTAATTTAGCTTAGTGTAAAAATAATAATTTTATTTAAAATTAAAATTTATTGATTAAAGTATTAGAATTATTTGTATATAACGTTTTAAAATACTGAAATTATTTACTTTATGTTATCTAAGTTATAATATTTAATCATCTTTGGAACGTTATAGAAATGTTTAAAGATAAATCACTTAAATTCTACAGAATTCTTGTTTCTTATAGTATATATATGATGATCATTATAAAAAATTCAACTTTTCATAATTTTAAAATTGACATTATATTATAGTTAATTACATATAGTAATGTTTAAAATATGAATTATTTTAAGACTTTAAATACTAATTCATTATATATCTGTAACAAAATTATATTTTATAATGCTTAACTTATAACACTAATTTTATATATATAGTATACTAAGGTATATTGCATCTTTTAACACTAATATAGATTGTAAATGTTATTAGATGTATTAATAATAAAAATATATATTTTGTTATAATTATAAAAAATTCAGTTTTTTTGTATTAACTAGTTATATGTTAAATATTTCAGTATACTATATGTTAAAATTTCAATTTAATATTAATTATTTGTAATATATATAAAGTTTTAAAAATTGTTGATATACCCCTTTAAAAATTTAATTAACATAGTAAAATCAGCCATATTGGACGTGTAATTACTATAAAACATCAAAAAACATTACAGATTTAATATATTTAAATGGCGTTCTAAGACCATAAAAATGATATGTTTAAAGATAATTTTGATTAAAGTAAGTTTTTAATTTTTAGTAGTGTATGTATATAGAGACAGATATTTATATATAATAAATTTTATTAAATAGTATACTTTAATATTGTTTTTATATGAAAATAAATTAAATTTCTAACCCAACCTAAAGACTAATCAATCTTTAGATTTTCTTCAGTTTTACTTGTATTATATAATAGTTAAATAGTTTAGTAATTATTAATATTAGATTGAAATTTTAGTATAATAAGTTATATTGTACATTTATATTTACAATAGAGTATTTATACATTAACCTTAAAATATTTTAAAACTTTTTATACTACTTATTTATAAAAAATCAAGGTAATAGTTAAAACGGCTCTCTCGATAATTGAAAAATTATTGAAGTATATAAGAAGTTTTATATAAGATATTTAAAATTTATTGAAAAAATAGATATTCGTTCAAGGCCAAAAAAATCAATTGTATAATCTAATATGTTTTCTTTATGTTAATCAATCTTATATTAAAAGTGTTAACAGTTATAAACAAAAACCCCGCCCAAGTAACCTTGGGGGCGGGGGTTTTTTGTATACATCTTGTGTTAGAATCCGTCTTAGAGCAATAAATTATATACAACCTGTAATTGTATAATATTTTCAGAAAGTATCAATGTAAGAATTCTTAATATTTGATTTAGAAAAAAAATAATGTTTAACCAAAGTATCGATGAATAAATTTATAAAACCTCAATTTAGTAGTTTTAAACGTAAAATAACATATATACTTTGTAATATTATAGTTTAAATTGTAAAACATTGTGAATTTTAAAATGATAATTACAAGTATTAGAAAAAATGAATCATATTATAACTTAACATAGAATTAAAATTAAGCTTTAATTTTATAATTTGATTTCTTATATATCTTACATATTTTATAAAAATAAAATTGAAAAGAGCATTATGAATTGTTTATGGTTATTAATCTTACGTTATATTCCAATATACATATTATAAAAAAACTAAAAAAGCTTTGAAGCCTTTTATAGACAACAAGGTTAAATCGATTTAAATGCAACAAATTTTTAAGTATTTTAACTTCTTTAAAGTTAGTACAATAATTAATTATATAGTAGAAAAAATTCTTTATCTAAAATATGTACTTTTATGTAAAGAATAGATTTATTGTATTCAAAATCATTGTTTTACACTTATACTATGTTTCATTTTAGAATATTAATTTTAAAAAATGTTTAAACTGTATAGTAAATTTTTAAAAATAATAAGTATAATTTTAAAATTATTTAAATGTTATTAACACGATTGAAAAAGAAACGATCGTTAGATTGCAAAAAGTTTTAATTGTTTTATTTTATAGTATCACTTTCTATGGGAGTATTAGTATTGATTTTTTTCTGAAAATAGAGAACAAAATTGTCATATTTAATTTTTTGATTTAAAGCAAATGGACTAATACTGATACATACTTCAATTTTTTTTTTACCTTTTATATCTTTAAATTATAAAATATTAATCTATACATTATAAATGTTACTCTAATGTATATTTCAACTATTTATTTAAAGTTTTAAAGTTAAATTTAAACTTGATAATGAACTAATTTAGTTAAGATCTATTTGAATACACCAAAATGCTCAATTTAGTTAAGAATCACTAAAAAATAGATTTTCTATGTTTTTTTTAGGTTCAAGTATCTATACAAATCTAAAACTTTTAAGAGTTACAAATTATAATATGGTATAAGTTCTAAATATTAAGGTAAAATTTATACTTTTTAGTTCTAATGTAAAATGAAACGAAAAAAAATAAATTTAATAATTTTTAAATGAGAAGTTCTTTTCAAATATTACATTCTTTTAAATACATAAAAGAAATTTTTATATTCAATCTAAAAATCTAAATGAAAGTGATTCTAAACATTAAAATTACAATAATACAGTGTTATAAAGTTAAAAATTGATTGATAGTTTTTTTATAATATTTTGTCAAAAAAAAACATTAGAATACTATATTTTCATAGTAAATAATGTAAAAATGTAGATAGTTAAAACTGTTTGCATGAGGTTTATAAATAATTAAGTAGCTTTTATTCATTTAGAAATATTTTGATGTTATTATATTAATTTTTAATCAAATTTAAATCGTAAGAAAATTACAAAATTTAAGTAACTATTACTATTAATTTTTAAAATTTCACTCGTTTTTTTGTTATATTTGATTAATTAGAAATATAGAGAACAAAATCTATTATATTATCTATTTTAAAAAAATAGTTTAGTATAATAAAACTAAAAATTTGTATCAAATTATTTACAAAATTAATATCATATTTTTGTTTCAGTTTATTAAAAACTAAATTAAACGGTATATTATATAATTATAAATATTAACTCACATTTATTTAAAAAAATTAGGCATATTTATATTCCTTTTAAATAGTATTCATTAAAAAAATAAAACAAATTCATCAAAATTTTATTTAAAAAACTAAATTTATATTTTAAAATATCAATTTTAAGAAAAATACAACAATAAACTCAAAAAAACATAAAAAGAATTAATAATTTATTAAAATTAAGTTATAAAATTTAGTTAATTTGATAAAAAAATAAAATTGATTTTGACAACAAAGTTTATTAATGATCACTTAGTAACAAATAAACAAAATACTTAAAACAAAAAATACTGCCAGAGAAAAGAGAAATAACCCATCTAAATAATATAGTTTAAATAGTTCAAACTACTTTAGATTTCATCAAAATGAAAAGCTTTGTAAAATTTAGGATTTAGTTTGAAATAGGTGGATATAAATATTAGTATCTTAAACAGAAAATAATAGAAGAATGAGGACAACGGAAACTGAAAATGAATCACTACCGTATAAGAATCAAAAGTATCAATAAAAAATGAGAGCTGTAGTTAAGACAATGTCTTATGAATTTATTTAAAAACTCTTCTAAGGGGTAGAAAACTCACGTTTATATAGTTTTAAAAAATGTTCTAGAACAAAATAGACTCTTTGAAAAAATTTTAATTTGATTCCAAAGCGATTCTAGAATTCTAAGTGTTTGATAAAAAAATTTGTTGAAAATTTTTACAATTGCCATAACTATTATGTATACTTTTTCAGTTGAAACGAAAAATCCTTTAACTGTTTTTTAATTTTAATACTTTAAAGATAAAAAATTAGTTTTATTAAATAAAATTATATTTTACTTAAAAATACATAAAATTTTCAACCATACTATTTAATTTTATAAGAAAACTTATAACAACTTATTTTAATAGACAAAATGTCTTTGTTTTATTAATTTTTTAAAACTATTCTTTTAATAATATTATTTACAGGATAATAAATATTTTTTTCAAAAGAAATAATCAGATTTTGCTTTATAACAGTTAATTCGATGTCCAACTCATAATTTCTAGTTTAAAAAAGGTCGTAATAGAAATATATTATAAATAAAAATAGTTTTTAAATTTCAGATTTTCAAGATATTTTATAAGATATTAAAGTGTTTTTAAATTCATGTTATAATGATTTATTAATGGAGTTAATTTACTTTAATATTAGTTAAAGGTAAATTTAATAATAATATATTTACGTTTTTATTATTAAAAACTAAACTTTTATCGAAAAATAAATTTTAATCTAAAGTTTTTGAAGTTATAATAATTTTTTGTAGTAATAAAAAATATATTCTTTAAATTACAAATCACATAGTAAATGAATACTATATAATAATTTTTGTTTTAAATATTATTAAAAATATATAATAGGGTATGTTTTATTCAAATTTAAACAATGTATCTTATTAAATATTTTAATTTATTATAATTTATATAATATTTTAAAGTCTGTATTTTTAGATTAGTTTTATAATATAAGCAAAATAACAACAGATGATTATAATAGAATGTTACTTTATTTTAAGATATTTTTATAAATTATATCAAAATTGGTAACTTATAAAACTGAATTTAAAAATTATTTGACAAGATGTTTAGAAAATTTAGAATATTTTTTAGGAGTCATTATAATTTTTTATTAAAGTCTTTAATTTATTATATATACATCTTAAAAGTCGTGTATACAATCTATATTCAAGTTGTTTATTTTTTAAAATTATAATATTTTAAAATTCATCTTTTTTAATTTTCACAGTTGATTTAACAAACAAAATATGAAAATCAATTAATTTTGATAATTTATTTAATGAAATAAGAGTAAATTAAAAAATCATATTCGTTATTTACTAAAATATATTATATAATATTTCTTCTATCAAACTTAAAATTATATTTTTAGAAGTTAATCATAATGGTAATAAAGAAATTAAATTTAACAAATCACTTGTAAAAAAATTGTTTACGCTCATATAAGCCACTTTTTTATTTAAACAACGCCATTGCGAAAGTAAGTATTTTTAATATTTTATTAACATAAAGTATCTAATTTAAATGAGATTTTAACAGTTATAATAATTTCACCTACCCAAGTAACCATGAACGCGCGTGTGATATATGTAAAGCATGCACTAAAGCACTTCTAATTTATATTTTAATATCAGCACTAAAGTGGAAATAAAAAATATATAAACTAAATCTTTATTTTACCAATTTAAATTTTAGACCCTGGCCCATACCTGCGTAAAATATATAAAAAGAAGCAAATTAAGATTACTAAATACAACAAATTTATGTATACTTTAATTTATTATATCCATAAATTTAATTAGCTTTACTATATAGTCTAATTATTAAAAAACTCATTATTTAGTTAATAAATACTTTTTTATACACAATAAATCAATATTAAAACTGATTAGAACGTAATTTACTTTTTTTAAAGATAATTTCTACAATATTTTTTATTAACTTATTCAAATTGATCATTTTTTTAATTTTCTGTAATTTTAATTTACATTCAAAATTTGTTGATAAACCCCTATAATATTTAGAATTACAATGTAAATTTACGTCCTTTAGACTATAATTTATATTAGTATGTAAATTAACTCAGTCGATGGCAAAATCTAATTAAAGATTCTTAGATCTAAAAATGATATGTGTTATATGATATAATGATTAGAAATTAGCATGAAATTAAATTAAAGAGAAGTTGTGGTAGTGTAGTAAACAAAAATTGAGAAAGTTATCTAAAAATATTCTTATAAAAAACTTAATATTTACAAGTAATAAGTGATTATAAACATTAATATATAGTTTTTGATAAGTTTCTAAAAATTAAAATTTTTTGATTTTAGTAGTTATGGTATAGTCGATTGAGAGTTTTCATCTCAAATTTAAATCCAAAATAATAATAATAATTTATTTGTTATCAATTTTCTTAACTAATCCATAGATTGTTATTTTCAGGCCGTAATGATAACATTTGTATACCAAAATTAATAAAATTTTAAAGAAATATAGAAACAAAATACAAAAATCAGGTGAAAATTGTACCTAACCCTAACCTTAAATCATGGAACCCAAATGAAAGATCTAAAAAGGAGATCTACTCAGGACGTAAAAGAAAAACCACTGAAGAGATAAACAGCTTTATTTTGGGAGTGGTCGAAAAAAACAGAAAAATTTCTAGCAAAAATATTCAATCACTGATCTTAGAAAAGTATAGTGTGAAGATATCAGATAAGACAATTCGCAGAAGAATAAAAGAAAATGGTTATTTGGCACGATCCCCACGTAAAGTGCCTCTTATCTCTAATGTAAACAAAATTAAGCGACTAAATTTTGCAGAAAAAAATATTACCCAAAAAAAGCAATTCTGGGAAAGAGTTATTTGGTCAGATGAGACCAAAATAAATTATTATAAGAGTGATGGAAAATGTTATGTTTGGAGATTGGCCGGTGAAGCCTACAAAGACCAGTGCACAGATAAGACTTTAAAGTTTGGCGGAGGAAGTCAGATGTATTGGGGGTGTATGAATATAAAAGGTGTTGGAAAATTAGTACCTATTAAGGGTGTTATGGATAGTTTAAGCTATCTTAGAATTTTACAAGAAAACTTGTTTGAGTCTGCTGAGAATCTCGACCTTGGAGATGATTTTGTTTTTGTTCAGGACAATGATCCTAAACATAAAAGTAAATTATTAAGAAAATATTTTGAAGAAAATGCTATCAGTGTCATGGATTGGCCTCCCAAGTCTCCAGATATGAATGTGATTGAACATTTGTGGGCCATAGTAAAGAAAAAGTACCACGAGGAGCCTTGTAAAAGCCGACACGAGATGAATGAAAAAATTCAAAGAATATGGAGAGAAATCTCCTCAGAAATTACACAGAATCTCACCGAATCAATTTTTAGAAGATTAGAATCTGTAATTAGAAATAAGGGGGGTCCTACGAAATATTAATTAAAAATATTCCATTATTTTGTCCAAATAAATTTTTTTAAATAAACAATATTTAAAGATTTTCATTAATGGAAGGAGTAAATTCCCAACTAGTTCTACAAATAAATAGTAAGGATAAAACCCCTTTTAATTTTTATATAATAGTTTTTGAAGAATTCAATTGGAATTGATTTCATTGTATTTTAAAAAATATTCCATTATTTTGTCCAACACTGTATATAAAAAGAAATAGATACAGTAAATCAAGATAATTTGTATAATTAAAAAAATAAAATATCTATTTTAAAAAAGTATTAGAGTTAATATAAATATTAATCGAAAAATATCACAAAAGTATACTATAGAAAATTTATCTCAGATTATATTTATACAAACATTGACTTGCACATGGTTCAATTTCTTGTCCTTTTTTATTTAACTTAATTGTAGATAAATTTCCAGCTTTAATCAGAAGTAAAAACAACCATAATGTAGAAAATATACCATTTCTATATGCAGACGATATATGTATTGTATCCAAAAATGAGAGATCTGCTTGTATAGCATTAAAAGCAGTGAAAATTATGCTAAAAATTTTAATTTTGAGTACAATGTACAAAAACTCGCATTTTCATCTAAATGAGAAGTTATTTTTAAACATAATCGGGAGTAAATATCGAAAATTAAGGAATACAACATTTGTAAATATATACAACTTATAGAGGATTTGACTAAATAAAGCAATTAAAAAGTAATTGGAAAAATGTCAAATATAAATTGGATAATTTAAAACAAGCTAAAATTTGGGATCTAAAAAAATTAATTTTAAAACTGCTATAGCAATAGCAAAGAGTTTTTTGTTTCCTCATTTATAATATGAATTATAATTCGCTACTTTTATTAAAACTTTAATAAAAATTCTTGAAAGTAAAAAAATATTACTTTAAAAATGGACATTAGGAATAACAAAAAATGCTAACAATAAAATGATACTTATATTAACTAAAAGTTTAAATATTTAAAAGACAGTATGAAAACAAATCTTAAAAAATTTCTAAATGTATTTTAGAAAGCAGAATACTTATTTAAAAAACAAATTAATTTGATCATATAAAACAAAAAACATTGTAACAAGTCATTTTTAAATAGTTTATATAAGTGTTCAAATGACTTGCAGTCAAAATTAAAGAGAAAGTAAAAAATAATTCTCTTAGAAAAATCTTAAAGATATTACAAAAAACCAAAAAAAAATATTATAATTTTTTGATATATAACCAATAGTATTTTTATACTAATGAAAATGATCAAAAGTTTACATATTGTCTAGAAAATAGTACAGATCCTTTTAAGTTGATATTAAACAACTAAATACAACATATATATAAAACATAAAGAAATATTTCAAAGCTTTAAAAAACAAAAATAAATTATTTTAAAATTAAAAACTTTTATGTTTATTTTACTGTGATATAAAGTGAAGGAAAAAAATTGATTCAACTTATAAAGAACAAAAATTTTCACCATAAAATATTTTTAAGAATCAGATTAAGTTTTTATAAATTGTTAATGCTTGTATTATGGTATGTTGATCTTTAAAAAATTTTTATGGGAGAGTATTTATCAAACTAAATTTAGATAGGATATAAAAATGAACACATATCTTCAAATAACTCTCAAAACCCCGCCAAAAGGCCCTTTTAAAGTATAAATTGCCATAAAACTCTTTATACATGTCAAAAATTTGAGTATTGAAAAGAAAGCCAAAGTTTTGACTCATCACAAGCAAAAATTCTCATATATAAAAATTTCTGAATATACGGGGGAATTTTACGGTACAATAGGAAAAATTGTAAGAAAATACAAAGAATCAGGTTCTCTTCAACGACAAAGAGAATCTAGGCTAATAAAATACTTGATAAGGCTGATATCGATTTTTTAAAAAACAAATTCGAAAATAATCCAAGAATTAACAGCCGTATTTTAGAAGAAAGGTTATAATCAACTAAAAAAAACAGGTTATTCCTCTTACTATAAGAAAAGCATTACATAGTGCAGGTATTCATGCATACAGCACATCTAAAAAGCCTTATATTAGTGTAAAAACAAAACAAAGCGTTTAGAATTGTGTAAACTCTAGAACACTTATCCAAAATGTTTCTGGCACAATATTATCTGGTCCGATCAAACTAAATTAAATATTTTTGGACCAGATGGGAACATTAAAATTTTGAGAGCCCCAAATACCAGATATGAATCTCACAACTTAGTTCCTACTTTTAAATCTCAAAATATAAAATTAATGTTTTGGGGTTGTATATCAGCAAATGGGGTTGGATTATTGTGCGAAATAGAAGGTATAATGAATATCTTGCAGTATACGCGCATTTTGGCTGAAAATATGATCAATTTATAAGAGAAATGATGCTTACAGATTGGATTTTACAACAGGATAATGACCCCAAGCACAAAAGTGCACTCACAAAGAAGTTTTTAGAATACAACGAAAATAAACTTTTAGAATGGCCTGCTCAAAGTCCCGATCTTGATCCTATTGAGTATGTATGGGTATATAAGGACAAGTAACTACGAAATTAAAAAATAAAAAAATATTAGTTATCTTAGAGAAAAAGTGTATGAAATTTGGAATAATATTAATATAGGTTTTATAAGAAATGTCATCTATAACTTTACTGATCGGATATATGAGGTTTTAAAGGCTAAGAGTGGCTCTACGCGTTATTAAATATTGGTGTGTCCATTTTTATCTCCTCTTAAAATATATTTTTATCAAATCCGTTTTAAAAATATTTTTTAAAATTTAAACAATACTTATTTCTAACGTTTTTTATTGTTTAGCAATGTTTAATATCTTAAAAAATTTTTAATAGGCCGATTTACAGTGTTTTTATACCTGTCCATTTTTTTTCCTCCACTGTATTTTAAATTATAAATATGCAAAAATACTTTTGAATGGCTAAAATTAAAAAAAAATAAGTTACAAACTCAAAAATCTATATATTTATTTGAATTGAAATATTTATGTATTAAGTGCTAACTTTTATTTTCTACTTTTTAAAAAAAAGGGTATATTTTATAGAAAGAATATAATAAGATTTATTATTTATAATTTGTTTTTTTTTTTTGATTTTATTTAATAAATAATTAAATAATGTTACTGATTAAAATATTCTTTTTTTGGAAATAAAATTTTTTTAAGATGAATAAAAATATAGTTTTAAAAAGTGTATATATTCATATTAAAAATTTTTTGATGTATAAGAATTTCTCAAAAAAATTTCAACTCCTTTTTGTTTAAAAATGTCGGAGCATTTAGACGTTGTGATTTTTAGTAAAAGTTTTGGTAATTTTTAATTTTCAATTTAGCAAATTAGATCAAAATAGAAATATAAATAGACAATTTTTAAAATATTAAAGCAATTAATTCTAGACACAATCACTGTTAGACACAATTAATTCTAGACACAATCGATTCTAAACACAATCACTTTAGACACAATTAGGTTAAACACAATTAACTCTAGACACAATTACTGTTAGACACAAATAATTCTAGACACACCTATTTTAAAACACACTCACTATTTTTAGACACACTCACTGTTAGATAATTTAATTTCCTATCATTTTTTTTCATTTCCTACTTCATCTAACTTCATTCATTTTTATTTATATTTCATTTTACTTATAGTTCATTTCATTTTCGTATCTTATCTATATTTTCATTTTTATCTTCATCTCAATTATATTTCATTTATATTTTATTGACTTTAATTTAATTTATTTTATATTTATATTATTCTATTTCTATTTCATTTCCATTTTTTCTCAGTTATTTTTCATCTATTTTTATCTCATTCTTTACTCATTCTACTTTTCATCTTTTTTATATTTCATCTTAAAAACTCAAATTTCAACTCATTTTCATTTAAATTATATTTTCATCTAATCTTTATTTCTATTTCACCACAATATTGTTCTTATTCTCCATTTATTTATCTAATTTCAATTTATTTTACTTTAGTATCATCCTTTTCTTATATCTCATTTTATTTATATTTCAATTTTATTACATTTATAATCTCATTTTGATACATTTAAATTTTTATTTATATTCTATTTAGTTTGTACTTTCATTTACATTTATATTTTCCATTTATTCTCATGTCATTTTCCATTCACTTTATTTATCTTTTTTTAACTTCATTATATTTTTATTTATATTTCATATAAAAATTAATAATATTTCTATTTCCTTCTATGAATTATTTCATTTTATTATATTTTCACTCATATCATTTTCCATCTCGTTTCAAGTTTCATTTCATTAAATCTCATTGTTATTTCATTTTCTTTTTTTTAATCATATTTTCATTCTATCTCATTTTCTACTTTATTTCATTTCATCATTCAATCCAAATTTCAAAACAACCCTCAAACAAACTATAGCTGGTATACATAATATTTTTATAATTAAAACAGAGTATGGGAGGCGAAACCCTTACTCTAGAGAAAGAAGCAAGCAGATATAGTAATTCCAAAGCTCACGATGGGTAGAAATAGTCATCATCTGTTCTGTAACTACTTGTGCGCTGCTTTTGTTTAATAAGAAACCATCGATCCTTCGTTTTGATTAGTTGTTTTAGTGCTTTTAGGGGTTTTTAACAACGCCTGAAAAATTAGTTTTTTCCATTTTATTTTTCAGATTGTTTTTACCACAAATTTTATCCCGGGGAACCAACAACAAGGAATTCTTATGGTAACACAGTTCTCATCAGAAGGATGTCTTGATAAGCAAATTGTAAAAGTGTAGTTTATGAGAACCATATGGATACTCTTGTAGAAATCCAATGCACTCTCAAAAATTTTATTTTTAATTTCATTTTTAAATATATAAAAAAAACCGAAATGTTCACCTATATATAGATGTTTTACTGTATATATAAAAATTTATATAATAAAAAGATCAAAAAAAAAAACTATTTTATTTAAAACAAAATGAAAAACTCTAAAAACAATGTGAATTTCTCATTGTTTAGGCGTCTAAAAATTACTGTTCTGTTGAATACATATTGTAAGATATAACAAGTTGTAATGAGAAACAGTTCATTTTCTTGATTTATCAGATTTTTATTATACATCTATGTCCAAAATACTAAAGCCACCTTATAATTTAATAATTTTTGTATAGAAACGCCTTATTTAATATATAATAATTTAGAAACATAAGTAAATAAAATTTTTATAAATTCTCATATTTTAGTTTATCAATATACTAGATTTTCTAAGTTAAAATTTGAATTTTCTAATATTTAAAAATATTTTATGTTTTCATAATTATAAGATTATGTATTTAAAGCACGAATTTTAATAATTTATTGAATCTCACATATTTTTTTAAAACTTGTAACATTCTGTTCTTCATACTATTGATTAAATTCTGCAGATTATCGACCTAAATATTATTATATGCGTGTAAAATAGTGGCTTTTAAATCTTTGACACATTCGTATTGTTTTCCATTTTCATAAACTTTAAATGCAAGCATACTAAAAAGATTCTCTACCTGATTTTAATCGGGACTGCGAGCAGGTCAATTAAGATCCTCAATCTCATTTTCATCATACTACCGCATAGTAAGATTCGACTTGTGGCATGGCGCATTATCTTGCTGAAATATCAATTCTAAATTAGAATTTTTGCGAATAATGTGCAGCAAATTAGATGTGAGTATATTAATATATATGTTTGCGTTTATTTTGGCTAGGCCTCAAAATGCCCCAGGGCATTTTGACGCTTATAAATGCCAATATCTTATCAGGTATTAAAATGCCAACTTAAGATAAGAAATTTATAATTAAAAAATATTATCCTAAAAAATGAAAGCCCCTGAGTACATAAAAAGTCAAAAAGGTAAGCTCAATCTTATTTATGATGGTTTTTTATACAATTATTATAAAGAAATTGATGAACTAATAATTTATAGGTGTCAGGATAGAAAATTTCATGCTAAGGTTCGAATAAGCAAAAGTGCTGAATTAGAGGTAATAAAACAACACAACCATGATCCCATAGAAGCAAAAATAAATAAAATAAAAGCATTAAACCAGATTAAAACAAGATTTTTAGAGACAAAGGAAATAGCTTCAGATATTTTGACTTCGGTTTCTAAAGATTTAAATGAAGAAACTATTCGATTTATGCCACAACATAAATCAATTATCAATAAATTAATAAAGACAGAAATAAAATTATGAACACTATACAAACGGAATTTTCCGATATTCCAGACCTCATGAAATTTAATTTCAGAGGGGATTTATTTTTAAGGTACGACTCTGGATATAAAGATGAAGAAAGAATATTATTCTTTGCTTCGGATTTTTCTTTGAATTACCTTAATGAAAATAAAGTTTGGATCTTGGACGGCACTTTTAAATCTGTCCCTAAAGAATTTGGGCAACTAATTAGTATACATTCTTACATTTTTGGTAAAACATTTCCCCTTGCTTATGTACTATTAAAATCAAAAACCCAAGCCACATACATTAAAGCTTTTAAAATTTTGGCATCTAAAATTGCATCTGAGCCTAAGTTTATAATTATCGATTTTGAGAAAGCTCTTTATAATGCTCTTAGGGAAGTATTTCCAAGTTCAAGGCAGTCTGCGTGTATGTTTCACTTAGGGCAATCTATATGGCGTAAAGTCCAAGAGTTAGGGTTAACTTCAAAATACAAATCTAATTTAAGGTTAAGAAAAGTAGTTAGGATGCTACTTAATTTGTGCTTTTTTAAACTAGAAACGGTTGAATCAGAATTTTACAACATTTCACAATATTGTGAAAAAAACCAAATAAATGATGTAAAAGAACTTATAGTTTATTTTAAGAGAATATATATTAGAAACGATAATAATCACATTTCAAACTACGCCCCATTGCAAACAATGGAATTTTGGAATGTATCAGAGCGAATCGTTTATAATTTGCCTCGTACAACAAATGGGGTTGAAGGCTGGCACAGAGCTTTGAACAATAAAGCTCATATCGTTCATCCTAATATGATGAAGTTTTTTGAACTTCTAAAATCTGAAGAAGAAAAGGTCTTTTGTAAACTAATAAAATATTCGTATGGTGCACTTGAATTCAGGCAGAAAAATTAAAAAAGGAAGAAAGACTTAAAATAATTGTGGCTACTCAAGATAATTTTGTAGAAGATGGTTATTTTAAAGCGCTAGACAGGGTTTATGACTGGAAATTTGATTAAAACCTTTATTTTTTTATTTTACTAAAAATAATTTCTTATCAAAAGTTGGCATTTTAAAATATGATAAGATTTTGGCATTTTTAAGCCTCAAAATGCCCAGGGCATTTTGAGGCTTAACGATTCTAAATTAGAATTTTTGCGAATTATGTGCAGCAAATTAGATGTGAGCATATTAATATATATTTTTGCGTTTATTTTATGTGTAACAAACTTCAAATCAGTTTTCTCATTAAAAGAGAATCCTACCCAGATCATAATTCCGCCTCCTCATTGAACTCTTTTTGAATATGTAATTTTTTTTGAAACATTGTTGTACCAATAGTATTTAAATCTATTAGGACCATCTAAATTAAACTTTTTTTATTAGAAAAAATAACCCTTTTCCATTCTTCATCCAACATTATGTGGTTTAAAGCAAAATCATATCTAGTTTTTTTTAGTTGTTTTGTTATAGGTGGCTTACCTCTCATCTTCGTATATTTTAAGTTGCATGAATCTTTTAAAGTTCTTAAAATAGTTTGTCTTGATGTTTTGAATTGAAAAAATTCTTTATACATCTGCACGATACTGATTGATTGGTCGCATACCTTATAATTTTTTCTTCTAAGTTTTTTTTAATTAATTTTGGCCTTCCTCCTGAATAGGCTGATCCGTAGTTTGCAGGGTCCATTATATAGTTCTAAACTACAGACCTGCTCTGCTAATTATAACAGATATTTTCCTTTGGCTCCAACCCAACGTCAAAAGCTGATCAATTTTCCTTTTTCTTTTTCAGTTAACTTTTTACCCTTGCTCATAAAAGCCTGAGTAGAGTAAAATTTAAATTTTAGGAGGGAAATTTTGTAAAAACATATTGTAAAATAAATTATAAAATTAATTTCTTTAAAATCTTATTTATTCTTCAAAATTAAAGGCGGCCTTAAAATTTTAGACAAGCTAAACCCTATTTCGAAAAACATTTTTGAAAATTAGGCCCATATATGGTGCTTTAGCATAATTATATTTAAGAATTATATAATATATCTGAATATATATAATAACAAACAGTTTTATTCACTATTAAATTTAATACTACTATTTAAACTATCTTTTTAAGAGTGGCTTTATAATTATGGACATCAATGTATATATAAAATCATTTTTCTCATATTAAATAATATTTGTCAAATTATTTATTTAACCATTATTTTGAATTTTTATTTTATTTACTTAATTTAATTATTTTATTTATATTGTTTTATTTATTTATTTATTTGATTATTTATTATTTTGTTTTAATTTTATTTTATTTTATTTTATTTAATTATTTTATTTTTAATTTTTAATTTTTTTTATTTCATTTTTTTTTCTTTGGCCAATAATATTAGCAAAAAAATAAATTTTATTTTTATTTTTAATTTAATTTAATTCGGAGGGAATTTTAGAGGGAAAAAAAAGTATAAATATGTGAAAAATTACCCCTAAAATGTGCATTCTATAACTATGAGTCGAGATGTCATTTGTCATTTTGCTCCCTCTTCTACATTAAATTTTATTAGTTGTTTTGTGTTGAATGCGGTGTTGTGTTTTGGGTTGAAGTTCAATATATCGATTTATTTTAATAAATTTTAATTTGATTGGTTAAGAGAATTAGATATAGGTTGCTTTTTGTTATATCGATTATTTTTTAATATTTCAATTAATACTATTTTTTTAAATGTTTATTGTCATTTTATATATTGTAAACGTTTATTGTAAATCTAAAAGTATAAATACGTTTATTTTCGTATGTTTATGTTTGAGAGAAGCTCTACAGGACTTTGCTCGAACCCTTTCAAAGGGAAAGTATATTTGATGTACTTTGAAGGGGTTCTGAAGAACAAGAACTGTCGCATTAGACTGGTCTTGTCTTCCTTTGGGGTGTTTCCCAACGATTATCTTAATATAAGATTCGTTGGGAAACAAGTGATGGAATTGCTTGTTCCCCGCAAGACTGCTTGGAAGGTATGGAGGATGCTCCGAATGAAGGGAATAAAGTGGTTATCGGGGTATAACCCCATTTATAAAATAACCTATAAAGGAATGACGGATAGGATTGACATTGAAGGATTTAGAAGGGGTATTGATAAATCCCTTAGCAGTAACAGGAAAGTGAGAATAGCTTCCTTGAGAGACTTAGGGAGTCTCTTATGTTGTGTTCTCCTCCTCGTATTGAGGAGTTATTATTTCCCTGAGGTGGAATATTAAATGAAGGTTTTAAAATGATTTTTTTTAATTTAATTTTTATTTTATAATTATTTTCATTAGGAGTGTAAATTAATGGACCCTAATGGATAAATTAATTATATTTTATACGATAAAAATTAATAATATTTAAAATTTTAATATTTTATATACTCTTTAAAGTGATATACCCTCTTTAAAATAAATTAAATTTATAATTTATAGGGTATATATGAAACAAAAACCAATAAAAAATTCATTATTTTAATATTTTATATACTCTTTAAAATGACATACCCCCTCTAAATTAAATTAAAAAAACACCAATAATTAATTAAAAATATATAAGAGTATAAATATCTAAAAACCTTAGATATCATTAAATCAAATAAAATCAACAATAAAAGAGTACAATCAACGTAAATTTTAAAATCAAAATTTTTGTAAAAAGAAATTTTTGTAATAATGCCTTAGATTGTCGTAAAAAGTGTTTATTTCACAAAAAAAAAATTTTCATTTTCAAAACATAAATTTTTGTGTTTATTTTTTTTTCTCTATCTTATGTTTTTTTTATACATGTTGTATTTTTATTATTTTTATATTAAATTTTTAATAAATTTATATTTGTTTCATCTAATTAATTCACAGGGGATAGTATTAATTACTTGAAAGATTTAATAAGTTAAAAGGGGTATTTATTTTTTTTTGTTTCAGATTTTATTAATTAATTTTTATCGGAGGTATTATATTTGTAAATTAATAATTTTCTCCTTTTTTTATAATAATTTTTATAATTAAAAATTTCTATTCCAAAGTAATATAAAAAATATTTTTGATAAAGATGAAAATTGCAGAATTGTAAAGAATACAATTAATTTAGGATATTTAAATATTAATAAAATAAAAAATAAAGAAAACTTTTTGAAGGAATTAATTAATGTAGAAAATCTAGATTTTCTATGTCTGTCGGAAACATGGCTAAGACCAGATGCAGGAATAAAATTAAAATGTATTGTAAGGAAAGAAACATTTCCAATTAATATAAAAGGAAGACCTAGAAATGGTATGATGGTATTAATGAATAAAAAATGTAAATTAGGATATAATATTTTGGACATAGACAATCCTAATGTAATAGGAATGATGGTGAAGGATTTTATAATTTTATTTGTATATATACCCATGGATAAGTTTAAAGAAGAAATTGATGGATTATGCAAAATTATTAAAAAACATAAAAATAAGAAAATTATATGATGGGAGACTTTAATATGCATGATGAAACACGCAGGAAAGATTATAGATACACTTGTGCTAATGAAGCATTTTTGGAATTAGATTTATTTAGAAAGGAATATGAAAATCCGGAGAAAATGTCGTTTCCAAGTCATTTAGGAACGTCAACTCCGGATCATATATATATAAAAAATGTAATAGGTATAGGATTCATTAGTGAAAGGTTATCATTGAGTGATCATTCGATGATAACTTTTGAATTACAGGATGATATTAATATTACAATAAACAACGTAAGAGAAACTTTTAGTCTGAAAGGAAAACCTAAAGAATTAGTAGGAAAATATCAAAAATTAACTGAAAAGACTTTTAGGAATTTAAATCAAAATATAGGAAATAAAAATGTAGATGAACTTTATGATAAATTTTTAGGAGTGTTGAAGGATAATTATAAAAAGGGGTTTAAACATAAAAAAACATTATTCTAAAAAAATAAAATCTTTGATGGAAAGAAGAACAGCCTTAAAGAAAATATTAAGGAAAGGATCTAATAAAGAATTGCCCATGCAGGTTGATTCGATTCAAAAAGAATTTAAAAAAGAATTAATAGTGAATGGAAAGGATATTTTTGATTTAGAGGAACTAAATAAACTTAATGGAAATGATTTCATAGAAAAGATTTCTCATTTTAAGAAATTAAATGCTGGGAATAATGAAATTAAATTAAATGAGGGTGAGTTAATCTCTTCAATGTTTGGACATCAATATGATAACTTAAGTTTGAAGGAATTTAGAATTTCAGCATCAGAAGATGTCAATGAAATTTCGTTAGAGGAACTAAATGAAACAATAATAAAGGAAGTCTCTCCAGTTAATGATGGAATATGTCTAGACATAATCAAAGGAATAGGATATTAAGGAAAGAAATATTTGTTAATATTATTTAATAAATGTTTAAAAACAAATAGAGTACCACAATTATGGAAAAAGGTAGTTACTATACCTGTTAGTAAAGGAAAAAATAAATATAGACCTATATCTCTAATAGATAGTTTTAGGAAAATATTTGAGAAGATACTTTTTAACAGATTTACTGGAATATATAAATTAAGAATACAGAATGTGGTTTTACTAGAAAAAAATACTTATATGCATAACTTAAATCTACATTTATTGTATTTCATTAATAGAAATGCTGGGAATAGATGTCTTACTTTTGGATATATGTAAAGCATATAATATGTAAAAAGATACTATATTTATGAAAAGATGAATAGTTTAGGAAACTTTAAAATTTATATTGGATTAATGTAAAACTTGTTCGAGGGAAATAAAATTAATTTAATTATAACAATAAATTATCTAAGGAAAAAGATCTTAATGTAGGATTAACACAAGGGACTATTTTTAGTCCCTTTTTGTTCAATTTGTTTATTGACGATCTCGTATATGAGGTCGAAAAAAGAAATAATCGATTGATAAAAATTATTGTTTATTTTATGCGGATGATATTTGTATTGTTTTTAACAATTGATACTCAGCTAGGATTGTCTGTGAAATAGCGGGAGGTTATTTCATAGTGTATGAATTTAAAAATAACATTGAGAAATTTATCTACACAGCAGAAAAGTATTATAATTTGATAAAAGGAAAACAGTTTTTATAAAAAGTAGATAATTATTGTTATTTAGGAATTGTTACTGATATTAGTTGATTTAAATATAGACTAAAAATGAACACATTAGAAAAAAAAACACTAATACAGAATAATATGTATAGAAATATGAATATATTGAATTATAAATATAAAAAAACTCATTTATTGCACATAGCTAAAAAGTTTCTTATGCCATAGGTTGGATAACCTGATTGGTTATCATAAGTTTAAAATGTTTTAAATTCTGGAATATTATTGGTGCAATATTATGACAGAAAAGTATTTAAAAAAGAAATATTTTAAATAAATGATTGTATGGGGAAATGATTCTAGTAAGTATAATTTATTTAATTTTAGCGAATGGCGAAAATCCAACCCCATATTTGAATCAGGGTTTATTTTTACCATAAATAATAAGAGTGTTATAGGAATCTTGCAAAAAATTTTATAATGATTTTTAAGAGCGTATTAGGTTTACTTCAGTTTTTAAATAAAAATACTACATTGATTTTAACTAAAAGTTTTAATCCTTATTTTATTTTAAGGAAAAGGGTATAAAAATTTTTATAAAATGTTCTGCTGGAAGATTCAATTTTCTTGTCCTGTTTGAAGAATTTGGATCTTAAGAAATTTTCAAATAAAGATTTTGAATAAGTTTATAAACTTGTATTATTGTAAGCCTTGATTTATTTATTTCAAACTATTTATATTTCAGTAAAGTTCTAAGACTCTTTAGAATTTAATTAATATCATTACTTTTCGGTATTTTGAAATCAAATTTAAGATGTCAAAGGGAACAATACACTTCTAAAAGAAATTATAATAAATTTTGCTATAAATTAATATTATATTAGGAATAAAGGACTACGAGATTTATTGAATAGTTTTAATGAAGAAAATTTTATTGAAAATTCCATAAAGAATCTTTTGAGAAGAGGATATAGTGTACTTGATATACTGCAAAAAGATAAAAAAATACAATTTTAAAATACATTGCAGATTCATTAGATACCCAAAGATAAACAGTTACCATTGCTTTAACTGTCTGAGTATTGAATAATATTTTTGTATTAATTTTAAATGTAAAAACCAACAATTTTAAAAAGAATAATTAAGTGTTTTTATTCTATATAT
This sequence comes from Chrysopa pallens, assembly GCA_020423425.1. NCBI lineage: Eukaryota > Metazoa > Arthropoda > Insecta > Neuroptera > Chrysopidae > Chrysopa > Chrysopa pallens. The sequence continues at coordinate 4,933,966 of CM035597.1, read as the reverse complement.
AAAGACCAGAATAAATGATTTTAAAAATAATACTTTATTTACAAAAATTATATTAATTTAAAATATATCCTTTTTTTTACAGAAATGGTGAATATTTAAATATTTTATTTACATTAAATCACTTGTTTATATTGAAAGTGAATGTTTATAAAATCGTTGAAAGCTTTATTTCATATTGTTTTGTTTATAAAAGAGCATGTTGTACTATGTGCCATGCCAGTGGTCTTCTCCCTACACGACTGTGATCTGAGTAAAATAAATTATTTTTAATTTATTTTTTATATATTCTCTTAAAATTCATGGATAATAAACATATTAAAAAAATATCTAAAATCACGTAATTAGATTATCATAGTTGTATGTGCTTGATTTAAAACTATAACAAATTTATAGAAGAACGAAAAGGATGCGAGCATCTCTATAAAATATAAATTTTAAGAGTTAAGTATTCAGTTACTCACGCTTTTCTTTAAGCAAATATTTTTAACTCATCTATTCTAAATTCTCCTTTTATATTTGATAGTGCCAAATCAGCTAAAAAAGAGTAATATATTTATTTTTCAATTATAACAATGGGTTAAAAAAAATCATTATTTGAAAAGAAAATATAACAGGATACAGGTTTAAAAAAAGTGTTTATTTGCATAAAATAGGTCTTATATCTAGCGATTGTAGGCTAAATTTATCAAATGCAACAAAAGCAGAAAACGCGGACATTGTAATTGTTGGTATTAATATTGTTTATCCCACTTTAAAAATGAAAAATGGTAAACATATTTTTTTTTTGCTAAATAAATGCTTAAAATAAAAATCAAAGCAAAATATCAGTCAAGAAAAGAAGATGACCTGGGAAATGTATGGTTTAAAATAGACTGTTTTATAACCCATGGCTTTAAAAAATGTTTCTTATACTGAAAATTTATTCATAGCTGGCCTCATTATCAAAGAAATCTTTAGTATTTATTATTAATTTATGAAGTATTTTTGGAGGGACAAATTTATTATTTTAAGTTTAAATATTATTTTTCTTACATTCTCCTCTCCTCTATAATTTTATAATTTTTATATGAATAAAATTCTTAAGGCTTTAATTTATACCAATTTGTTTTTCTACTAATTTTTACTACTTTATATGATATATTGTACTGATGAGAAGTTTACTGACATGAAATTTTAAATATATACAAGATCAGAGATTTTTTTATTTTAAACTCAGAGGTTTTCTTTTTTATTCGCTGTATTTAATTAGTACTTTGCTAACACAACTAGCCATTACTCTCTTTGTTGGTAATTTGTTTATGCTATAATGGTAAATTAATTTAAAACTTTTATTAATGATTTCAACTATTCTCTTAAGTCTTTTATAATAAAGATCCTAACTATTTCATAAATGGTTCTATTAGGCATTTCTAATATCCCATTAGTAAACAGAGTATAAGGAGACACATTAATGTATTTGATTTCTTTCTTGACTAACACAGATTTAATACAACCTATGTATGGTTTACAATGGTCTGAAATTAAATACTAAAATAGACTATTTTTTTAAACCATCTTTTATTTACTTAATTTTTTTCCTTAGTTTATTAATTTTTTATAACTTTAACCTTAGTATATTGAATATATATATCGATTATAGTCAAAGTATAAAATTTTATGACCTATAAGTTGTTTTGAAATCTTCTGTGATATATCGCACAAAATACTTTACAAAACATTCTTTATACTTAGCATTACTAATACTATTTATGTTTTTTTAACTATCTTTTATAGTATCGTATACGTTTAAATTTTTTTTCGTTCTTTCACATACTCTGTAACATGTTTGTACATATTTTTAATCTTAAAATATTTTTTCAGTGTATGATATAGCGTGCTAATCCATGATGTCGATATTTGTTGTAGATATAATCTAAAATTTTTCGAAATATCTTCTCTTCAATTCTGAGTATCTTCTCTTTTTTGTCCAGTTAATATTTTCAAGGACATTTTAAAAACCCAGTTTATAATTTATAAGATTGGATAAATATTTTCATTTTATTATATTTTTCTATAAATTTTTAAAATTATATTTTCTTATCCATAATCTTTATTAATTATACAAATCTTCTTGATATAAAATCAGCTATATTGTTATTATTTCTCGCAAAGTCTTTCAACTAAAGGTAAAAATCATTGAGCAGAACCATCAAAACATATATCTTTCTATTGAGATCATATTTACTAACAATAGCTTTTTATTATCTATATTATTTGTAAATTTATTACCTTGGATTATGTTTCTAGTGTATTAACGAGTAAAAAGAAAAGTCAAGTATTTTTTTTAATGCTAAATATATAAGTTCGGACGTTAGGTTTCTTGCTATAATATCCTTGTACATCTTGTTCTTGGTAAATAACTGTGCCTAAACCGCAGTTTAAAACGTCATTATTTAAAAAAATGGTTTTTTTTGTAGAGGCATCCCAGTATACAGCAAATATTTATTCTATCAATTCATTTTACTAATAAGATTTTATCGTGATTTGTCTATACAATTTCTCTTTCATTTCTTTTTTTAATTTATCAGTTTAAAAGATAATTCTTGTTGAGAAATCGAGTATAAAGTTTCAGTACGGTTGGATGCTGAGGTGGCTCTGCTCGCCTTTTTACTGGTTTTAAAATAAATATATTTTTCTGAATCCATAATTTATTTTAAATTTAGATTAAATACTTTTAAAAGTGAAATAACCAATATTTCCTCATTTAAATTTTCACATCACCCCTTTAACTCCTTTATTGGTGTCTTCTGGACATCCAACACTGTACCATTTTAATTTTTCTTTTAGTGTTGTACTTTTTTCAGAGTCTTCGTCTTGTTTTCAAAAAAAAATTAAAATGTCCAAAATGTTTTTGATAATTCTAATAGAGTTGTTAGTAATCTGTTATCCTAAAAATTTTATTTTATTTTGTCGTAATATGCTATTTTCAAGTTTCTTTTATTTGATATTAATACTGTGTTAACAAAACTTTAAACAAGCATTTATCATGTTCTTTCTTATCTTTTCCAAATACAACTATATTGTCTTTGTAGACGAAATAGTTTCTACAGCTTTTAAATATATCTTGTATTGTTTTGAAATTATTTAATCCCAGATTTAGATCCAAATAATATCATTTAATATTTAAAATTTCTATTCAATATGACAAATCCTGTCAACTCTCTACATTATTTTATTAACAAGGACTGATTGAATCATTTTTTTTAGATCAATTTTGCAATAAAATGAAATTTCACCCAACATTTGTATGTTGAAAAATATTTTCGTAGTGCTCAATTGCAGATCGTTTATAATTTTGTTTAAAACGGGATAGTCAGCAGTGAGTTTCCACTCGCTATATTTTTACAAATAAAATTTTGGACTAGAGTTTATAGTCTTTGTTTTACCCTCTATCAATAGTCTATTCAACTAGTTGTAGATTATTTTGTGAAATTTTGATAGTAAATTATATAAAAGAGTTTGTACAACAAAGTTTTTGTCTTTAAGCTCACTTTTATGAGTGTCTCATTAGTGTATTTAAATTTACTATTTATATCAGTATACCATTTTAATTGATAATAAAGTTATCATCTTTATTTAAAACTGCATGGCAAACAACTCCTTGTCCAGTTTCCTATCATACCTAGACTGTATATCCGTAAAGTTGATTTCGTTGACGCTTAGTGTAATAGATTTTTTATAAGAATAATAACTTAACGATAGTTGTTAAGATGTCATTTCCAACTAAGATAACTATTGGAAGCTAGTATAAAACAGTTAATTTATTAATGAATAAAAATTTTATTATCATTCATATTACATCCGATTTGACTTGTTTTGAATATTCCATTTGCTGACTGTTGGTTGTCAATATATTTTATCCTCTTTTTGCCCTCAGTTAGTTTTGAATTAGCATTTGAAATTGTAGAATTTACATAGCTACTTGTAGATCCTATATGAATAGTAGTTACCTATTAATATTTCTTTATTTTACAATATTATTCAATAAAATCGTCGATATAATTGTTTTCTACTAATATTAAGCCTCTAGATTCTTTACTCTTGGTGTATTTCTGCTTATTATTAAAATATACTTTTTGTATTTGCCATTATTTTTTTTTATATTTATTTTTAAAGTAGCCGTCTTTAGTATCGTGACTTGTGATCCTGTGAATTTGGCAAATTTTAACCTTTTTATAAAAATTATTTATTTTTTAAAGACTTTAATATTTATTGATTGCATGTGTACTCAAGTCTAGTAACTTTTAAACTTAATAATTAAATTTTTTTAAAATTATTTAAAAGTTTTTTTTTGTTAAAATGTCTTCTTATCAGGTTTAGTAATTACTAAAGTAATATGCTCTTAACCCATGTATAATCGTTTTTTCGGTGTTTTTTTATTGTTTCAAGCTTGGTTAATCTAGCTGCTGTAATATAAACAGTGCGTTTGTTTTTTACTTCATTAGTATAATTATTAAAATAAGAAAAATTATAATTTTTTACCTGTTCTAATTGACTTTAATTCAGAGAAATATATTCTTCTGGATATGCTAATCGTAAGAAATGTGTTCGAAAATAAATATAAAATTTTTTTTCCGAAAATTCAACATCGGCATCTTGTACAATTTTTTGACTATTATCTTAGTATCTTCATCATCCTAAACGACTAGCTTTTAAATTTCTTTAAACTTATTCAACCATTAATTTATATAAGTACTTAATAAATTGTTCACATATGTCAGTCTATTTTGAATTACAATATTTTCCTAATAACATGATTTCAAATTTAATTATAATCTGTGCTGAGTATTCTTCTTTATTTTTCTTCTAATGTGAGATAGATAAATACAAATGAGGTCATCTTTTCTATTATTCTTCTGGCTTTTGAATTTAAAAATGAAGGACAAATCATTTATTTTAAAAAAAATTTAAAATACTTTATATATTTATAGCTAATCTTATGCTCAACAAAATTCCTGATATTTATGCTTATTTAAGAAAAAATTTGGTGAGGGACAATTTGTCTTTTTTAATTTAAGTTAAGATGTTATTTTACTTAAAAGTCAAAGTTGGTTATAATGATGTCCAAAACTATATATATAATGAAAATTTCACAGATATTTCTGTATAATATATTGGACATATTAGGTAGTAAATATTGTTTTTAGTATAAATAAACACATATGTTGTGTATGATGGTGTCATACACGATGAGACAAGGGCTGTCGCCTCAAAAGATATAAACAATTTTGATTAGTTATTTCTGAAACGGTATGTTTCAGATATAACTATAAATATCTTTAATATTTTAAATAAATGGGTTTTCAAAGAAATACTTTTATTCATAACAAAAACACTAATGGGGAGCGCGGCGCACCCAAAGCACATATATGCAATCATATTTTAAGTATGATCTGAGGCACTTTTTCAGTATAAATTTTTCTCGTATATACAGTTTGTTAAGAAAAAATCTTATCACTAAAACATTATTTGCAAGTTGATCATTAATTCTTTTTAAGTTATAAAAAAATTTTATACTATACAAATAATTAGAATACAATCGTTTGAGTATTTATAAAATAAAAATTTTCTTTTTTGAAATTTCTTTTAATAATTTTGTTTTTTTGTTAATAAAAAACTTATCATCCATTTATTGAATAGCTTGTGTAATCCCCTTGTTTCTATATAATTTTAAAGATCTTTTTATGAAACTTCAAGAAAGTTTTGGACATATTTTCCAGGAATGTATTCGAAATACATACCACTGACACTTTTGAATACAATTTCGATTTTGGCGCAAGTCTCGCTACTTCCCTTTTTATAAACTTTCAAAGATTTATATTCAAATTAATGTCTAGACTCTGTGTTGGATAATTTAGTATTTTGATTTTATAGACATCAAAAAGCTTTGTGCGATACTTGATTTACTTTTTGGATCATTATCATGCATAATAATATAAGATTCCAACCCCATTTTTGTTCCGAAGATAAAATATTTCTCAACAAAATATCACAATATTTTACACCATTCCTCTTACCATTAACAAAGTTTATCCAAAGACACCATTATATGAGAAGCAGCCCGAAATCATTAATGAGCCGCTTTCATTTTTAAAGTTAACTTAAACTTTCCTGGTAACAGCTTCTCTTTCTTTTTCCCATGCTGCATAGTTGCTATAGGAAAATAAAAGATAAATTTTTGTTCATTACTAAAAAAATTTTTTCTTAGTTTCATCTTCTGTTACCTAAATTAACTTCTCGGCTGCTGTAAAATTTTTTTATGTATCAGAGTCAATAGCGGGTTTTTTTTTGCACAAGAGTATGCATAAATATTCATTTCATAAAGAATATTTTTTACTGTTTTATATAATATATCTATTTCAATACCCTTTATAATCTTATAAAAAATTTTTCTCAGCGACAAGTTTTATCCGATCTTTTTAATTCTTTAATTTTGTTGTGAACTTTGTAATTCAATGGTCGAGATCGTCCATTACTACCAAAATAGTATAATAATTTGTGTTTGCAAATTTATGAATGGTATTTACTATAGTAGGGTATTGGATTCTCAATATTTTCGCTATTTTCCGTGTGCTTATTTTTTGCTTGTGTAGGATGATGATTTGAGCTTATTTTTTGGTTTAAGTTGATTTCTCATAAGGTTATCAAAATGTTTGTTTTAATCTTTAATTAAGAAGGATTTATGGTTAGAACTTTGCTATAAAGTTTAATGATAAGTCATTTTTTTTAACAATTTGAATTTTAAATATTGATAAAACACCAGGAAAGAGTAAGAAAACTCAAAATAACATTTCAAAGTTATAGATCAGAAAATTGTGGGTTGATTTTTCCCCTTTGAAACTAGGGATTTGCTCTCAAAATATTCTTTCACTTTTCTTCTCATGCTCTACCTCCTCTTAACTTATATAAACCTTATATCTTTCCAAATAACCAATCATTTTTTACCATCTGAAAATTATGTTTTATGATTGTTTTATAATTAACCAATCAACATAATCCAACTTTGGTCTTATGTAAATCAAATAAAAGTCATTATATGATAAATTTTGACCAAATAACTATATATATTGTGTGACAAGTATTTAATTTAACAAAATGCATATAAAATTTTATATATGATAAAAACTTTAGATACTTGAATAATATTTAAAAATATTATTCAATCCACTATGAAAGAGGTATTTTGTTAAAATAAATCTCTCAAAAAAAGTTGACTATGCTTCGACACGACTCAATTATTTCAAAAAAAAATTATATGCAAAATACAAATCACATAAAATACAAAAGCAATGGGAACTAATCGCCTCTAAATTCTGTGCGGATGTTTTATCATAGATGTGAAACAAATTACAATAGTATGATGTCTATTTTCAAAACAAATCGAAGCATTTAAAAGAAATCTGGAAAGTCAAAGATCAAATGGATCTACTGGCGTCTTTTTTCTAGAACTTTCCTAAACAATAAAAACCGCATATCAGACATCATAATTGTCATTAGAAAAAGTTAATCAGTAAACATTATTGAGTAGGGTGATTTTAATGTAGTGCTAGAGGAAGAAAATCAGGATAACAATAAAAATACTTATATATTTCCGAAAGAGAAAATAAGATCTATAAAAAACATATGTTAAGAGTTATATAATCTTTACTAAGAACAGCCAACAATGACAAGAGCAAAAATGAGAGGTTTGTTTTGAAAAATAAATTTAATAAGTGGATGAAAAAATTTTCCAAAAAATTGGATCTCGTATTTGAAGCGTTAAATAATAATTATAAATAAAATTAGTTATTAATCTATTAAAAGGGTGTAATTAAAATATGATTTTAAAAAAATATAATAGTAACTTTCTTAAAATCATTAATTAAGTTATGAAATAAGCAACTTGAACTAAAAATTTTTACATAATAAGTACTATCTTCTTCATAATATATCATACATGAGAATCTTTATAACATATTTTTAAATATACCAAAGGCGTTTTCGACTACTATTCTTTACTTTTAAATCTTATTCTTATTTTAAAAATATTGATATGCTGGGATTAAAACACTTTTAAAATACTTATAAGCTGGTAAAAACAAAATTATAACGATTTTAGTGAATCCATATTCAGAAGTTAAAAGGTTATGAATTCTTGATAACCTGGTATCTTGTGCAGATCCATATCTTAATGTGAAAAATCTTAAATGTTTTCGTGCATTAACGGCACAAAGAAAATTTAAAAATAGAATATTTTTCGTTTGTAAAAAAGTCCTGGGTTACTAACAAGTCTTTTTATTTTTAAGAATGTTTCAGTTATCGAGAAAAAATTTTAAATGTAATCTTTGTTTAAAAACTTCAAGATTCATTCATAGATTCCTCTTCTGTTAACAACTTGATGTCCTTTATAGATAAGGTATACAAAATATAGTTCTTCTTATATTTTTAACTAGATTGTTAATTAGAGACTTAAAAATATATTTCATGATGTCTTTAGCTGCTTACATGACGCATATAAAGGTAGATCGAAAATCCGCCTATAGGCAAGTTGTAAATTAAACCTGCTACAATTAATTTGAGTTTAAACTTCGCCAAAAACTTTTGATAACCAATAACCCCGCTCTACTCTCCTTGATAATGGGCTTTATTTGTTATTAGAAATATATGTTTCATATTTTATATATTATTGGTACATGATAATTTTTTTTTCTTGAAGAGACGAAGGTTATGATTAAGCGGATATTGAGTCAAAGAAAGAAAGATTTAATTATACACAAATACTATATTTATAATTTTGACAGAAAGATTGAGGACAAATATCAATGGAGGTGCAAGAAAGGATTTGCTGAGGATTTATTGTTATTTCAGCGACGGATGAAATAATAAGCGAAGAAAACAAGGCAATGAAAATAGAAAATTCAAAGCCAAGAAGCTTTTACATATGCACAACATTAAACAAAGTCAACTCTAATAAAGGAGGGTCATTTGATATTATTACTAGAGAAATGAAATTCGTTTCTATAGAGGTATTTATTGTGTTGTAGGTAGTTATTGTTGCGTGCCAAAACGCTTATCGTGCCATAAATTAGCCAATCATGTTATATAATCATTTCATTGACCAAATATAATATATTTTTTAAAAAACCTCCGTGTGCCATAAAACTATCAATAATTTAATATGTAAAAATTAATAAACCTAGGCTAAAGTACTATAAGGTGTGCTAAAAAAATATTTAAAATAAATTATATTAAATAAAATAAAATAAAATAAAATATATAAAAACAGAATAAAATAATATATAACATAATATACTAGAATAAAATTAAAATAGAAAAAAGAAAAAATTTGATATAAGTATTTGAAAATAAAAAAAATTTGATTTAAATATTTAAAAATAATGTCGTGACTCCCGGTCACGTGACTAAAACTTTTGTTTTTATTTTTTATTTGTTTATTATTTTTAAAAGATGGTAGCATATGGGTAATTTATTTAATTTAATTTAAACTTTACTTTTTCTAGAAAAATTAAAGATAAATCCTTTAATTGGGATTCATGATCACAATACTCTCCCCCCTCCTGCTTTCGAAGATGTCTTATACTGTACCACTGCAAATTAGTACCTTTTCAACTAAGAAGATGTTGTCGTTCGCTTTGCTTCTCACTATCTTAAATGGGCCTATCCAGATGTTATCAGTCTTCTTAATGTTGTGGCTTTTACAGTAAACGTTATCGCCTACTTGTAAGGTTGCTGTTGTCTTTCTTTTTTTGTTGCTGTTTTTTAGATCCTTCTTTTTAAAAGTTTTCATTTTTTCGTATAAATCTTCCAAGTCTGTTTTTGTAAGAGGTTTTATGCCAAGTAAATTTCTTTTGCCTATTAATGTGTTGGGAGAGTTGAAAATACTACGGTTGTAGGTATTGTTTAAATAAAATTCAGCTTGGCGTATAGTTTCCTTTAAACCTTTTTCGTTTTTATAAATCCGTAAGATTGTATTAATTACACCGTTGATTCTTTCTGAAACGGCATTAGCGGTTGGTGTGAAAGCGCAATTAAGTTGACTTTGAATGTTATTTTCTCTACAAAATTCTTGGAAATTTTTTGAAACATACTGTTTTCCTTGATCCGAAATTATTATTCTTGGTTTAAATTCTTGTTTGATGAATAAAACGAATTTATTTGTAATAGTTTTAGATTTTATGTCATTTAAAATAAATAGTCTTGTATATCTGCTAAAAATGTCTGTAAAGGTTAGTATATATCGTTTCTTATTATTGGTATAATGGTTATCAATGATGGGTCCTAATATATATCGCTGCTTATTTTTTCTTGTGGATTTTTGGCGATTAAAAAATTGTTTAACGATCCTGTGTTGTTTCTGAATGGTTTGTTTAGCTGACATTTAATACAGTTATTGACTGTATGGGTTATGTGAGATTTTAAATTTTTACTTGCTATTTCATTTTTAATTGAATTATAAAATTTAGAAATTCCTGGGTGGATTAAGTATTCATGAATTACTCGTAATGTTTGTTTAATACAATCTTTAAACAGGTAGAGTTTCTTATCTTTGTTCAGATAGTATTTAAATGATTGATCATTCGCAGTGTGAATGTTCTCAAGTAGTTGATTTTTAGCTATTTCTTGTTTGTTTGGTATATTTATCTCGCATAATGATTTTAAAAGAATGTTATCTGTCTCTGATAAGTTTTGGATTAGACAGTTTCTGCTGAAATAATCTGCTCCGATATTTTGTATTCCCGGCAAGTGTTTGATTTCATAGTTAAATTCTTCGAGGATGATCTTCCAGCGTTGCCATCTGGAAGAGGTAAATTCTTTATCGAATGTGATATTTTTACTGTCTGTAAAAATAGTAATCTTGGCATTGTATATAATTACTTTGAAAAATAAAATTGACTTTACTATCGCATAGCATTCCTTTTCTACTATGCTGTAATAAATTTCACTTCCTGTAAGCTTTTTACTATAGATGCCAACGATACCTCTCTTCTGAGTAAGAACTCCGCTTATTCCTAGGTTGCTAGCATCGACAAAAAGGTAGAATTCTTCTGATGGGTCCGGATGAAATAACATCAAGTTCTCATTGATTTCATCGAATATTTCTTTAATAATATTGGTATCTGTTTCTTTCCATTTCTTCCATTCATTTGGTCTTAGTTTGTCGGTAATAGAGGTTATTTTACTACTTAAGTTTTGAACATATGGCCTATACCAGTTAAGTATTCCCACAATTCTTTGTATATCTTTAATACCCTTAGGTTTAAAGTTATCAAGCTTGAACTTTTTAAGTCTTGTGGCATCTGCTCTTATTCCTTCCGAGTTGATGATGTTTCCAAGATAAACCACTTCTTCTGTCATAAAATTACTTTTTTCAAAATTAATTTTAATTTTATTTTGATTAAAAATGTTTAATGTTTTTTCTAAATGTTCCTTATGTTCCGAAAGAGAATTGCTGTGAATTAGTAAGTCATCGAGGAAGATTTTGACAAAACTGAAGTCTCCAAATATCCTTTGCATAATACATTGGAAGGTCCTTGGTGCGTTTGATAAACCAAAGGGCATTCGAAGATACTCATAATGCTCTCCCATAATAACAAAGGCCGTCTTGTAGATATCTTCTGGGTGCATTGAAATTTGATGATAACCGTTACTTAAGTCAATCTGAGTGAATATTTTGCTTCCATTCAATTGCATTAGTTGGTGCTTTAAGTCAGGGAATGGGAATGGCATAGTAATGGTATTTTTGTTTAGCAGTCTGTAATCCACAACCAGGCGAATCGTTCCATCCTTTTTAGGTATTGGAAATGCGGGCGAAGCAAAAATTGAGTTACTTTTTTGTATTATGTTTTCTTTTAATAATCGGTGAATTTCCGATTTTACTGCTTCTTTCATCTTGAGTGCAACTGGAAATTCATTAAGTTGTGGAATCTTATTAGGATCTTTAAGTATTATTCGGTGTGTAAACTGTGGTATTAACCCAAAGCTGGGGTTCTTTTTCTTATAAGTGTTTATTAAAGAAGCAATTTCATTGGTCATTTGAATTGTAAGATTTTTATCATGAATAGCTGATCTTAATTTATTTTCTGGATTCTTATTTACTGACTCCGAATAATCTAAGGCGAAGTTGTTTAGTCTTAAAGTTGATTTTCCTATATTGATGATGCAATTATGTTTTTTCAAGAATTCATAGCCTATGTTAGATTCGATAGGCATTTTTGGTACAACTAAAAAGTTTTCTTTAAATACTACATCTGTAATTCCTTCTAAATTGAATTTTAAATTTATCATCTGTGAAATCTCGGCTTCTGTGTTGTTAGCAGTAATCATTTTTCGTGGTGGATGTACTGGGTCTAATATTAGATTTTGCAATTTATCACACGTTTCCTTTGATATGTAGTTGAGTTTAGCACCGGTATCAATGAGAGCGTTAAATTCTCCATTATCAGATTGAATACGTACTTTAATCTCATCTTCATGTGACACTGGTTCTGTTATGTAATGGTTTTGATTGTTTTTCTTATAATTTGTCTTGTCCTGCAGATTCAATTTCTTTTCATAGTCATGCTTATTCTTAAATGCTATGCAATCCTTCGTTTGATGATACCTTGATCGGTGGTATTTGCAGTAGATTTTGTTTTCCGAAGGTTGTGTCTCTCTGTAATCTGCATGTCTTCTAGCTTCATTAAACCTTTCGTTAAAGCTCTCTTCTTGCTCAAGGAATTCAAAGATCTCCTTAATAGTTAACTTGTCTTCTCTAAAGAGTTTTTTTAGTGTTTTTAAAGGTAGGGATTTTTCAAGAAAGGTAAGCTGCTCTCTCTCGGATAGTTTGTCTCTTGTGCCGAGGCAAAAGTTTGCAAATTTAATTTGGTTGAAAAAATAAATTTTAAATTTCTTAATTGATGTAAAATGTTCTAATTTAACTTTTTTAAGGTTGTTCTCATAAATGTAAAAGTTCTTTTTAGGAAATGTTTCCTTGTAGATCGCGTCTATTACGAGATTTGGATCTTACAAATCTGAGATTAGATGATGCAAATGTGGTGCGAGAACTAGTTGAAAGATACGTTTGGTTTCTATTGCGCTCGTTGTGTAAGAGGCAATAATGGTCTTAAGCTGAGTGATCCAAAGATCTATGGTGTCTGGATCGAGCTGTTCGAGTCTTTGTATAGTTAAGACTGGTCCCTTTTTATTATTGATGGTAGTAGGGAACTGTAGCAATGGTTGCGTGTAAGTTGTAAGCTGTTCTAACTGGTGAGTCAAGTTCTTTACATTTGAATTCAAACTGTCGTGACTCCCGGTCACGTGACTAAAACTTTTGTTTTTATTTTTTATTTGTTTATTATTTTTAAAAGATGGTAGCATATGGGTAATTTATTTAATTTAATTTAAACTTTACTTTTTCTAGAAAAATTAAAGATAAATCCTTTAATTGGGATTCATGATCACAATAATAAACTATAATAAAATAGAATATAACATAACATACATAACAAATACATTAGAATAAAATTAAAATCTATCATGATTTTACAAAAGATAAAAATAAATATAGAATATAGATATACTTTGATAGTAATTATAACTACTTCAGTTTTATATGGTATTAGTGATCAATACCATATAAGGAAAAGCAGAGTGTTCTCTGATTGGAGCGCTTTTACTCCTTTAAAAATATATTAAGAATTATTTTAAATAAAGATATGGGTTTTCAATATTTACATTCTTTTAAAAAGTCGGAGAAAAGGGTCGGGAGGCAGCCAACATCCAACCACATCAAACAAAATTCAAAATTAAAATTGGTATATAAGGGTTTCCCTTGAATAAATATTTAGTTTAAAAAGTATTTAAATTAATAAATAGGGGCTTATGCATACTTTGAAATTATTAATTTTTTTATTAAATTTTATTAATTAAAAATACGGCAAAAATTTAATAATTTCAAAGTATGCACATAAGATAAAAAAAATAACCATGTTAAATTTATACAATGAAATTTTCACAGATGAAGACAAAGCAATCGAATATTGTTTTGAAAATGATTAAATAAAGAAGGAAAGATAATGTAAATGCGGCGATACCCGGAAAATAATGCTTAATCAAAGCAGAAGGGTCAAATATGTTCTTAAGTGTAAAAAGTGTGGTTCAACAGAGGCAATAACAAAGGAAACTGTCTTTCACAGCCCAAAAGTCCCAATAAATGAATATCTAAAAGCTATTTTCATGTGGATAATAGGAGTGGACACAATACAAGTACAACTACATTCAGATTTATGCATAAAAACTTTTTTCAAAATTAAAGAAATAATATTAAATAAAATTAATATTAATAATTTTAATAAAATTGGTGGAGATAATATTGTAATACAAATAGACGAAACAGCTATTTGTAGGGGTAAAATAATTACAAATCCCTCAAATACACTGGACAGCGAAAAAGGAGTACAGTGGATTGTTGGTGGAGTGGTCGATGGAAATCCCAGCGAAGTATTTTTAGCTTTAGTTCCAGATAGAAAAATAACTACTCTTTATAATATTTTCAATCGTTTTTTGATCAAAAATTCTATAATAAGAACAGACGGCTATCCAAGTTATCCGAGTGCGGTTTCTTTATTCGGAAGCGAAAATCAAGTAGTTATGCACACAGAAGGATTTAAAAATGAAGAAGAGCAAACAACAAATGCAATAGAAAATTTATGGTCGCATTTAAAGGGAGAATATAGGAGGAGAAATGGATTAAGAAAAGAAAAAATTGACGGTTTTTTGAAGGAGTTTTTTTGGCGAAAAAGGATAATAGGTGAAAGAACTACAACTTCATTGAAAGATGCTTTTTATTCTATTTTAGAAATTCTTAAATAAAAATAGTAAACAAATTTTTTTTCCAATATTAAATAGTTCATTGCCCGCCTAAAGCCCTTGCGGGCGGGCTGTGAACTACTTAATAAATTCATTTGTTTTTTTAAAAAATGAGTATTACTATTTTAGTGAACATTGATCAATAAAAAAAAAATTTTTATATTAAAAAAATGTATTTATTTTTCATTAATATTTAATTTTACAGCTTTTTAATTGCTTTGGTTTTTTTAAATTCATTTTTTTTTCTTTTAATATTTTCTTCTTATTTTGTTAATTTATATTATTTTATATTTTATATTTTATTCTATATTTTATTTTATTTTATTTTATATTTATATTTTATATTTTATTTTATTTTTAATATTATTTTTTTAATTTCAATTTATACATAAGCACCAATAAATATTTATAGCTCGAGATATATGAAAATTAGATTGTTGGCTGTTTATATCTATTACCTTTATGATGCTTTCCAGTATACCAGCAATTGTAAACTCTCTTTCTAAAAACGGAATCCAGTGCCCTTCTTCTGGCACCAAACTTGTAGTTAGATTCTTTGAAATCGAAACTCTTGACCTTATAATTAAATTCAGACTGTTTAATCTATCGTTGTATGCATTTCTAAATTGTTCACGGCAAGCCAGTAAGTTTATTCTAGCATTTAAGAAATTTTCTGATGTATTTTGTAGATTGTTTTTATCAGATGGGTCTATGTTTCTAAATAGATTAAATCGTTTAAATTTTACTGCTAAATGTTTTATGCAATTATACTGAAAAACGAGTTCATCTAATTTATCAAATACCTAAATGAAATATTCGTGCAAGACTTCTAAATACGCGACTTAAGAGTTTAGTTGAATCTTTCGACTTGACGTTGAGATTGGGGTGATATGGTCTACTATTGATTTGAGACATATTGAAAACCTGGATTGTAGCTCTGATAATAAATTATTGAATTCGCCTCCATTATCAGTGTATAATATTGACAAAGGCCCTTCGTTTAACAAATGTTTTTTTGACACAACATTAAAGGTCTGTGCATCCTTTAGTTTGGCAGGATAAACCCATGCGAAATTTGAAAATGAATCTATGATAGTATAAATATATTTGTAATTATCAATAGAAGAAGCATATCGTGACATGTTAATAGTATCAATGATAAAGCTTTCCCTAACAGAGCAGGGTATAATAGGCGCATCGGAAGCCGTATATTTGGCAGGGTCTATCGATTACACAAGTAGCATTGTGGTATAAATCTCTTCACCTCACTTCTAGTTATACCTATAAAGTGTTTGTCAATGGCCTACTCTAACGAATGAATTCCCAAATGACCTGGGATATAATATGTTTTTAATATTTCTCTTTTCAGTTCTGATTCAAAAGAGCATAGATTTTTTTGTATTGTCCATTTAAACATTGTTTTAACTAATCCCTCTTCAAACAAAATTTACAGCATTTTTTTTATGAATTGCTTTTAATGAGGCAGCAAGGATTCTTGAATTCCTCTTGTTGCAATAAATTAGATAATTTGAAACTTTTTGTCTAACGAGCGAATTTTGGCAATTTTGACATTTAAAAGGGTTAAATTAAAAAAATATATAATAAAAAATTTCTAAACGAAGTACATAAAAAACCTTTTTTTAAAAATATAACACAGTTTTAACTTAGCTTTTTATTTTTAAATATTTTAATTAAATTTATTTTATTTATAAATTTATTCTAGTATATTGTGTTATATTTTATTTTACTTTGTTTTTATATATTTCTTATAATACAATTTTTTTAAATACATTTTCGGCATACTTTATAGTACTTTAGCCTTAAGTTTATTAATTCTTACATATTAAATTACGGATAGTTTAATTGCACACGGGGTTTTTTAAAAAATTTATTATGATTGGTCAATTAATGGATTAAAAAAACATGATTGGCTAATTTATGACACGATAAGCGTTTTGGTACACAGTAGTGATCAAGGGTCGTCTAAGGAAGTATCATTGGTTAAAATTGAACCAATGATACCTGAAATTCCTCAAGTGATTGATGTATTTATAAACGGACGTTTACTTTTAAAATATATAAATCAAAAAATTTTTAATATAAATAGATTCTTTTGATAATAAAAACATTCATTCAAATAGGAAAGTAACCAAGCCAAGCAAACCCAGAATCTGGTATATTAAATTTATACATATAAAATCCATGAAAATAAAAAATAGAAACAGGGTAGTTTCAAATGACATCAAAATCTAGAATATCTTCTGTGAAAAGTTAAATTGAGAACCTATTCCTCAAGAAGTTCTGAAAATAACTATTGATTTTAAAAACTTTTTCTTTTCAATATTAAATAGTCAATTTCATTTGTTTTTTTTCTATCTTTTATTTTTAACTGTTACTATTGATCTTGAATTATTAACATCTAAACTAAAAATCAAAATAAAAACCAAAAAATAATGAATATTATGATTTAAAATTTTTTATAATAATATTAATATTTAAATAATTAATATTTTTACCCATATATATTTTTTAAGAAAAAAAAAGGGGGTTAGACAAATTTAAAACTATCAAATATAATAATTTTATTAAATAAAAGACCATAAGTGAGTAGTTTTAGGTATCAAATCCTCAAAGAAGAATTGACGCTCAGAGAGAATTTCTC
Organism: Chrysopa pallens; assembly: GCA_020423425.1. Classification (NCBI taxonomy): domain Eukaryota; kingdom Metazoa; phylum Arthropoda; class Insecta; order Neuroptera; family Chrysopidae; genus Chrysopa; species Chrysopa pallens. The sequence continues at coordinate 4,916,418 of CM035597.1, read as the reverse complement.
AAAATCCTGACTACTCCCATATACACAATACAAAAATTTATAATTTACACTCATGATATTCATTTATATTATTTTTAGGGAATTAGAAAAGTAAGGTTCGTAAATCTAAAATTTGTCCTTTCTGAAATGTGTATAAATGTAAATATATCCTAAATCTGAGATTTATTGGTAAACAGAATAAAAGAGATATTTTTCGAAAACATCATGTCGATTATATAATTAGTTCTTTATTTAAACTTAGAATATTTGTATGTAAAATTTAAACTTTTGTCATGTCAATTCATATACAGTGTAACGAATAAAGTAATTTTCTGAAATTTTTACGACAAAATAAAAAAATTTTTCTTAAACAATAAAAGGAATAAAAAAATAACCCTAAAAATATTACTAAATGTATTTTTATCATTGAATAAAAAACAATTTTTAGGTTTTTAAACAAATATAATAAATGATTTTGCTGATTTTTTTAAATATAGTAAAACAAAAAAATTAAAATTAGAAATGTTTTCCTGTATTTTCTAATTAAATCTTTGAAAATAGTGATTCTTATTTAGTTAAAAATTTTGTTTTGTTTTTTTAATGTTTAAGTTAATTAGACTTTTATGGTTAAAAAATATTTTTTACTTATATATATGATTTTTGTTGATTAATTATAGGGTTTTCGGTTTCATTTTATACTTTTTGGTTTTAATTCAGAGTAATAAGAATTTAAAAGAGAAGTCCTATTTTCGCTTTTTTTTTCAGCATGATTTAGCGATTCTGTGAAAATTTATTTACTTTTCTTCAAAATTTCGTTTATATTCTGTGTGGTTTCAAATTTTTAAAAATTTTTTATTTTTTGTAACAATTTTTTTTGATCGGTATGGATTCAAATTTAGATAATTTTTTTAATAATTTATAAACAATTTCAATTTTATTCGGTAGGAATTTAATTTTAATAATAATAAAGTAATTTTTATAAAAACCAAGATAGAATGCATGATTCAGAAAAAGATAAGGAAAACAGCGAGGATGAATTAGTTAATCTCATTGAAAAGGTTTATGTTAAGATAGTAGCTCTATAAAGAATTAGTTAATCTCTTCGAAGAGGTTTATGAAAAAATGGAAAGCGGCGAAATAGAAAAACACTAACTTAGAAATAGGGAAACACAAAAAAATTTCAATGAAATTAAAGAAAATTAAAAGAGCATATCAATTGAGAAATTCCATTTTTCACATATCTGATTATAAAGAATTAAATACTAGTACGGTTAGTTCTATAAAAAAAGGATTCACTAAAACAGGAGAATTAATATGTTTAAAAAAGTGGAAATCAAATGAAAAAAAATAACTGAAGAAATTAAATGTTTTGTTACAGAAGAATTAGAAAAATACTGCAGCAATTCTCACAAAAAAATTAAAGAACCAGTGAAATCCAAAATATAGTAAGTTTAGGGATTACAACTCTATTTGATTGTTAGAACAATATATATAGTTTAAAATCATAAAAATTAATTCCAGAAAAAAGAAATACTACTCGAACAGTGTATCAAAGAAAAAACTATTCTCAAGAACTTTTATAAATAGAAGAACTTTTCAGGGATTCGGAAATATTTATTCTATATGAGATTGGTTTTAACTTGTTAATGAGAGTAAAAAAGGAAGAGCGAAATCGTTCAAAAGAACATCGTTTGAAACCTAAAATCTAAAACCAAAGAACATCTCTGTATGTTGTGCTATTACAAAAAATAGATTAACATTTTATGAGGTAAATGATAAGCCTTATTGAGACAGATACATCAGGCGTGATTGATCAAATGGATAAATCACGTAATTAAAGTCTTTTGCTTATTGGTGCTATTTGAAACACCAAAAGTATTTATACTAAAATATAAATAAAATATGGTTAGGAAGCCTTTTATACGAAACAATAACGTTAACACTCATAATTCACAAGGTTTTTTAAGTTACATTAATAATCTTTTAAAATTTTTAGAGCATAAATGAGTTTAAAAGGCTGTTATAATTATGGATAACGTAAGATTTTACATAACCCAACAAATAATTGATTTATAGTCAAAAGACAAACATAAATCTTTCTTTTCGCCACCATACTTTACTTTTTTATATATGGTAATGGATGTTTCTTAAAATAAAAAGAAGTTGTTAAGAGGTCAAACTCTGAAAATAAACCTTCATTTATAGAGACGGAATCTAGAATTTCTCAAATCACTTCAGAAGATTGCCAGGGCTTTTAAGAAATATAAAAATATATAAGAATTTTCGTGAATCAGGAAATTATTAATTATTATAAAATAAATTTAAATATTTATTTTTTAATTAAAATTGAATTCATACCGAATTAAATGAATCGTTTCGAAAAAATTAAAAAAAAATTAATTATTCATAAAAATATGAAATCATACTCAATAAAAATGAATTTTTTTTTCGGAAGCCTTTTTAATTATCGTGCCATGATTAGATGGAAAAACAAGCATATAAGCAAAAAAAATAAATTTTTGTTAGTAATGATTTAAATGAAATAAACAACAATTAAATCTCTGAGAGAGAAAATATCAGCGAAAGAAACAAATCAATGTATCTCGAATACTTAAAAGTAAAGTTACTCATGAAATACTATAGTTTAAAAATGCAAAAAAAAATAATAATAATTTATTTAATTTGAGATAATAATGAATATAAACGAAATTTTAAAAAAAGTAAGAAAATATTTACGAAATCGAAAAATAATACTGAATAAAAACGAAAATGAGTTTTTTTATTTGTAAATTTTTATTACTCTCATTCCAACCAAAAAAGTTTAAAATAAATCCCTATAATATAAAGTTATAATGTTTTATTGTTTTATTTTGTGAATTTAGTTAAAAAATTTTATTTTTTTCTTTATATACTGTATAATTTATTTACATTTTTTTTTATTATTTCCTCAAATTTTATAAAAATTATAAAATTCTTAAAAAAAATATGAATTGAAACTCATATATAAATATACTTCAAATCAAATAATTTTACATTTATTCAAAGATTTTTAAATGTCGATTTAAAAATATAAAATTTTAATATAGATTCTATTATATATTTATAACACTGACTAACACATATATTAAATCAAATTATACTATATTTTTTAACAATTACTTTTAATTTTTAAATATTTATAATGTTGAAGAATAAATTTGTTTCAACATTAGAATGAATATTAAATTCGTAACTGAAGTATATTTTGAAGATTTAAGTATAATAATTAGCACTTAAAAAAGAAAAATTTTCTTATTAATTTTCTTAAATATGTAATTGTTATTTCTTTAACAAAAATACAAAAAATTTTTCACTTTATTAGTTAGAAATATATTATATTATTATTTATTTTAGCAATTTTTTCTTTTATAACTCTTTATTTGCAAACTTTGTTAGTCTAAGTGTAAACTATAAGGAAAACGTTAATATTTACTTATTAAATATATTTTTTTTGAATAGAATAGAATATGTTAAATTCTTTATTAAAATTACCAAAAAATTTTTTTCTAAGATAAATATTAAAAAGACTTTTAAAGAGAAGTAAATTGAATTCTGCAATCAAAACTAGAATAATTAAAAATTTTTTATTTATATTCTCTAGTGTCAGAATTTAGATGAAATAACGTATTATAATCTGAAGTTCCAAAAAAAAAAACACACTTTTCTAAAAAATGAGATAGTAATTAACTCTTTTATTAATGTTCTTTAAAAGTAACAAATATGGAAATTTTATACAATAATGTTTTCTAAAATAGCAGAAGTGAAATTTAAATAAAATGTTTATATGATTCGAATATAAAAACCTACTTACATATGCAAAAAAAATCTGTGTATTATTACCGAAAAGCAATCTTCTGTATTTAAAATTTTTAAATGAACATAGAAATTCAAATTAAAAAATCAATTACTCTCATGATTCTGTGTAATAAATAGTTTTTTGGTTGTTTTTACTTAATGTTTATATTTATTAAATTTTAATTTTAAATTGTATTTGGATTTCTTAAAAAGTATTTATATCACTAATTGTAATTATACCATCAAAATATGCAAGATTAAATGTATTTAAAATTTTCCTAATTAAATTTATCCTAAATAAAATGTTTTTTAATTTTAATCATTATAAGTGTTATTATATACTGTGTTTACCCTACCTTTTATATTATTTCTAACCACACTATATAAAATTTTTCTATCGAAGTCACTATAAATATGACAATATAAAATACCAGTTATATTATCTAAGTCATAAGTATTATACAAATCTCACTATTGAGTACAAGTCATGGTTCTATCTCATTTATTTTTGAATAAATTTGCTGTTTAAATTATCTCTTATTCTCCTGTGAAAATATTAAGTGTAATTTTATTATTTATTTGTATATAAAAAATAAAAGAACAGTTTTCGAGTTTTTTATACAACAGATTTTTAATATCTTTCAAATTATCATATTTTTCCTCATATAACAATAATTTGATACAAAATTATAAAAAGATTTTTTTACTCTTTTAAATGACACAATAAAAATATATTTTTTAGATGTTAAATATAAATTTTTTATATTAAAAAAGTATCATTTTGTAATAATATCTGAAATATTCAATAAATGACATTGATAGAGATTTAAAATAGTATTTTATGCATACAAAGAATAAATTGTTAATTATATGGTTGTATTTTATGTTACTGGAAATGGAATATCTATTTCTGACATTTTCCATCCTGCCAGCCAGCATCTTTACCTCTTTCAGGCAAGTTTAAATCTTTCACTATTATTTCGGGTTTAAGTAGATCGACCAATTTATCAGTATTTTTATAACAGCACAATTTTTCATTATTGATAAAAGATCATACCAACCATGAATAGGTAAATTCTATTATTCCTTTTATAGAATCTTTTAACTCAACTTCTTTGCTTGTTTTGATATCTCTTATATAAATTAAGCTTTTTAATTGAGACCGAATAGGCTCATTCAATTGCATATATACCATAGTAATTAGATCGACAGAATTTTTTCGTAGTTAATATTTTTATTAACTTTTTCTTAATGTTTTGCATAAAAATAGGGTAAAGTAGTAAGCTTATTAGGGTACATTTTTGCTTATTATAATATATTTTTATATATATCTACAAATGCTGTTTTCATTTTCTTATCAAATTTAAAATATTAATAACTCTTCAATATGTGTATCAAAGTACTTAAAAAGATCAATTTTTTTTTAATTGTATTTTCTAAAAGAAAAAAAATATTTTGACTACTTAAACAAATACATTATACCTTTTATAGTCTCATAATTTTGATTTTTTATATTTTAATATATTATTCACAACTTTTAAATATATTAAAAGACGAAGCTTTTTTAAAAATTTTATGCAATGTAATAATGTTTATTCATGCGTAAAATATTATATACTATATAATTGTTTAATAATATGATGTTTGTTTCGAAGAAATGAATTTAATTAATAAAACAAGTTTGTTTATTATGAAATTATATCTAAAATTTAGTTTATGTTTTGTGGATAGTGTTATTCTAATCTTTTTTTATTTGAGAAGATTGTATTTAATCTAAAATATAAAGAAAAATTATTTGTCACAAAAAATGAATCATTTTCTCTTATCTTATATTTCAACGATTTAATATATAATTCTTCATATTTAAAAATTAAATCTAAAACAAATGGTTAAAAATATATTTCGCCGAAATGTCTCACCTAGCCTAATTTAGATTTAATTTCGAATATTAATATGATAATAAGCTGTAAATGAAATAAAATTGATGGGTTGCCAGGCTCTAGTACTTTTTTTTTAAGTTAATGTTATCAGAAAAATGATCCATCTTCATTTAATATTTTTGATTCTTATCTTTTAAAATGAAACTTCATTTTAAATTACCCAAATTAACCGTAGAATTTTGAAAATCATTGATTCTTTTTTAACCAATGATACTTCTCCAGACAATCATCTATCACTTCTACAACAAACATAATTTTTAAAATAAACTACGATTTCATTTTTATAAATAAATTTAATAAATTAAATTTCATTTTTTAATGTTATTTTATGATTCATATTTTTCATTTATTTTAATTTTTTATTTATTTTAAAATACCATCAGACTAAAAGAATTAACAATTTTTAGAATTACTATGAAATTGTATTCTTTTTCTTGTAAGCAATATTTAAATAAATGATTTTAGGCATTATATAGCTATGGTATTGTTAAAATAATCATTTAGGAAACAAAATCTATCAACATGTTTTTTTTCAATAAAAAATTGCATTCGTAAGATATTATAATTAAAAATAAATTTGATTGATAAATGATATATACAATTATTCTAGATATTATATATCTTAAAATTTTTTAAATTTAATATTTGTTTGTTCTAGTTTTAAATTCAACTTAATGAAATCTTTCATCATATCTTTGTTTTTATATATTAACAAAATTGTTATAGAAAACTAAATTTTTTCTTTATTTTCAATTTTTTGAAGTGAATTAAATATTTTGGAAAAAATTTATTTTTTCTTTTTTTAAAGAATTTTATAAAACTCTTTTTTGTAAATTTCTTCGATTTTTTTATTATACGAAATTTTTATTTCATCTCTTAATAATTTCGTTGAAAATGGAACTTTGGAGATGTTTCCCCTAAAAATATTCCTGAATTTAAAATTTCGGAAATAAAGACAACAATTATATTATTAACATATGTATTCTTTGTAGAGATTTGTTAAAATGTTTGTGAAGAATTTTTAGCAACTTGATACATTCTTTCTTTTTTAATTAGAATAGAATATTTTGATTTTAAGAATTGTTTGAATTTTCTATAAGAAGAGATAAATTTATCTCCTCTTATCCTCATTTCCAATCTATACGTATTTAGATTGTTTATCCACATTTTAGAGTCAATCTCATAATTTTATAAATATTAGGAGCTTTATAGCATGTATTAATTCCGACTCCATAATTTCTTAATAAAATATTTACTAAAAGTTTCCCTAACTCAGGAAAAAATGTTTTCTTTTTTATAAATTTCATGGTATTAATTACCTTGCTATAAAAATTAATTTTTGATATTTTATACTTTTTTAAAAATTTTGATTTCGTATTATAGATCAGATTATACAAATGCACGTTTGGCAAATGAGTATTTTGAAGTGTAAACATGTTTGGATTTATTTTGATATTCACGAAGAAATTGATGTTTGGGAATATAAAATGTTTCTCAGGAGTACTAACCACAGTATAGAGATCAATGTTAACATACTTATTTAGTGTTATATATTTTGATATTTGTTTTTTTTTTGCTTTTTTATTTGATTACTTCAAAATATATTTTTGGTTCTAAAAACTTCAAAATATATAAAGGAATCTGGGTAAAAATGTAATAAATGTTTTTTAAAATCTCTTAATATATGTTTTGAAAATATATCCGTGTTATAAGTATTTTTGAAGAAATGAATTAAAAACATTATATTTTCCAAATTATTTTCAAAAGTACACACAAAAATATTTAAATATAGATTATTTTCAAATTTTATATATCCAATATATTTATTCTTAATTTCATTTATATTAAACTTACAATTATTTTCTTCAAAAAAAAAGTTTTTTACATTTATATTTTTAGCCTTTTCGGTCTCTAATATAATTGGGGTTTTTAGACAATTAATTTTCTTTTCGATTCCTATGATTGCATCTCCATAATAGTATTTTACGATTTCAAAATTAATTTGTTCAGATTCTTCTGTAACCTTACGTAGATCTTCTGCCTATTGACTTTTTGGTATTTCTTTTCTTTTTAGGTATTTTCATATTAAGCTATAAAAATAAAATAAACAAAAATTTAATTTAAATAAAATAATATAATAAAAACAAAAAATTAATTAATTTAATTGAAATGATAAAAATATACACAGTATATGAAAAAAAAATATCAAAAAAAATTTATTTAAAATCTCTGATACAACTGTTATAATGATTTTTTTATATTCTTAAAAACTTAATTAGTGTTTTACCTTATTTTTATCGTTTTAATTTTTTTGTGGGATACTCCAAAAAATTTTTTGGGGTTTTTCTTTAATAAATATTGTGAAAATTAAAGTTATCAATATACAAAATCAAATAACTTCGAGTTTTTGGCGGCAAAATCCCCTCTGAACCTTTTTTATTTTTGATTTTGTTTACAAAGCAAAATGAAAAACAACATACTTCTGAAAAAAGAGCGCAAGTAATTGCTTTTTTAAACTGGGAATTTACGACTTACGAAGTAGCAAGAATAATACAAACTTCATAAGCTACTGTTTAAAAAACACGTAAAAAATACATTATTTCTAACATTTACGATCATCTGGGGCAATGAAGGAAATCAAAGGTAACAGAAAGGATTAAAAAAGCCATTTTAGAAGAAAACGCAAAAAACAACATATTGTCTCTTCGTAAAATGACGATAAAGATTAAAGAGAAAACAGCTCAAACAACCAGTTATAGAAGTGTAAAGAATTATAAAAATGCTATATTAATTTTTGCTTATTTTCCGTTCAAAAAACCACTTCTAAATCCGGATCACGTAAAAAAAGATTTGAGCTCTCTAAGGAATGGCTTAAAATGCCGATTGAAAACATAAAGAAAATAATTTTTAGCTACAAAGTGAAGTTTAACCTTTTGTTTTCAGATGGAAAAGTAAAAATATGGCGGAATGCCGATTCTAAGCTAGATCCGGGTAATATTACAAGGACCGTAAAATTTGGAGGAGGAAGTGTTATGCTTTGGGGTTGTTTCTCCAATTAGGGCACGGGAACAATAAGATTTATTGATGAAATTATGAAGGCTGAGGATTATGTTTAAATATTATAAAGTGAACTTTTTTCTTCCGCCAATATAATGGGCCTTTCAGAATTATTTTTCAGCATGATAACGATCTGAAGCACACTGCAAAGCTGACAAAAAAGTTTTTAGAAGAGAACAATGTCAAGGTATTAGAATGGCCAGCGCAATCACCAGATATGAACCCATTGGGAATTTATGGTCCATAGTTTAAAATTTTGTCGCGGAAGTGATGCCTAAAATTTTAAGGGAATTAAAGTCATTTATAGACATTGCTTAGAAAAGAATAACATGAAAGTTAACAGAAAAGCTTACGTTAAGTTTATAGAAGCGTTATAATATGCTTTATAGAGTCAAAGGACATTTAATTGATTATTAAAATATTTGATAACTTTTTTATTTCACAAATCTATTTTAAAAAAAATATAAAATGTTTGATAGGATAGCAACACAATAAAATAAATAAGTATTTGACAGACTTATATACCTTATATTTTTAAATTTAAAAAATTTTCTAAGCACTAATATAGAAAGATTTAAAATAAATTTTAATTGATAACTTTTTTTACATACTGTATATGTAATATTTGTTTTAACAATGTCAGAATTTCTTGAATTTCTAATTAATTTTAACATCAATGATGGCAATAATACATTTTTTTGATAATTAATATTTGACGTTTATTATTTAAGATCTATTGTCGATTATTCATTTATAAAATAAAATATAATTATTAAATGTTGTAGAATCGTCCCGACACCACTGATATATACAGCAAATATACGCAACAATATCTTCTAGAAACTCAACCATGGTAAATAAATCACTAAGTGCTTTAAAAAACGATAAAGCCATTTGAAAATTTAAGTTACTAATAATTGCCAACGGTAAATCATATATGAGAAAAATTAAAAACATTTTTGAAAAAATAATATTAAGCACCTCTACATACCTTCATATACGCCAAGTGCAAATGCATCTCAGAACGTATAAACAGAACCTTGAAAGAGGTTTTACGGATCTATAAAAAGAAGAATTTAAAGAAATTTTTATTAATTGCTAGAAACAGGTTTAATTTATTGTATCATAACGGATTAAAAGAAATACCACAAAAGGTCTTATAACGCAAAGAAAAAAAAGATTTTAGATGCATAGGTGGGGTAAAAATAAATAACAGAAATGACACTCTATCTATAAAAGAAAAGGACTTAGTATATATTAAAAAAATTTATGCACAAAAGGTTGATTCGCAGTACTCAGGACCATACACAGTAAAAAAGGTAGGGAATAAAGCAAGATGGTTTAATGTTAATAAACATTCACATTGGATTCATGTAAGAAATGTCAAACTTTAGAGAATAGGTGATTGTAATGGAATAATAGAATGTCAGATTATTCCATTAAAGTGTTAATTAATCAATATAATATATCTAATTTTGTATTAATTAAATTGTAAACAAAAAATATATAAAGATTAAATAATTAGTACCCATAAATTAAAAAAAAACAAGTATGATTAAATTTTCATTAATTGAATTTTTTTTAAAAAATAATAAGTTACCCAACAAAACAAAAGAATGTTGTTATGCTAAAATTAGAAAGCGAACACCTTGATCTCGCAGAAATGAAAAAGCAGTTTGGAGATTACGTAACGGAGTATATAAACGCCGACGTAGATTACGTATTCCACAAAGATACTAAGGAAAAGATTGAATATTTAGAAAAAGAAATAAAGTCAATTACAGATGCTATTCTGGAATTAAATGATGTTGTTAAAAAATTTTCCAAAAAAGTAAACGATATGGAAAAAACATTGAAAAAAATTAACACTACTTTATATTGCGACTCTGAAAGAAAGGAGAAATATCTTAAACTAAATAAATGATTCGTTTCAAAAATTCTATTCTTATATATTTATAAAAAATTTTTTTCATAATTTTATCAAATTAAAATATTTCATCAATAAATATTAAATATATTTTATTTAATTCCATAGTTTTTAACTTTATCATGAGAAATTCTAAATTGGTGTTCATATTCTCTAATGATTGCATAAGTAATGAATATATATTTCACGATATCGTATCATAAAAATCAAAAAAGATTTGGATATTGATTTTACCCAATTATTAGGCCGTGACAATACAAAAATGGAGTTTTTAAATAATCCATTTAAACGTAGTAATGTAATAATATTTATTTGGAGAAAGATTTACTTTTAAAAATTTTTGAGTTGATGAAAAAAATCATTGCCAGTAAAAGTTACAACTGAGTATAGCTTGAATCTTGAAATTATCTAATATTTTTATACCGTTAATTACGAGTTATGATTAATTAAACTATATAATTCTTAAAGTATTGTGAATTTATAACAATTTTGCTGCTTAAAATCTTATATTGCAGTAAAATTAAATGTTTAATCGCATTCAATTTGTAGTTTTCTGTCTATCCTATGTTGTTATTTTAGTATTTTAAAAAATCGTTGGGATTGGTTCCTTCAAATGTCATAAAATATTATTAAATTTAATACTTAATTTTATTTGATTTTTTTAATCTAATAAAAAAATGAGAAGATAAAATCAATTTAAATAATTGTAGATACTATGACCATAAAATACTCTTATTTCTGATTTAATAGAAGTGAAATTTACGATGTTAAAATTGCAGAAAACTCAAAATCATTCATCATAAATTGGGTTTAAGTTCAAAAACCACTGAGAAATATTTATGACTTAAAAATAATTTTATATGAAAGCTAATATGAGTTAAAAAAAACTGCAATATGTTAATTTTAAACAATGTATATATTAATGTAAAAAAATCATAAATACTACTCGGGATGTCGGTACATCAATTTTGTTGAATAAAGATTAAATGATTATGAAAATAAACAAATGATTTATATTTACAAAATGGTAGTAAATGTGGTGAATTCTAAAAATAGTCTAAATTTGAAATAATGCAATAGTTTTGAAAACACATTTAGAGGTAAAAGCGCAGAAAATTGAATAAAATCGTTTAATTACTAAAGATTTTAATAATATGATTAAAGATGTTAAAAATATTTGAGAAGTTAATTTAATAAATTAATTTTTAGTAAATCTTGGTATACAAGAAGCATATAATCTTTTCTGATCTTACAGATAACTATGTGATTCAACTTTTCTTCAACATAAACAAAAAGAGCATTAAAAGGCAGTAAATTAAATTTAGAAGCAGAGGAAGTTAGATAAAAATGATTTTTAAATGCTGAAAAGCTTCGTCTCAAATGGAAGCTAATGCAAAATTTTCATAAAGATGCCGTATGGTTATTTTATTATATTTAGCAATATATAGGTATCTTACATATGCTAATTTATTCAATTTACTTCGACTCAATGTTTTGTTTTTTTTATGTAATTGTGTGACAAGGGTTTTCATATTTTTTCCTTTTCTTTTCCTATATCGATGAACATTATTTTATTATTAAAATTTATTATTTTGTCAGTCTCAATGTACTAAAGATTTTGAACGACATTAAAACTCTCATCATAAATAGTATAATCATATGCTTGAGAATATATAAATATTAGTTGTTTTATTGGTTCTAATGGCTGTAAATTATAAAGAAATTCATTCATTAAAAAATCTTTTGAATTAAAACTATAAAATCTTTTTTCATTTTCTCGCACATTTTTATCAATAAATATGAAGTTTTTAATTTCGGCATTTAAAAGTAATCTGTTAGGAAAAGGTGCTTTGAATTATAGTAAGTATAGTATTTCATCTCTAACCATCTCATCAATTAAATTTACTATTTTAATAAAACTTTTAAATTCATATAATATTTATCTAAATTTACATATTTAAAAACTGATCTTATCCAATAATTCTTAAGTCAACTATTCAAAGCAATTTTATAAGATTTCTTAAAACAAGGTTTTAAAACGGGATTTTAAACATATCCCCTCTTAGATAGCTGTAAATAAAAATCATTTCGCTGATTACAAATTTGCCTACGTTTACTATCCCTTTTTTGATTTTGCTTATTACATTTAACATCATATTGGTATTAGTAGATATTAGTTCATAAAATTCCTTGAGATTAAAGTAATAAAACGAATCCACTTTAATTAATCCAAGCATTTTTGTATATATATTGTTTATTTCTGAAAATGTAGTTTTAAATTCCAACCGGTAACTCGGATTGTGTGGTTGCTAACAAGTGTACTTCTTATTCTATTTTAAACTTTATATAGACCTTTTAAATATTCATGAAATAAGGGGTAGTCATTCTCGTTTAATATGTCATCAATCAAGTTTTTGGAAAGCACGGGATAATAACTATTAATACATAATTCAGTTAAAAAGTCTTGCGTAGACGAATAGAAATTAAGCTGACTTATTTTCAAATTACTTAAAAATGTAGAACAAGATACATATTTACCCTTATATCTATATATACGTTGACTTTTATAGGAGAGAAACTGAAAGTAATTATACCTCTTGCCCAAAAATAATAGAGTATTATTCTTAGGGTATAAAACCCTTTATCCTATACTAAATCGTTTGGGCTGTGCTTACTAAGGTTGTATTTATAGACTTGTTTTGAATTAGATAATTTTTTTAAATATGTATTCTTTTACTCTACTGCAATCTCTCTTTCCATTCTCTCTGGCTACTTATATCACTAATACTCGTTTCGGGTGTCTTCAGATTTACTAACTGGCTCTCTGCTCCTGAAACTGTAAATGGCTCAATAATTGGTCTAGATTGAACAAGGATCAATCTAACCAAAATTGAATTCAAAAAATCATTACAATTTTACTTGTATAGTATAATCATATGGATAATGCAAAAATGTATAATATTGTTGTTTAAGAAGTATTTTCAGTTTTTCTCTTTTTTTATATTTTAGAATGTGAAAGATACCTTAAATCCACATAATTAAGTCATGGATTACTTAGAGATATAATAAAATTTTTTGTGTATTATTTATATTTTATTATTTGAAAGTATGCTTAATAGGAAAAAAATTACTAATAGGATTTTTTCAGACATATATGTAATATAATATTGTATCTTTACCATTTTTTTTAGATATGATAGGAATATTGTTTTGAATCCAGTGCATTTCTTAATAGACATTATTATGATATATTTAGAAATTAAGTCACTATCGCCACTGATAGTAGATAAATCATTTACACCTATACTTATAGGGAAATAAATTCTCTTGGTTTCTTTCTTTTTGACCGTAAATATAATAGTATCTAATGCATAGATTAACTGAAAATCATTATTACACAGTATTTGCCATGTATGATCCTTTTAGTTCTATAAAAGTTTGTTAAAGATAAATTTTACCAATAAGAGACGTGATTGGTAGTTATTGTTTTACTGTAACATTTTCTTGTAAAATACTTTAGATTGAATAATAATAAAAAATAATTATTAATTATTTATTTAGTATTTTGTTTCTTAAAAATATTTTATAAAAAACAAACACCTTCTTTTCTTTAACATACACTATTTTAACTTAGAAACTAATAAGAAAGTAATTTATTATTATTATTACGACTTAATACAAGTTTTTAAAAATACAACAAACTTTTTAAACGTATAACTATTTTAATATGTAACAATGGGTGAAACAGCTTGAGAGAGTAATAGAAGTAACTTACCTATATCTTTAGCAAAGACACTATCATTATTATAAAGAACATTATTAATATATAATAGATTATATTTTCATTATAGAATATTATTAAAAAGAGTTTTAATTTTGGATATAAAACAATTTAGAGCCGCCTTTTTCAAAAGTGAAATAACACCGTTTCTTTGTTTCACTTTTAAAAATAAGTGAATCTTATTTGTGTTATATTTTTGTTAATGAATCAAAAAAAAGCATATAATATTTTTTTATTCTCTTACATTTATAAATATTTACAAAACGATTTTTTGTATTATATTAGTTTTTTTTAAATGATTTGAGAAGATCTAACAACGATATTATTTTTTTAATTACAAAAATTATATTTGACCAATAATATAAAAAAAGTTTTGAGAAGACTAAAAAGAGAGAATCAGAAAAAATTATATATAATTATAAAAGTATACAAGAAGAATTTCCTGATTACGTTATTAATATTTCTGAGGAAGAATATTATAAAAGAATGAAAAATTGTAATGGCATTAAATATTTAATCGATGAAGCAAAAAATATCTATGGTATTCTTTCACTTTAATAAAAAATTATTAAATGTAAAAACATGGCAGAAAAAAATAAAAAAGCTTGAAAAATATAAATTTTAAGAAACGAAAAAGTATTTATTAATAATTAATATGATTTATTTGTTGTAATTTTATAATAAAAATAAAGGCAATAAATAAATGCATTAATTTTTATTATAAAATTGGTTCAGGGCTACGAGACTCGCCCCAAAAAAATCAAATTTAATAATGAAATTATTTTATTAAGATTTATTTTATTTTTTATTATTAAAACAAATTATCAAAAATTAGATAAAGTTATTTCAGAGACCACGAAAAACTAATTTTAATGCCAAAGATCTACAGCAAATTTGGTTAACAGTATATAACCAAAAATATTCTCTGCTTTCTAAAGTATCTAGCAGAGAATATTTATGTTTTAATGAAATATACTTTTTTCAATTAATTTTTTATAATTTTTATATTTAAAAAATATAACTTTAAAATAATTTTGATTGACTTACACAGCCCTATTATTAAAATGGTTTTTTTATTAATTCATTTATACCAGAAAACTAGAGATTTATATTATTTATATAAAATTCCGTTAATTTGCAATATTTAAGAGGAAAGAGGTGGCTAGAAGAAGAGAAAACATGAGACAGCTGTGGGTATGCAACGAGATTTTATAAAAATTCGCCGTATATTAATAATTATGTTTATTGCTGTAAAGCAAGGAATTGAAGAAAAATTAATAATATTTTTACTAATAAGTATTCATGGAACCTAAAATACAAATAAAAATTTACTTCTTTGCAATCTATAAATGGATTGAAAACTCTTATAAAAAGGATGTTTGTAGAGACGCAAACATATCTAAAAGAAATTTTCTATAAATAAACAAAATTTAAACGTATTTATCTAATCAATTTATAATGAAAGTCAACTTGAAATGATCGTAGGAGGGATAAGCGTAAAAGTTAATGAAACAATAATAAACCATAAAGAAATCTCCTGACACCTTCAATTATTGAGGATGTTTTCTGGCATAACTCGGCTTGTCGGTATGATAGAAGAATTCGACAACAACGTCAAGTCGATTTTGTTAAAGATCGTAAAGCAAAAACATTTAAAAGAGTTTTAAATGCAAACATTAGGAGAGATGAACCATAATTACATATTACCATAACTCGAATCCTAGTACACTTGACCATGTTGGAGGAATCCATAAAGTAGTATGCTATTAGAGAGGGTTTAGAAATTACGAAGGATTTCATACTAATAACATTGAAAACTTTTGGGGCTCCTTAAATATGAAATCAAAAAAAGAGGGATATTCTCAGTTCTAACGCTGAAATGTTTTTAAAGGAATTATAGTTCAGATATGAATATTAAATGAATAGGGATAGTAATAGGATTAGAAACATTTTTGAAGCAATACTAGTGTCGTACCCCCTGTCTCCATCCTGTTTCTTAGGTACCTCAGGATGAGGGAAGGTACTGACAATCCCTTGTTGTGTAAAAAATGTTTCTTTTTATTAAATGTTTTAATGTTATTATTATTGTTGTTAAAAGAAAAGGGCATCATTATTTAATTAAATTGTTTAAATATCTTTTTCTTCATTTTGAAATCTGATTGGTTAGTTTTAAAAAATAATTCATTCACCCTGCTGACTTGCTGAGGAGACTTGAATTCTCCTAGATGTAGTGTGGGGTTATCATTAAGCTGAGGGGCAAGTGCAAAGGTCCCCTTATCCTGGTTAGCAGTGGTTTGTGGGTTCCCACAACTAGATTTTTTATTTTCTGTTATAACAGTTTAATTAAAATTTATTTCAAATAATTTATTAAAAATTAATTATATTTCATATTTATCTTTATCTTTATATATACTATTTTTCTAAATTAATTTTTTTAATTGATAATTATTTTTATTTTCTGTTAAAGTACCTACCACCTTTAACAGTTCGTATTGTGTAATCCTCGTAGCCCTGACAAAGAAATTATCATAAAGCATGTAATAAACAATATAATATAATAAATAAAGAATGTATCTAATGATTCTAAGTATATAAATAATATTATTGTTTTAGAGAATTAATGACAATAGTTATCCAAAACTGTCATTTAACTCAAATTGGCAATTATCTATTAAATGTTCTAGAATCTTGAGAACATTAAATAGATAAATAGTTTGAATAAATATAAGAAATACAAAAGAAAAATGATCTTTTTAAACTTAATATTTTAATTAATAACACTGAATACTCTAACAATTATATTAATTCAAGAAAAAATTTTAATATAAATATATTCTTTTATCTCTATATTTTTGTTTAAGGTTGTTTAATATGTTAATAGAAATAAAATTCCTTTTATAAAGAACAAACGTGATATATGACCCTTTAAAAATATATGATTTAGGATTCTAATATATCCAGATAGATTACGATAATACAAAACTACACAAAAGGTCATAAAATAGTTAAGTTGTAGGCAAATTCTAAATATAACGTTATATTAAATGTTTTAGAATTTTTTGAATGTAATCCAACATTTCTTAAACTTAAATATATTTTTTATTTTACATCTGTTTATAGAAATTACAAAAAGTGTTTATTAAAAAAATTTTTATATTTAAGAAACAAAAATATAAAAATAAAAAAGAAAACCAGATGATTTAATATAAGTCAGAACTATAAATATATAATAAATTGAAGCTGAAAATTATTTTAGATTATGCTGAAAGGTATTTTGTATTCAAAACTAATTTAATTTTAAATTTTTTTATCATAGATATATAAAACCTATAATATCTGTAAAGTTAATCTAAATAAAAATTTAAGCCTTGGATTAGTTTTATTCACTAAAATTTTTTCTTGTATGTAATCCATAATATTTTTAATAATATCTTAATAAGAAAGAAAAAAAGCTTCTAATGAAATTTCTTGTATATATTTATATTATATAAAAGAATGATATTTGAACTAATTTTAATTACCTAAATTTAATTTTATCAATTATTTAAATATTAATAAATTAATAAATTGTTTTGAATTTATTAATTTATTAATTTAAATCAAAATCAATTTTTTTTGGCGGGAAATCGAAATTTACGAATGTCACAGTCACAATCGCCATATTGAAATTCCGTCCTAACTTTGAACGAAACAGCCATTTTTAATGGTCTCAAATTAAAAATCCTTCTAATACACTTGATAAAAAAGCAAACGCTCAGTTGTTTTAATGTGGAGCAGATAATACTCAAGAAAAACATTTTTTTGAATTTGTTCCCAATTAAAAATTGACACGTTGGATAATGTTTTAAAAAATATGTAGCAAAAAAACAAGCATTATTTATAATGGATATCCATCATACCCTTCATTGGTAAGACAATTTGTGTTAAATCACAAAATTTTTACCAATATAGAAGGAGTTATGAATTATGAAAGCTTTTATACAAACCGTATTGAGAGCGTTTGAAGCCATCTAAAAAAAACTTACAGAGAAAGAACAGAGGTAAATAAATCAAGGATGTAATTATTTTTAAAGGAGTTTGAATGGAAAGAAAAATTTAAAATTAAAAAGTGAAAAAGTGAAAAAATGAAAAAGTGAAAAAGTGAAAAAGATATATTTAACGGTGAAAGAAAATTTTAAAGTGTTTGAAGTATGAGTAAAAATTAAATTTAAATAAAATTTAACAGTAAAAAAATATAAAAATTTAAAAAATATATATTAAAAGATATTTTAACAAAAGCGTCATCATTTCCTGACCTGACCCTCTTGAGCGTCAGGAAATAAATACAATCTTTGTTTTAAAAAATAGCGAAAACTTATAAAATAAAATGAAATTCATTTTTTTAAAGGAATAAGAGAAAGTCAACATTTACCTGGACATATTTTTTTTTCTAATTTTTATTTACTTCGAGAGTATATTTATATTATTTTTATAATTTTTTATGTCTAATTATATTTATAAAATTGATTTTAATTAATTTTATTTAATTTTATGTTATTAAAATTCTAATTGTTTTTTAAATATTTTATTTATATTTTTTAATATTTTATTTGTTTTTTTTTATTTATTTATATGGTGAATATTATTTTACTAGCAGAGAACTTACTTACAAGGATGAAATTCTATAAATAATGTAATAAAATTATTTAAATGGTACATTAAATCTTTAAAGTAAGTATTAAACATTAAAAAATATTCAAAACCTATAATGTATATATAATAATAATTTTATTCAATCAACCCACATTTAAGCATACTTTTCCATATTAAATGGCAGTAAATCCTTTTGAAATCAGTGTCATAACTACCACCAGCTTCATTAATTCTCTCAAGTCGGTATTTTATAGAATAATTATTATATTCTGATGAAGTTTTAATTTCATCTGACGTCACAGCGCCTAAAAATCACCCATAGCTCCTGTTAATTTTGAATGTAAAAAGTTCAAAATTATACAACTCCGACGCAGTAAATTCCCCTGAATTAAGCAAATGTTTTGCATAAGATAAGTCATATTTTTCTAAAAATCCTGGCCTGCCTTCAATTTTTTTAAGATTTTTAAAAAATTGCTCAAGGTTATAATATTTTTTTATATTATACCCTTATGCAATTATTTTTTTGTTAAATTTGATACGTATATTTTTTTTCTCATAATAAAATTCGTTTTCGTAATAAAATAGATGATAATACACATCAGCGCCGTGTACTTTGGTGTATGTGTCAATGAGTAATTTGACTGGTTTATCATGACCCAGTTCTGGATAGAATTCTCGTGTAAAAAATCTAAAGAATTAACTACTTTAATCTTGTACCATGAAATAGGGTAATCTTGATCGCTAAAAACTAATTTGGATATCTCCCTCCTAAATTGGTTTTTATCATAGAAAATGCAGCCTTGTCCCTTTAGTTGATAGTTCATAAAATGTTCTTCTCTGATTTTCTAATATTCTTTCTGTCTGTAACTTGAAACATAATTTTTTGACGTCATTTATAAACTATACCAATGTTTTTTTAAAAATTTTTTACTAAAATTATAATTGTAATGTAAAAATTTTTATATTGAATTAATTGTTCAAAAATAATGAAATACAGACCTTCCTTTATTTATTTAAAATATGAGTTTTGAACCCTTTTAAATAAAGGTATAGTATAATGTAAATAAGATTTTAATCATATTTTTTTTAATATTAAAAATTTATTTATTTGATTAAAAAATTATGGTTTAGTGTTCTTAATTTATACAGAAAAATGATTTAGAAATGATCTTTTTATTAAAAAAGAAAATATCTAGAAAAATGTTGTTAAAATATGTTTAAAAAAATTTACTTTGCATTTTATATCTTTATTTTTTTAAAAATTAATATATATTCTTAACAATAGTTAAAGTAAACAAATAAATCATATTTTTAATTCAAAAATTCAAGTGTTATTTTTATAAAATTAATTAAACTTATTATTAATTATTTCACTTTCAAAATTTTTTATCACAAAAAAAATTAACTGCAAAATAAGCACTATAAATTGTTTTAAACGTCGTAATATAGTAATATTTAACTCATATAAATTAATTTACTTGAAATTTTAAGAAGTATTACTTGAAAATAGAAATAAATATTAAACTTATAATTTTAAATCGTATAAAAAGTATCCTAAAATTTTAAATAAATGATTTAAATAAGATTTGTCTCTTAAAAATAACGAAATAAAACTTATAAATATTTCAATAATTATAAAAAAATAAAAATATAAACAAAATATATTTTAAACATTTGATTTAATAAACTAATTGAAAAAAAAAATTTAATCTTTAGTAAAAAAATATAATTAAAATTAAAGGTTTTTTTTAATTATCTTTATGAAAAAATAAAATAAAAAAAAATTTTTTTGAAGTATTGTAGAAAAAATTAAAATATTCATTGAGAATAGGTGTGTCCCAAAAAATTTAATATATTAAAAATAAAACACCCTAGAAGTGTTTCAACACTGTTTTTTTTGAATAAAAACTTCATTTTAAACAAAAAATTTTTAAAGTAAGACAATAATAGCTTTTAAATAGTTGTATTTGATAGGTCGATGAGCGTTTTTTCGATAATTTATTTTTTAATATATTCAAAATATTTAATATATTAAAAATTTTTGAATATAGGTGTCCCAAAAAATTAATTATATTAGAAATTTAAATATATTAAATATTTTGAATATATTAGTGACTATACTAAAGATTTTAAGTACATAAAAATATAATTTTTATTAAGACCCACGTCAGAAGAATTCGATTGGAACAAAAATCTAACTGAGAAATTGATTAAATTACGACACGACCAACAGACAGTAGAGCTTTTCAACAATAACAAGAACCATCCAAAAAAAGTTACAAATGTTATGGGAAAGAATTCTCTCAGATTTGGAGCATCCAGGCTGTAAGGCAGAGGAGGTTAAAAGAAAATACAGCAATCTTTTAGCTCAATACAGGAAGTTTGCTATTATAAGTAAAAAAAGCGGGGAAGGGGCAATACTTTGGAAATATTGGGAGAGCTTTCATAAGTAGTTTCCCAGAAAAGTGATAATTTCTCCTGACAATTTTGTTGAAGTTGGATGTCACGGAAATGAAAATAATGATACAGGCATTGTACAAAAACCAAGTGAATCATCTTTCTGCCACTAAAAAGACTTGAATAATGAGAAGGAAACAAAAATTACCAAGAAAAAGAGAAACATAAATAACCTTAGGTATGATCTATATGAGAAGCTACTAGACAGCGTTCAAAGCGACAATGAAAAATTTGTTACCAAAAAAGATTTAAAAAGAAAGTTTAAAAATCTAAATAATAAGATTGATAAAATTATTGGTTTTCTAGAATTAAATAAAAAATAATTAAATGTTTATTTGTCTTTAAATTCAATTATTAAATTATGAATTAAGCATGTAGCAATGGACATTTTGATGTAATTATCACATTCTCCATTAATTATTAAATTGTTAAATTTTTTAAATTTAGATTTAAAAATCCCAAAAGTGTTTTCAACAATCACTCTCTGTTTCTCTAGCTCCAAATTCAATAAATTATCTTCATGGTTTGGTGTTAGATTCCTAGAAAAGATCTAAATGCAGAATCAGCTACGATATGCGATCCAGTGGTTTGTATAAAATTTGAATATTCATTGATGCTAGAATTTCTAAAAATTCAACTTTCATGAGCCGATCCAAACCCAAATGTTACAAACCTAAACTGATATTTAAAATCAACAGCACATAAATAATTTATAGAATAAAAACCCTTTCGGTTATAATATAAATTGCCATTTGTTTTCGGCCTAGAGATTTCCACATGAGTACCATCTAAAACAAGAATAGTGCCGTTAATATTTTCTTTTGACAAAAACCCATTCTTAAGATCTGTAAACTATTCTACTTCAGGCAGCTTAATTTTTTTGGAGCTGATTAAATATAAAAGATCAGTTATTTCTTTTACGATGCGCCATAATGTAGACTTCGAAATTCCAAAGAATTCTCTGAGTTTTCGATAACTACTTACATGACTGACATAAAATATAAAAATTAAAAGTTTCTTTTTTAGTTTTTTAGTTTTTTTGATTCGCGCTTCTCGAACATATCTATATATATATTCAAAAAAATAGGTTTTGACATCCTAAAAATTTCTCTGAATTGTTCATTAGACATATTTTTTATTTTTTTATACCAATATTTTGAATAAACGTATTTGTTTTTTTCCATTTCCTCTAATAGCAAAAATATTGCTATTCTTTTGTTAAAATTCATGTAATTTTTTCGTTATTTTATAAATATATTAAAAATTTATTATGATAATATGTTTTTATTATATTAATTTTAGATTTAATATATTAAGATTTTAAATATATTAAATTTGTTTTAAATATATTAAAAATTCTGGGACACACCTAATGTGGTAGAATGAATGGTTTATTTTATAAAGTTGATATGGTATGAGCATATTAAGTCTATTCTGATTGAATGTAATGTGTCTTAATGTGGTGTGTTTGGGCAGGAAAAATATAGTAACAATAAAAAAGTTTTAATGGGTAGAAAGAAATAATCTCAGAAAGTTTATCAGAATATATAGGGGTTTGTGCTGTAACTCTTACAATTGGTAGAAAAATCACGTTTATATAGTTTTTAAGATGGTCAGAACAAAAAAGACCCGTTGTCTAAAATTCTGAGATTCAATAAAAATTGATAAAAAAATTTTTTAATGATATCAAAAAAATAAATTTTTATAAAAAAAATAGTAAATCAAATTATAACATTGTTACAAGAGTCTACGTAGAATTTTAGTATATTTATGGAAGTTGTTCTTAGAATCCATTAAAGATTTTTTATCACTAATATCAATATAAATAGAAAAATTTTTAGTTACCCCATGTGGATTATCTTAAGAGATGCGTTTTCTAAGAAGATTGAAAGTCAACCCGAGACTAAGGAAGAAGTTCCTAAGAGTGTATATTGGAAGTTTACTGAAATTGAGGAGGAATTTCAAGAATATTTTACCGAATTTATTTCATCAGAATAAGAATTAGAATCAGAAGAAACTTTGCAAAAAAAAAGGTTATTAAATTAGAAGAACTTTTTGATGTGTTAAACAGTGATATATTAAAGCTTCGACGAAAATATCAACTTTGCACATAAATAAGGATGACGATAGCATTAAAAAAACTAAAAGTAAATAATTATTTTGATTATATAGTCAGAAGAAATAAAAAATAAAATTTATTGAAGCATTCCAACTTGTAATCATTTTTGATATTTTATAAAACTATATTTTTTTTAATTTTTTACACAACTTAGTACCTCTAATTTCTTCTATGTAACGCATCCTCTCTTTTAAACTAAAAAAATTAAACATAAAATCATCAAGGGTTTTCACTTTATAGAACTTTTTTCTGAAACTCTCATGACTTTTTCTAGGGTGAAAGCTAGATAAAAAATTATCTTTGAGTGGTTTACAATCAATTTTCATATTTTGATATAAATGCTTGGCATATATTATCTCTTTTCCTCTCTTCACTATAATTACAGGTTGTTTTTGGTATTTTAAGAAAAAAATCATCTAGATTGTCTAATTCTTCATATTAATTTATAGACCTTAATTTCTTGTTAAATTTCTCTATTACAAGTTTCTTTTTATAATAAAATCTTGTCGTGTTGCCAAAATAACTTCAGAATGATCGCCTCTCTGTAATCTTGTATAACTTTCTAATATATATCTCAATGCTCATTATGATCTGATTTCATTAAATATCTGTCAAATATAAATTATATTGGATTTTTATAAAATATTCTCACAGGCGCATCACTCCTTTGATTATACATTAACATGTTTTTTTTTATTTACAAAAGTAGTTTTGAGTTGAAATATATATTGGAATTCTAATAAGTAACTAATAATTTTCGCTGCTCTATGGTTATATTTTTTAAAGTCTTACTAAAAGAGTCGTATACCATATAATGCTCTGGATCGTTAATAAATTCAAGAAACGTGCTCTGAGTATTACTAAATTACTAAAATGAAAGAGATTCTTTATTTTTATTCTAACCTCATAATTAGTAAATGGTAACATATATAAAATACCTCTTAGAAAACTGATTTGATGAGAGATTCAATTATTACAAATTATCCTATTTTAATTATGAATCTCTCTAAGTCATAAAGAATTCTTGTCATTGTTGTAAAATTCTTAATTACATAATTGACTAAATTAGCTCTTGTAAGATATGTAAAAGACTCGTTTTTAATCACCTTATTGAATATGGTAATTAATGATTGTACTTCTAGGGCTGGGATCCTAAATTCAAATCGGTAACTTACATTTTTATTATTTTCTACTATTTCTTCGAAATTAAGCTTAGCATTAATAAGTTTCTTTATTTCAACTTCGAAATTTTTTCGTAGTTAACGTGTTTAAGAAGATCTTCTATTAAATTCTTACTAATCAAAGGGTAAAAGTTGGTGACACATAAATCATCGAAACAATCCTGTATTGAAGAGTAGAAATTGACTTTGCTAATGCGAAAATTGTCTAATAGAGTTGATCCGGATACATATCTGTTGTAGTGTCTATTCACGCACGCACATTATAACATAAAAAATTGAAAATAATTTGATTTTTCTCCTATTCTCTCTAGTAATGCATGTTTAGGGTGTAGTAAGATTAGATGAGCTACAGGGTCTCCCTCGCTTATTCTTTTTATAAATTAAATTTTTATCAGAATCCATGATTTATTTAAATTTAAGTATTTATGCTTTTAAAGGGAAAATAATTGTCAATAACAATTATTTCCCGCTTTTATCCTAATAAATCTTTATTTATCTCCTTTATCGTTGATTAATCCTTCTGGACACACAATATAGTAACTTATGTTTTAAGATATATACATGAGTACATTTAAATGATGAGCATTTTTTTAAATTAAAAATTGTTTAGTTAAGATTTATTTACTAACCGCTGCTTATTTTTTCGTTTTCTTTCTTCATGGTTTCTTCATATTGGGCTATATAAAATATTATTATAATATTTTTGTTTTTTAGAAAAAAATAATTAAATCCATCTATGACAATCCACTAAGACTAAGTCAATAAAACTAGTTGGATTGTTTATATATACATATTGGTTAACTGAACGAAATGGTACTTCTAATGTTTTACTATAGAATACCTTCTTACAGCCAAAAACTTCATAATAAATTTAAAAATCTAGGTCGAGATTCATTAACGCGTCTTGAAATTTACTCAAATGTTCTACTAATATTGTTTCAGTATATTTCTGTTTTTTATAGTCAAGTGATGATATAGAGTTTATTTTATTCAAAAAATATACCTATTAAGATACATGGGGTCATTTCTCTTGAATAGTCAATCATATATAACTTTATCTCCATTGAATATGGTAGTTTAATACAATCAAAGTTAAATACTTACATGTTTTATATATTTAAACCTCATCTCTAAAATCAAAGTAAAATTCTTTAATGTTTGGCTTATATTTGGTATACGCAACTTTTATATTAGATTTAAATACTTTGTTAATGTTAGAAATTGTATAGATTATACTAATTAAGCAATATCACAGCTTTGAAGTCGGTGTTATTTTACATAGTATTTCTTCTAAATTTTAATTGCATTATGCCTCTGGTTTTTAATTATTTCTAAAACCTATATATAATAATTATTAACAAACAAATAAATAAATAAACTACGATTTATTAATTTATTAGTAATTAATAAATAATAATTATAAATAAATAATAATTAATATATGATAATAATTAATTACAAGTTGATAAACAATATCCTTCCCCTAATTTATTGTGAAGGATATTGTTAATCAACTGTTTTAGCAATTTTTAGACGAACAACACAGAAATGTTTCTTGTATATAAAACTATTTTTTGTTAAAAATTTAAAATTATTTGTAAATTATATTAAAAGCAAAATTAGTGTTTATCATTTGAAAAGCAATAAAAAATTATTTAAGAAATTTTAAAGAACTTTTCAAAGTAATAATCAATATTTCTTAAAAAGCTTTCTTTTTTCAAGCTTAAGTCTTTAGAAAATATTAGTCCTATGGATTCTTGCCACAACACGTTCTCTATAGCCTTTTTTTTGTGACTATACTTTTTAATGCTTTTGTGAGTGTATCCCTATTCGTTTTTAAAGCGTCCGTATGTTTTAGAATTTTCAACTTTGGCCCAAACATTCTTTCCTCGCCAGGGTAAGATGGATATCCATCAGAAATCATTATTTAATTTACAATAACATGGTTTTCAAAACAGTCTAATGATGTTTCAAATCGTCTATTTGAGAATAATATTAGAAAAAATATATTCGCTGTTGTGTATCTTGCATAAAATTCATTTAATACACTTTTGATCATCTACTTAACTTGAGGGATTATTGGTTACCATGCCATTATATTTAGCTGTTTTATCTAGCTTTACTCATAAATTATTTCCCTACTTTCTTTGTATCTTCTTGTATGTTCTATGTTATATGTCCTTGATTTTAATATATATGATCTTTGATACACCAATATTGTTAACTCCTTGAAATTTACTAAAATTTATGACATAAAAGTAAATTATCTGTGGATTTGAAAAAATTTAATTTGAATACCTTCTCGTTTACTTCCAGCTTTGAATGTTCATTTATTTTATAAGTAAGAATTCTTGCATTTCAATACCTTTAAATCGGTACTCGTAGACATCGAGATTATGTTCATAGTGTTACTACTGCTTTAACACACAAGGTTTTTTTTTGACGACTTTATTGTCTGTTAAAAACTTAAAATGTGCTTCCGAGTCATTGAAAATTTCAGTATATGGATTAAATCGTTCTTCTTGTTTTCTTCTTTTTGCATGTAATAATAGATTCTAAAATTAAAATTTTAAGAAATACTATTAGTCTAAAAAAATTCACGGTTTAAATAAAATAGTTAAAAATTATACCTAATTTAAATAAAAATTGATAATTTTTTAGACTAGCGCCGATATTAGTATTCGGAACACTTTTCTTGAGTTTCTGTTTGTATGTTAAAAATTAATCGAACTCAGTTTGGGTTAATTACAAATAGCATGGGTCAAGGCGAATATAAGCTATTTATACTTTTTACAAGATATGGTAGATATATCATTATCATGCAAAAATTTTTAAAGATGAAAAAAATTTTCGTAAAATTTCTATAAATAACTTATAATATAGAAACTCTGTATACTTATAAAAGTTGTTACATAAAAATCTTCATGTTTAACATTATAAAAATCAAATAAAATTTGTTTTTATAGTGATATTATTCTAAGTTTTTTACAACATAATAAACACTCTCAAGAAGACTATATTAAAATAAAGGACTAAACTTTTTACATATTTATGCTTCTATGTAATTAGAAACGATTTAGTTTAAGAAAGTATACGTTTTTTTTGAAAAACAAGATTTTAGTGTAATTTTGATAAAAAAATTTGTAAAAAAAATTCAATTAAAAACCATCATTATAATACAAATATATCATATATATGATTTTTAGTTACTATTCAAAAGTATAAAATATATTTAACATTTTCTTATTTAAGTTATATTGCAAATTTAAAAAAAATGTTTTTTTATAAGCTATAAAAATAAGAATATGTGCTAATATAATTCTGTTTTGTTAAAATTATATACATTATTTCAATTAGAAACACTATTAAATTGTGATTTAACACATTGCAGGGATTGGGTTGCGAGACTTTCTAAACTCGCTTTTGTTTGTTTAAAGGAATAAAAAAAAGGGGTAGAAAACACATATTTTATTTAATTCATTCTTTGAATATTTTTAAAGAGGGTAACAGAGATCATAATATCGTCTTCTTTTTAAAATATATAATTTCTCGTCTTTAAATATTTAACCTAAACAAATTACGGAGGTTTTAGCTAAATTAAAGGCTCTATTGGGGTTGCTTTTTAACATTTTTATAAAACGCATGACATAAGAGAAGGTTTAAAGGTAAAACGGGTTAGAAATATGCCGAAATTAGTATCTAGTATAAAAAACATTGTACCTAAATATAGTAAAATTATTAAACAGTCTACAGTGCAAAAATATTCTTAAGTTGAAATCCAGGGGGAAATGTTTCATCTTCACATTTGACGAATGAAAGTATATTAGTAATCAGGGCTATATAAATATCATTGTATATTCTGTTGGAGGAATAATGTGGAATATCGTATTGGTGGAGCTATATGGATTTGTTTAGCTGAAAATTTTTATGCCTTGTAGATTAAAAATTAGGAGATTTTTATCGAGATTTGAATAGAGATATAGTTGGAATAATTACTGATAGTGTACCAATTATGGTAAAACTAGAAAAATACATTGAGTATGAACATCAAAAATGTATGGCACATTGCATAGAATAGGCAATTTACAACATTTTATACAAGTTACTACGAACCTGGCTGAGGATGTAAAATTTGAAGAACAAATTAATGGTTCTATTTTTATGGTTGATGACAATAACAACAATATCTAGGTAGAAAACAAAAATGGAATTATTAATATAGAATATGCTAGTATTATTGAAATTTAATTAAAATTGGAAGCGCTGAAGTATCATATCTAGTTCTAAAAATTCAGAATCATGTGAAAACATCAACAGAAGTATGTAGTAGAACAATTAGGCAAAAAATCACATCTTAAATTATATTGTAAAACAACAAGGTACAGCATGTTATCTATGTTACTATACTTTATAGCTTTAAATTTTGTGTTCAAAAGGCTTTTATCTTATCAGTTCTAATATTCTTTTGTCTGACAAAGAATTTAATTCTTAATCTTTAGTTTTTTTCTGCTCTTACCCCTGTAAAATTAACAGTAATCGCATTTTGCAAAGATGCAAATTTTTTGACGGCTGATGCTTATTTAATATTTATGCTAGACGTTCTTTGGCGGCAAAATTAAGCAATTTATTAGAATTATTATAAGCATTGAAATCTCAATTATTACCACGACGAAGGGAGATGTCACAAATACTTTAGTATTTACAAAAGAGAGTACAAGACGTTAGCAAAGAATTCTAAGGCTTATCTAAATTTACAATAAGAAAAAATAGCAAGCTTTCCAAAACGCCAAAAACATGAAAATCCAGAAAATATGGAAGTTGTAGAAGCAACATCCCTTCCAATTTCTTGTAAAGTAGGTAGAGAAACAGCTCGTTAATTTAATATGTTATGTATATAAACACAGAAAAAAAATACAAACAGCAATATATGAAACAAATAATACCTCGACCGAGATTGTAAATAACAAAGTTCAGAGTTTAAAAACAAAAATTTAAAAGACTTGCATTTTTTAAAAAGACAGGGACTATAGGAATGTTATTACAAATTGTTTATGATTATTTAATGATGATAATGCTGACTAATGTAGAATCCGAAATAGCATTTTTAGCAGCTGGTTATATCTGTGCAAAAATTCGAACCTCGTTTAATGATGAATCTATTGATTGTTTATGTTTTTTAAAAGGATATTCTAAAGAAAAAATCTTAATTATCAATATAATGATCTGTAACTACATTCAATATATGTTTTTTGACTTTTTTTTTTATTGAAATATCGCTTCGTTTAATGTTATATGCATATTGAAAGTATATTTAACATATAATTAATAAGCTTTATTTTTTTTGTATTCGTTTATTTTTATCCTCGATGTAAAAATATAAAGAATAAATACTCATTTTAGAATAATATTTATTAGACTTCATGAATATTTGTTAATAACTCGGGTAAATATCTGATTTAACCAGTAATATGTTTAAATCTTTCACTAATAATGGTATTCAATATTCACTCTGGTATTGTAAGCATATGAGTTATTACTTAGAACAACCAACAAAGATGATAAGCTTGTTTTGAAAGGGGGTTTTGATAAGAAAATAGATTAAATTTTAAAAAGTAGGATCTTATATTTGAAGCGTTAAATAATAATTTTAAATTAAATAAGTTTTGAGTCTATTAAATAATGTGTAATTTGAGAGGATTTCAAAAAATTGTAATAATAATTATATTAAAATCAATAATAAAGTTGTGTATTAAGCAACTTGCAAAAAACATTTTTACATTATATTCACTTTTTTCTCAAAACATTTCATATGGAGAGAAACTTAAAACTCATATTTAAATATATCAAAGCCGTCTTTGATTACAATCTTTTGCTTTTCAACCTCATTATTATCATATAAATCTTGATCTTCTGGATTTAACCCCCCCCTCTTAAAATAACCTATAAGAGATGTCGGCAACAACATGATACACCTTTTGGTGGATTAATATGTAATAATAAAAAAACCTAGAACTCTTAAATAATCTGCTATCATGTGCAGATTAATATCTGAATGTAATAAACCTGAAATGTTTTCGTGCATTGGAGGCGCATAAGAAAATTTAAAGAATAAAATCTTTTTTTGTTCGAAAAAAATTCTTGGGTTGCAAACAGGTCTTTGAATTTTAAGAATGTTTCATATAATGAAATGACAGCGTTTTAAATGTTACATTGTTTAAAAACTTTAAGATTTATTCATTAATTACTCTTCTGTTGGGAACTTAATGTACTTATTGATAAACTGTACACAAGAATAGTCAAATCCTGTATTATTACCCAGATTGTAGATTTTAGATATTAAAATATTTCACTTAGCTTTTTATTATTGCTTACTTAACTTATATAAAAAAATCATGAATTTTTTTTGTATGTTAAAAAGACAGGCAATTTCTTGGGTGAGAAATTTTAGGATTATCTCAAAAATTGATTTATATATTCTTTTACTTCTATAATTTATACCTTTCAAATTGAATATGTTTTGCTTCCAAGAATCATAATACTGAAAAAAAAATCGATTTTGCCCTATCTTGTTCTAAAAAAATTTTTTATCTATTTTTCAAATTTATTAAGATATAATTATTTTTTTTAGTCGAGAAAATATATATAAATATAAAAAGACAGGTTAAATTATACAATTTAATGGGCATGTTTTATACTTTTAATGTAATGGAACTTAAATTCTAACTATAGCTACTTGTCGAAAAAATTTGAATTTTTTTGTTGCTTAAAAATGAGAAATTTATACAAAGATCTTTGGTTATACCTTTTATATATTTTTCAATATACTCATTCACTTGGAAACATATGGTATAATATGTTTCTATATAATTAGTTGCCTTTGACTATACTAATTCTACTTTCTTAGTAAAGTTAATTACTTTATAATTTTTTATATAAAATATAATTGGTATTTTAAAGCATATTACTCCGGGTAGACTTTTAAATAAGAACTCTGTAAGTATTTTAGAATTATTAGATCATTTGTATTTATTAAAAATTACAATCTAAAAAATTATCAAAATAAAATAAAAGTTAGAAGAATAATTTTATTTTTAACTCAAATAAATCTTTTTTTCTTATATTTTGAAAACTCACTCTTAATTTAAACTCGTTTATGACAAATTTTTTTTGTCATCTTTTGAATAATATTTTTACTTCTAAATTTTAAAAATTCCCCCAAAATAAATCAAAGGATTGAGTATTAATTACAGATTCTGGATCGACGAATTATAAGTGTGGTTTACATAATAATGATCATAATGAAAATTGTTTTTAAAATGCCAAATAAGAGGGCCAATTGTCAGTAAATTTTGTTGTATTTGGTAATATATGCTTTTTTAGCTGCTTTTAAAACGCGGCTGGTTTGTTTCTGTCTGAGTCCAAGTAGTAGACTCGGCGCCCTGCGATGAAGTTACAATAAATATTCTTACAAAAAGTTTTGTTTAATTGTTTTTAATTTAATGTTCTCTGCTTTATGATATCATAGGGTGATTTAATTTTTCTTTAAATATTTTAATTTTTCTAGGAAAATTATCACCAACAGTTTCTAACTATAATTATAAAGATTCCTCTGGTTTTATACGTATATCAACAAATATTTTCTCTAAGTTGTATACTTTTCCGATATGATATTTTATTTTTACGAAATGCATCCTATCAATTTTAATTACATCTTCACACCCAACAATTTTAGTATGGTTACTAAAAAATACCAATAAATCTTTTTTTAATGTGTTATTTAAATATTTTTAAATATTTTGTTCACTAATATAAGCGAGCCCAAAAATAGTTTCAGGAGAAGTATCTAATGTAAAGTGAAAAATAATCTCTAATAGTTTTAAAAGCATTTTTAAGAAACCCTTCCTTAACTAAGTCTAATTTTTATAACATTCTTTACATTCAAAATATATTTCAACCAATTTAATTTCTTAAATATCATCTTGATATTGCAAAAACCGAATAAGTTGCTGCGTCTCAACTATGAAATATTTTTTTAAACTACATATCATTCAATATCATTTTTAAAGTAAGCATATTATATAACAATTAGAGATTGTGATAAGTTATTATAAAAGATTTAATGTTTTTAGTATTTTATATGTCATGAATTTTTTAATTATAATGCCCCATCAATATAAAATGATTTTATAATCTCAAAATATTTACCCGCAGCCCTACTTTTAAGGTATACCCGTACTTTCTAGCCTTTAGGATTTTTAGTGTTGTTTTGTTTAAACTTATTCAAATGCGCCTGAATCAAATATAGCCATAGCTTCTCTATCAGTTATGTAGATTTTTCGTTTATCATGACCATAATATATTTTTTTTCAAATAAATTAATATTTTTTTAGTAACAACCCAAAAAGAAGCGCGGGAATTTTTAATCAATTGCGCAAAAATGGGAAATTAAAAAAGCTTTTAGTTATTATAAATTTTTAAAAATATTTGAAATGATAATTATTAAATGTTTCATTTAATTATGAATCTAAAAAGCATAATGAACTATATACGTTATTAAAATGAAGAATGATAGCAACTGAAGATCAATTATGTAAAGACTTTAAAATGAAAAAAATAAACTTTGTCCTTTTTGTAATGAAGTATTAGTACTAAAAAAAGAAAAGTTTAATAAGTATTTTCTAAATTGTTAAAAATGTTAAAAAAAGGTTTTATTTTAAATGAAGAGATATAAAAAAAATCATAGAAGTATTAAAATTCTTATTTTAACATCTGATAGATATAAAGAGTAATTTTATTTCAGATTTTTAGTTATATCAGAGATAAAATTGTTTGAATTTTTGAAAACATTTTAAACAAAATATACAGCATTGAATCTTTAAAAAAATTCTTGTTGGAGTAAATAATTTTATCGTTGAGGTAGATGAAATGTATCTTGGAATAAGAAAATATAACATGGGTAAAGTTGGTAACCGGAAAATAGTATAAGGAGGTGTCAGAATCTTCTGCAGAGACTAGACGCTTGTTCATAAGATTGCAATAGATGTTACAGAATCTTGGTAAATAAACTCTTTCTTACTTTCTTTATTTATCTGACTGGACATTTTTGTAGGGGTATAAAGTTTAAATTATATTTATGGTTTAGTTTTTCTAAAAAAATTTTACCCCTACAAGAGGAATATGCAGAGTTGTGGAGAGTGCATTGCCAAGCCCCCTTTAAGATAAAGGAGATTTACCCGACTGGGAAAGATGGATCAATCCCAAAAGATGAAAATAGTCATTGGTACTAGTTATAGGGGTAAAAGTATAAATATTCACTTTTTAAATAAATGATGCGTTCTTCAAAATCTTCTAAAACCAAGCCGGAGAAATCCGGGTTATCCAACCATGAAAAGAAAATTTCATACGATAATAAAACGCAAAAGCATTACAAGAATCAGCGAAAAAGTCTTATATCAGAAAACGTAAGAAGTGGTGATTATAACGTAAATGTCAGCGAAGGTTTAAAGAAGTTCAGAAGAGGTCTCGAAGAGAAAAGAGTTAGAAAGGATTTGTTCATACAAGAAGGTGAAGACGGGTTTGAAAAGAAAGAACTTAGAGCCAAGATGAACACGTAATTGTAGAAAGCACAGAAGAGTTACAAGAGTGCTTTTATGAGTTGGGTGTGAAGAATGAGTTACCCAAGACATGGAATGAATTTAAGGAATTCATAGTAGAGTTTTGTACTGAAGTAAATATTTATTCAATTAGAAAGTACAAAGACGAGAGTTGGTTAAAATATTGTCAGAGATTACAGGAATGGGCTAGGTATAGGAACTGCTCAGAGGAACTAGTGATGTCAAAGTTGAGGAATGAAAGACTTCCAAAGCAGTTGCAGGTGCTAATGTACTCAATAGGAGTCACACTGGATGTAGTAATAGACAGAGTACGTGACTGGGAAAGTTTTAGAGGTTATGAAAGCAATCAAAATCAAAAAAGAAACGAAAAAGAAAATAAGGAAAAAAGAAAGGAGAAAGTTTATTTAAAATGTTCATTATGCGGGAAAAATGGCCACAATAAAATCAATTGTCATAACAAGAACGAAATTGTATGCTATAAGTGCGGCGAAAAGGGCCATTACAAGAACCAATGCAAAAATAATAAGTTAAATAATAATACAAAGGTTTATAAATTGAATGCTACAGTAGATGAAAGATTTATTAAACTCGAAGATATTGATATGCCAGCTATTTTTGACACAGGCGCTTCATCCAATATGATATGCAGTAGCGCTTTAAAGAAATTAAATAAATGGGAAATAAAACCGGAAATAAGGGAATACGAAACTTTTGGAGGAAATAAAGGAAAAACGATTGGAACAGTCGATCTGAATGTGACATACCAAGACAAGAAAATAAAAGAGGAATTCAACGTGATAGAGAGCAATAGAACAACAATTCTCTTATCGAATGATACTGTAAAAAAATTAGATAATAGGTCATTAGAAATTCCTATAGAGTGTGTAATAGACACAAAGGAACACAGCCCTATAAGCTGGAGTCGTCCTATTAGGTGTAGGAAAGACCAAGAAGATTTTGAGAAACTTTTAAAAGAATTAAAAGAAAACGATATAATAGAAGAGAGCTCGTCAGCGTGGTTAAACCCAGTGGTATTGACCAGAAAAAAGAGCGGAAAACTACGGTTTTGCTTAGATTTAAGAAAGCTAAATCAAATAGTAGAGCTAGATCAATTTCAAATACGAAGAATAAACGAACTTGTAAGTCACCTGAGAGATGCACGATACTTCACGTTAATCGACTTAAAAGATGGATTTTTTCAAATCCCAATACGTTATGAAGATAGACCTAAAACCGCATTCTATTCTGGAAACAAACTATATCAGTTCAAAAAGATGCCACAAGGCTATAAGAATAGCCCAGCAATCTTTCAGAAAGCCATGAGTATAATGTTTTCAGAGGTGTTAGGAAAAAAATGCCTTATTTATATAGATGACCTGCTTGTGTATGGTAAGAGCTTGAAAGAACATGATGAGAATTTAAGTTTAATTGAGGAAATTTTGTCGAAGTATAATTTAAAAGAGAATTTAGACAAAAGAATCGAGAGGAAAGAAACTATACGCTTTCTGGGATATGAGATTGGATTTAACAGGATTACACCAACTTTAGATAGGTGTCAAGGAATAACTGAGTATGAGGTACCAAAAAGTAAGAAAAGTTTACAAAGATTCTTAGGAATGTGTAATTATGATCGGATGTTCATAAGAAACATCACAGAAAAAATAGCTCCGTTGTACTTACTGTTGAAAAAAGATGTTAAGTTTTGTTGGGATGAAACATGTGATGAAACGTTTCAGAACGTAAAGAAAATATGGAAGAACCAATTAAATTTAACCATTGCAGATTCCGGAAAGGAGTTTTATTTAGAGACTGACGCGTCCAACATAGGTCTTGGTGCGGTGCTGCGCCAAGATAAAGAACCAATAGCGTATATCTCAAGATGCCTCAGCGGTGCGGAGAAAAAGTACAGCATAACAGAAAAGGAAGTGTTAGCTGCGATATGGGCAATGGAAAAATTTGCCTACTACTTAAGAGGAAGAAAGTTTAAATTCGTGACTGACCACAAGGCTATATGTGAATTAAAAACAAAATTAGAGTTCGGGTCATATAGAGTGCAACGTTGGTTTGAGCGGCTTGAGAGGTTTGATTTTAGCATTGAATACCGAAAAGGAAGTGAGTTAGTGACATCAGATGCGCTAAGTAGAGCGCCTCCCAAAGAAGAAGCAAAGGAAGGGGAGGAGTTAGTTGCGAATACGGATTTATTAGACAGAAAAATCTTAGAATTGCATGAATTTTTAAATCATCGTAAAAGGATTGAATCGGAAGTCGAAAAAAGCCTAGGAAAAATATCTATAAGTAAAATAAGAAAGGTATTAGAAAAATGTATTGTATGTGCGATGAAGGACAAAGAAACAAGGAAAACCTGTCATTATGTAGAATCAGAAAGACCAGGACAGAAACTGGGGATTGACATATTAGAAATAGACAAGAAAAATCTAGTAATTGTTGCTATCGACTATTTTAGTCGTTACATATTTGCGACGTTAGTGAAGAGCAAAGAAGCTTATAAAATAGTAGACTTTCTAGAGAAAATACATAAAGAGTTAAAGTTTAAAACATTACACTCAGACAACGGTAAAGAGTTAGCGAATGACTCTGTGAAAGAGTGGGCACTAAAGAATAAAGTAGAACAGTCCTTTGCCATCCCTTACTATCACCAAAGTAATGGGCGTATAGAAAGGGCAAATAGGACGATTACAAACGCTTTGAGAAAGACAGCAGGACCAGTTAAAGTCATACTTGGGAAGGTAGTGGAAAATTACAACAACGTAACACACCGAGGAATAGGGATGACACCCAGAGAAGCACTGAAGGAAGATAACTGGGATCAAGTAAGAGCACATGGGGATACATACCGAAAAGAATTTACCAAGATAGCGAGTAAGAAGAAAGAGCTCAAGGAAGGAGACTCTGTGTTGGTAAGAAATGAATTAAAAACCGGGAAAATGGAAGATGAGTTTGACCTTAGGGCAAAGGTGATCAGCAAGATTCATAAAAATGTGTACGAGGTAAAAACAGACAAAGGATCGCTACTTAAGAGACACATCAGCCAGCTGCGCAGGATTTAAGGAAGGGGAAGTTGTGGAGAGTGCATTGCCAAGCCCCCTTTAAGATAAAGGAGATTTACCCGACTGGGAAAGATGGATCAATCCCAAAAGAAGAAAATAGTCATTGGTACTAGTTATAGGGGTAAAAGTATAAATATTCACTTTTTAAATAAATGATGCGTTCTTCAAAATCTTCTAAAACCAAGCCGGAGAAATCCGGGTTATCCAACCATGCAGAATTACAAAACAATTTTTTATTGAATTGGTTGTTAATAAAATCAGAGACAAAACTTGAAACTAAAATTAATAATAATGTAGTATAGTAGACTACGATATTTACCGATAAATAGTCTTTATATTTATAATTTGAAAAAAAAAATTAAAATCACGGGTGTTTTTCATTATAATAAAGTCTTTTTTAAAAACATAAAGTTGGTTTTCAAAAAATTAAAGTCAGTTCTTAAAAATATAATTAAGTTTACAAAAACATAAGATCAATTACCAGAAATATAAAGCCATTTTTCAAAAATGTAATATTTATATTTATTGTTAAAAGTAGGAAATATTCATAATTGAAATTTGTTGATTTAAATAATTACGTGCTAAACTCTTCTATTTATTAAATATATTATGTAATCTAAGCAGGAAAACTCTTTATTTATATATGCTTTAATAATTTAAAGTTTTTTCATAAATTAAAAGTAAATATATTCTGTTCCATGAATAACGAAGAGCAAAATAAAAAAAAAGAGTTTCATTACATCAAAAATGGGTTACTCGATTTAAAAGACTTTATTTAATGAAAACCTAACCTGAGATGATGGATATATTTTATCTAAGCAAAAGCTGCGTTAATAAAATAAGCCTAAAACTGGAGATTCATGAAAAAAAGACCTGCAATATAAGGATATATTTTGTAAAAGGTGTAGAAAAGCCTACAATAAGGATATTTATATAATGAATTTGAAAATGTAATTAACAATGACATTTCTTCAACTCTAAAATGATGTAAGAACTAATGTCTTGTTCTCTATCCATACCTAGTATGAGCCAACATTTATAGGCTATTATTTATTCTCGTAGGAGATCAAAGAAAAATCAAATGTTTTTAATACTGATAGTTACGATTCTCTCAAAAAAGCCTATTGTTCAACTATATTAGTCAGCTTTCGCTAAGGTGTAAGTAGCTCTGTAAATTTTATAAATTAATCTTGCATTTACCTTCATACTTCGATAAATTATTGATATTCGCCGATAATCAAAACGCAGTATTCTACCAAAAAGCTTGACAAGGGAAGAACATATCCCTCTGTGCAATTTTTTTGATAAATGGGATGCTACAAAAAAATAAATTAATGGAGCGTATAATAAACAAAATTTTTTTACGCTTTTACAATGATTTTTTCAGAAAGAAGTCTCTCTTAATATTCTAATATTAATTGTGGAGGTTGTAGACAGTTGTGATGGATATTTACCAAAGAGGAAATATCATCACTACTGGTCTACTATGTTTCCCCTTTATTTAGAAAAGGAGGTTTTAAAAGTATTTAAACGATTTAGATTAAATAAAGAGATGGTTTACGATAGAAATAACTTTATATATTTAAACTTTATTAAAAGAGCAAGCGGGAAGGCACCGCCCAACCATGGAACAAAGAAGGTTCCATCAGATGCCAGCACCAAAAAATATTCTGTACCTCAGTGTAAAGATACTATGTCAAAAAACATAGGAAAAGCTGATGAAAGAAAGAATAGAGATGGGAATTCTTGCTATTTTAAAAGAGAGTCTGAAAGTAAAGATGTGAAAAGAGAGCTTTTCATGATCGAAGGAGAGCCCGGATTTGGAGAGATGGGGCTAAGAAGCAAAATGACAGAGGTCATTAGAAGAAGCTGCCTTGAGCTTCAGAATACTTATTATGATATGGGAGTTGAAATTAAACTACCAGAGAGTTGGGAATCTTTCAAAGATTTTATTGTAAGTTTTTGCACAGAAAGTAGCATATATAATATGAAGAAGTACAACGACGAAGAATGGAGCTCGTATGTATCGAGATTAAGAGAGTGGTGTAAAGTACGAGAAATATCAGATGATGTGATTGTAGGTAAACTTCGAAATGAAAATCTGCCAAAATACTTGCATATGATAAGCTTTATACCAAATATCTCGAGTAAAGAAATATTTGATAATTTTAGAATGTATGAAAAGAATTATATGAACAAGAAGCTTCCTGAAAATGAAAATAAATTTGACTTTAAGAACTCAAAAAAGGACCAAAAAAGGCTTAAGAAATGTTTTTCGTGCGGTAAAGTAGGTCATGAAATGAAAGATTGTTTGGTGAATAGAAGTAGAAAAATATCTTGTTATCGATGTGGTGAAAACGGGCATGTTAGCAAAAACTGTAAGACTCCTAGTAAAACAAATAATATAGAGGTAAGAATACATCGTGGAATAGACGAGAGGAAGATAGAAATCGATGGTAAAATCTTTAATGCCATTTTCGACACAGGATCATCGGATAATATGCTCTGTAGCGGCATCCTTGAAAAAGTAAAAGGCGTAAGAATTGATCCGGTTGTTAAAGAATATAAATGCTTTGACGGACGAACAAATAAGACATTAGGTGTAACAAAACTTAGATTTAAGTATAAAAATAATGAGTATGAAGAAGAATTTAATGTGGTGGATACGAAGAAATCAATGACAATACTACTATCCAATTCTCTAGTTAAAAGTATAGAAAATCCTATGAAGAGCCTGCCTGTAGAGTGTACTATTGATACCGGAGATAGCCAACCGGTGAATTGGACCCGACCAATAAAAAGCCTAAAAGATAAGGAGGAGTTCAGAGAGCTAATAAGCGAATTAGAGAATAAAGACGTAATAGAGCCTAGTACGTCCTTGTGGTTGAATCCCGTCGTACTTACGAGAAAACGCAACGGAAAAATGAGATTTTGTATAGATTTGAGAAAGGTAAACGATCTGGTAAAACAGGACTCATTCGAAATACCAAACATACAGTTTATGATGATTAGTTTAAGGTATATGAAATTCTTTTCAACAGTAGATTTAAAAGACGGTTTCTTCCACGTGCCAATCAGAAAATGCGATAGAGAAAAAACAACGTTTTACTCTAGCGAAAAATTGTACCAGTTTAAGAAAATGCCTCAGGGCTATAAGAACAGCCCATCTATATTTCAGAGATGCATGAATCTAATTTTTGATGGATTGATTGGAAAATCTTGTTTAGTCTATATTGATGATATTTTGATTTTTGGGAGATCAAAGAAAGAACATGACGAGAACTTTTAGAAAATAATGAAAGTTTTAAGTAGCTATAACCTGGAGGAGAATAGAGAGAAACGGAAGTATTGCCAGACGAAAATTGATTTCCTGGGATACATAATTGAGCACAATATGATAAAGCCATCTGTGGAAAGATCTCAGGGAATAACGGCTTATGAACAGCCGAAGACCAGGAAAGCCCTACAACGCTTTTTGGGCATGATAAATTACGATAGAATGTTTATAAAAAATATAACTGAAATTTTGAAACCACTGTATGACCTATTGGTCAAGGACAAGAAATTTGCATGGGAGATGAAACATCAGATCGCGTTTCAGAATATAAAAGAAAAATGGAAGGAAAGATTAGAATTGGTGATTCCAGACGTCAGAAAGAAATTTGAACTAGAAACGGACGCTTCTGGAGTAGGATTAGGAGCAGTATTAATGCAAGAAGGTGTGCCAGTCGCTTATGTGTCTAGATCGTTAAGTAATGCGGAGAAAAATTATACAATAACGGAAAGAGAGGTTCTAGCATCCATGTGGGGGATGGAAAGATTCAGATACTTTTTACAAGGCAGAAAATTTACACTCCTGACAGACCATAAAGCGATGGAGGAGTTAAAACGAAAAGCAGATTTCGGGACTCCAAGGATATCTAGGTGGTTTAGTCGGCTGGAATGCTTTGATTTCGATATTAAATATGTGGCGGGAAAGGATTTAATTTGCGCTGACGCTTTGAGTAGATCAGTGAATTCCGAGAATGAAGACGGGGAGGAAAGGAAGAGAAAAGAGATAT
Organism: Chrysopa pallens; assembly: GCA_020423425.1. Taxonomy (NCBI): domain Eukaryota; kingdom Metazoa; phylum Arthropoda; class Insecta; order Neuroptera; family Chrysopidae; genus Chrysopa; species Chrysopa pallens. The sequence goes on along the minus strand of CM035597.1, from coordinate 4,874,768 downwards.
TTAGAATTCACGAGGAAAACAACCACAGAAAGAGTATAATGGATGTCTTAAGAAGAAAAAAAGTAGGCATTACGGAAAATGAACTAAAGAATATCTTAGAATCATGTGAAATTTGCAAGAAGATGGATCCCAAAAGAAACAAAACTTGCAAGTTTGTTGAAGTAAGTAGACCAGGAGAAAGAATAGCAGTAGACATACTTGAATTAACAGCTGGTGACAAAGTGATAACTGCAATAGATTACTTTACGAGAAAAGTTTTCGCAATGACTGTTATGAAAAAAGAAGCTGTAAGAGTCGTGAACTTTTTAAAGAAAATATATGAAGAGATTCCGTTCAAATAACTGTTAAGCAACAACGGAAAGGAGTTTAAGAACAGTGACGTAGAAAGGTTTTGTAGGTCAAGAGGAATATCCCGCCGGTTCTCGATACCATATTACCATCAAAGCAATGGTAGGATCGAGAGAGCTAACCGGACGATTAGGAATGCCTGCAAAAAAACCAAAGGAATGACAAAGATCAAATTAAGCAAGATAATAGACAATTATAACAATATGTACCACAGGGGGATCAGATGTACTCCAAACGAAGCACTGCGAGAGGAAAATTGGGCAAACGTGTTAAGTCATCAAGAGAAGTATAAAAATGAGTTTAAAAGATATGATTGTAATGCAGAAGCCTTTAAAGATGGAGATAGCATGCTTATTCGAAATGAGTTGAAGCTAAACAAAATGAGTGAAGAATTTAACCTAAATGGCAAGATAAAGGCAAATATATATGGTGATGTTTATGAGGTAGAATGTGAAGACGGTAAGAGTATTTTTAGACATGCTTCACAACTTAAGCACTGCTAGGAGGAGGGAGGTTGTAGACAGTTGTGATGGATATTTACCAAAGAGGAAATATCATCACTACTGGTCTACTATGTTTCCCCTTTATTTAGAAAAGGAGGTTTTAAAAGTATTTAAACGATTTAGATTAAATAAAGAGATGGTTTACGATAGAAATAACTTTATATATTTAAACTTTATTAAAAGAGCAAGCGGGAAGGCACCGCCCAACCGTGGATAACGTTAAATTTTGTAATCGTTTAGATATTAAAGACTATTTACAGAGTCTGAATGTTGAAGTAGTATATTTACCTACATATTTTACGAATTTAAATCAATAGAGAATGTTTTTTCTATAACCAAAGAAAATTAAATGAGATAAACCAAGGATTTTAAACAGAAATATTTCAAAGAAAAATAAAAAACGTAATACCAGATTTGAATTCATTTGGTAATATTTAAATTCTCTTTTGGGACTTGTTACACTTAATATACAACAGATAATTAAGCTAAAATTATTGAAAAATGATTTTATTTTTGTTTAAATTATTTTTTTTTTGATTTAAAAAGTTATAATAATATTTAAGGAATAATTTGCATTTAAGATTTTTTAAAAATTATTAAATTATGAAAACTAAGTTTATGTTTTTAAAAAAAGATAATAATTTTTGAGAACAAATTTATATTTTTAAAAAAGACTTTATATTTATGAAAAATACTGTATTATTATGATTATTTTGAGTATATGTATAACTTTTTAAACTCTAAAACATTAAAGTATTCTCAAAATCAAGAATCATTATGGGCGGAATTTAAAAGATCCAAAAGAAGAAAAGCTATTAGTGAGAGTTTCATAACAATATATTATATTGTAAAATTAAAATTAAGAAAAAGAATTTATCGAAAAGGCAAATCAAAAATGGATTTATTTAAACATTTTGTGAATTTAATAATAAAATGAAGCAATTAATAATTTTATTTTAAAATTTTTAAATATTTATAATAAATAAGGAAATTTTTAATTTTTGTATAATTAATCAAAAATTTCCCGCGCTTCTTATTTGGATGGCTAGTCAAAATTCATTATAATATCAATTATTCTATAAAAACTTACAATATATCCAATTAAACTTAATTTATTTATCTGATTTTAAAGATAAAATATTTACATAACTTTAAAGTGTTTTTCTAATATTTAAGGATTTTATAGAAATTTTAATTATAGCGAATTTTTTTTGAGATATTTTTCCAATTATAAAAATATATGAAACAAGGTCTAAAATTTTGCTGGTAAATCCTTTATTAGTTGTACTAGTTAGAGTATATAACGATTACAAAAGTCAATCCTTACAGAATAAAAGTTAATTGGCTAGTTTTGAAACACTAAAAGTATTTTAAGAGTAAGTTTTAAATAAAAAAGTATTATGAGAAATATTTTATATAATGATAAAAAAGAAGAACTAAACACAAGCCAGGGGCGGAGGCAACTGCCTCAACCAACCGTACTTTTATTTTTTGGTTACTAAGAATAGGAAATATTGTACTCAATATTCACCAAAATTAAATATCAAATATACTATAAAATATTTTTGCAAAAGAATATATAAAATCTTATAATTTTTAAATTAATCTTCTGAAAATGTAATATATAGTATTTTTTCAAGTATAATTTTAATATTTTTGACTTAAAAAAATTATAAAAACTTTATCATTTAAAATTTTAATTAATTAATAAAAAATTTAACTAATATTCTCTTTAAAAATAATTTAGACTTTTAAAGATCTTTTTTAATTTACCTTAGAAGATAATTAGATCATTAGAAAAGTTTAAATTGCCCATGCAGGAACAAAAAACTACAAATGAAGGTTTAGAACTTGTAGATCTAGAAATAAGCTCTTTAGAAGTAAAATTACCACAACAAACACAACAATGTACATATAAGAAGAGAATATTAGCATTCAACATTGTTTTTAGATGCTCATTATTTGCCGCCTTTATTTACTTGCTAGTTTACTCTTTTATTATCAAAAATTATTTTATTCCTCATTGTTTTTACTCAATAAGCTTGTTTTTATTTTTTATTTTTTCTATTTTTTATTTTAAGAAAAATTTTAAAAATTTTTCGTGGAGACTTTTTTTGGAATTCTTTGATTATTTTTTGTTTACTTTTAATTTTGTGACTTTTCTTGACTATTTTATTCTTATTGTTTTATTTTACACTAATTTGTTTTCTAATGAATTTATAAAAATTTCTTATTATTATAAATTTATAACCAGACTAACATTAACCATAATGTATTTTACATTGTTTTTATTTATAATAGGATATTTTTTATATTTAAAAAAATATATTACTTACAAATTAGTTATTTCTTCAAATTTAAAATGGTTTACTGAAATGAACAATTCTGAAAAGGTTATTGTGATTTTGTTCTTTTATTTTTTAGTTATATTTATGATTGAATCATGTATAAGTATTTTTATTTTGAAATCTACTGTATATTCCTTAATAATCTCAATTACTTTACTTGTTTTTACTTTGATTTTTAATATTTTGGTCTTTTTTAATTTTCTTATAATAAAAAATAGAAAATTATTTAAAAAGTTATTTTTGTTTGGAATAATTTCTTTTTGTTTAGTTATATTAATTCAGAATCATCTTAGTAGTTTAACTATTTATGATAAAGTAGAATGTATTTTGGATAAAAGTATATTCTTTAGTTTCTTCTATTGTTAAAATCAGAGCTGATTAAATTTATTAATGTTATTGATTTTAATTTAAAAGATTTTAGATGGTAGAGTGTAAATATTTTGACAAAATTAAAAATACATATATTTTTAACATCTCGACTGAAACATACAAAATTTTTTTAATTTAATTAATTAAGAATATTCATCGTAAAATGTTTTATAATGTTTGAAAAATAAAAGAAAAATTTGATGATAAGTATGATATCTTTTATAATCTAAATTAAAGAATTCAAATTTTATGAAAAGTTTTATAATTAATTAAAATGTTATAAATTAATTTGATTTTTTAATATTTATATTAAATTATACTTCAATAAGTAAAAACATCAACATTATACTGGTTTTTATTGTTGTCTTCCTTTCGGTATCTCGTTTAGTTTCATTGTTTAATAAATTATCTTTTAAAAATTCATTTTATTTAAAATTTTTTCGTTTCTAATAATTTTACCGAAAACAAATGTTTCAGAAATATCTATCAATAACTAATTACTATCTAACTTTATTGGTTCGCAGATAACGAATTACTTCAACAGGTATATTGAGTTTATATTAAAAAGCATTATTTCTATTTTTTGAAGAAATAATTTTTTCAATTAAACACTTTCTAAATAGTTTAGATTAATGTTCTTTAAATACCAAATTAAAATATAGTTTTTAATCATATGAATTCATTTATTGTTATTTTATAACCCTTTTATCCCTATACAGAGTCTCATATAGCTTTTGCAAATAATAACATTACTTTACTATGATTTTTAAATCTTCTTTTTTTACCAAATGGGAATTGATTTAAGTTTTTTATAAAAGTTAACCTTTAATACAAATCTTTTTTTCTTCAGATTTTTTATTTTACAAATTAAAACATTATCTTCGATGTTAAATTTATCCCTTTACGTTTTTTAAATAATTTACCATATTGTTCTTCTTTATTTTTTTAAACTATCGAATCTTTTACTTTTTTTGTTGCCTAAGGATGAGAAATCCATACGAAGATGTTTTGCTATACCTTTTATAAAATATATATATCTAATCATAAAGAAACGTATGGTTACATATCCTTCTAAATAGTTTGCATAGCACAGTATACTACGAGTCTTTCACATGCTTAAATCCACCCCGTTCATTTTATTGACTGTCTAAATTTACCTTACATTACAAGCTTTGGTTACAAGAATACACTTATTTACATCATACAGGCATTCGTTTAGAGTATATTTTAGAGCATTATGAAATGTAAAGTATAGTTCTGTTCAATTAAAGTAATTATTGTCGATTTCCTCTTACTTTACTTTCTCACAAGCATCCCTCCAAATTCCTATATTTAGTTGGATCCCGCTGTATGATTTGTATGGTTCTACACCACATTTGTATAGTAAATCTTATTTATATATCAATTTCCTTACTGATTTGCAGTCAAATTCCTCGCCATTATCTGTAATTATCTCCTCTTGGCACTGTATTTCTCTAATATAATTTTTAATTTATGTTTTAATTTATTCAGCTGACTCAGTTCTTAATCTACTAATTCTTGTATATATTCTATAATAATCTATAAATACAATCAATTTTATTTTTTCTTGAGATATTTCCATAATATCAATCCTTACTTTTTATCGTTGTCTATAAGTTGTAACATAATAACAACCTCATGACTTAATCCTGTTGTTTTTTGCACAGACTAGACATTTACTTAACAGGTTCTATATCATTCTTTAGTCCTATCAAATTCTACTTTCTTTCAATTCATGTAATATCGGTTCCATCCCCCTGTGCATCTATTTCTCGTGGGCTTTAATATTGAGTGTTTCTTTGTTGATATCATTTAAATTTTTTTTTATAATACCGGACAAATCTATAGAAATTTCCTTCATCTGATTTAATTAAATGATTTAATAAATATTTTCTCTTTTTGATTATTTTTTGTTTTTTATTTTTATCTTCTTCCATAAAATGTAAATAAAAGAATCTGCTATTTTGAGTTACTCTGCATTTTGATATTCTTTACTTAAGTTATATTCTCGAATAAAATAAATCTATTTATTTATTCTGTTGTTACTATATTTAAATTTATTTTTTATATTTTCTAAAGCTTTATGATCAGTAGAAAGATGAGAATTCTTTCTTAAATTCATATTCAAATCTTTTTCACAGCCAATACAAAAGCAAACATTTATTTCTCACTTATTCTATTTTCTTTTCTTCATGTGTAAGTTTTTTAATACCAATGTACAGGTACCAATTCTTCTTTAAAATTATTATTTTACAATAAAACTACACCAAAGCCAGTATAACTCGTAATCGCCTTTAATACAAACTCTTTTACGTATTCCGGTAATTTAAATTTGGTTATCCTTCTTAATTCACTTTTTATATTTAAAAATGTTTGACATATCTTTTTAGTTCACATAAATATGTTTGAGATTTAAATTTTTATATAATATGCTTGTGATAACGCATATTGAGGAATAAAATCCTTAAACTCTCCCACTACTCCTGAAAATTGTCTTAACTGATTTACAAATTCTTCTTTAGAAAAGCACGTGTTGTATTTTATTTGAGCACTACTAAAATCTTTTTTTGCTATTTTGTGTCAATTCTAATACTTTAAAATTATTTTATGCCAACTAAACTTTTTTAATGTTTAATTTAAGTTTATCAAGTATTTCTTTAATTAAAAAGCTGTTGTAATTTTTTTGAATAAATAATAATATCATATAAGCATATTAAAACATCTTTGTTGTTATATTTTTTTAACAAAAATTTAAAAAATTATAAATGGATTTTTTAATCCAATGACTATTCTAAACCATTCGAAACCTTATTATTATATTCAAAGGCTGTTTTATGTTATACTTTTTATTCTATTTCAATGTTGTAATAAGCACTTTTAAATCTAGTTCAGTAATAAAATCTAATACTTCAATGTCTTCTATGACATCTTTTATTGATGGTAAATAATAGCTATCCTTTTCAGTAGATCCATTAAAGCTATTAGATTACTTACCATTCCAACTCTATGCCTTGTAAATATTTTCTTCTAATCAGAGTTTTTTACTGTGAATTTAATTCTCTTATTATTTCTATTTTTAATTAAATTTATTATTCCATCTTCTAATTTATTTTATATTTTTTATTCTATTTTCTTTTTTTATAATTTTTGTCTTTTGGAGAAACAATTTTGCATTTTTCTACATTAAAAAATCTAATTTCTTCTTTGTATCAACGACACGAATTACTTTTACAAATTCTTGTACTATGACATCTATTCTTAATTTCGTTTTTATAATTGTTTTATCCTTGTGGATAAGCACAAGTAAGTAAGGGCTTAAAATAAAAGAATTTAAGAATTGTTTAAATGATTTAGAAAGGGTTTTTTCTGAGGGTAGAAGGGCGTGTTAAAGTCCACTTTTTTTTGATAATAAATAAAATTAAAAAAAGATGAACTCTGGGATTCGAAACTATGGAAATTTATGTTAAAGATTTATAATATTATTCAACAAAATAACTGTCATTTTTTTAAATTATTATTTATATTATTTGCTTCACAACCTTTTGCTACATGACCTTTTTCTTTACATTTAAACAATCAAGCTTCTTCTTAGCCATTAAAATATGGTTCTCAAAGGACTGTTCCCCTGTTTACTTCATGACATAATAATCTTTTTGTATGTTTCATATGCTTGAAGAAATCTCAGACTAATTCATTTTGCTTAACGATATTTTTTCTTTTTGTTGTTTGTCTGCTTTCTTTTCTTCATATAATAAAATATACTTGAAATAGATTTATTTTCGTGAAAGATCATTTATTTAATAATTACTTTAATTACTTTTTCTAATTTACTTTTCCTAAAATAAGTATACATTACCTAGTAATTATTCTCTTCTATTTTGATGATTTTAATCTTACAAACAACACTCTTAGTGTTTTCTCTTATTCGTAAATCATCAATCATTTTTAATATTACCGAATCTCTTAATGAATAATATATTGTAGGCTTTTTAGTTAAACTGCAATTCAAGTTGGTCTTTCTTCTCTCTTTGTTGAAGTAAATAAATCATTTTTCTTCCTTGGCAGGTATTCTCAATCCTCATTGTTAATCAATAAACCTAAATTTTTTATTAGAGTAATTCAGTCATTCGAGATTGGTAGATTCACATGTTTCTACTTAATTTGAGAAACCCTCATGTTTTAATTATTAATAATGGCATTCATTTATTGTTTCTTTTAACATCTTATACAAATTAAAACAAGAATATTAAAACTTTTTAAAAATCAAAAATTGTTAGTGTCCCGCTTATATTTATCGTTTACGTATTATAAATAACTGATCGTTATTAAAACACTTTACTTTAAGAACCTTTTTAAAGCTTTTGTTGATGTAATGAAGTTGTATATGGTATTGATGATCAATACCATATGGGGAAAGGGAGAGTATTCTGTGATTGGAGCGTTTTTACTCCTTTAAAACCATATAAAGGATTTTTTTAAATAAAGATGTGGGTTTTCAATATTTACATTCTTTTAAAAATTCCGAGAAAAGGGTCAAGAGGTAGCCAACATCCAACGAATGAGTTGAATTCTCATGTAACCAAAACCAAAACAATAGGGTAGACTTAAACAGTCAAGAGTGCAAAAGGGGATTAGTGTATGAGAAGCTCACAGTATCATGCGAGGGGGTATATACAAGGTATTTCTCTGTAGGAATTCTTACCACTAGACAATTGAAAATGGGTTGAATTCTAAAGTGAGCGCCAGATGTCAGTCACTCGAAAAGGAAGTATGATTGGTTATTTCCAAAGCGATAAAATATTTAAACTAAAGATTTTCAAATGAGTTTGTTGTAAGAGTAACAACTTATTGAATAATAAAAACAAGTCTTTTAAATACTAGCTGGTTGTATAAACTACAGGCTTATCAACCTAATGAATTCATCAACAAATTGCAATTTTTCTCAAAGGGGTCAGTTTATCTAAAAAATAAATGTCCATGGAAGTAAAAAAAGTTATATTAAACTGATCTTTTATTTGAAGCATTTATTTAAATTATAAACAAAATAAAATGGTGCCTAGGTAATACCTCATTTATATTAATATTTCTAAAAGTACTACTAATCACAAATCTAAATTAAAAACCTTAATATAATTTTATTATTTACAAGTTCTTTTTATTTAATTTACATAATACAAATGCTTAATGTTGGATGTTTTGTTGCTTACATTTTTGTTAGAATAAATATTTTTGGAAACCATCTTTTTATTTAAAATTCTTTTCTTTTATATTTGATTGCAACCAATCAACTAAAAAGGAGAAGTTATTTTCTCCTTTACTTCCAACACTAAAGTTTAAATAATATGATATCATCTTAAGATTTAAATTGTGATATTAATTTAATTTCTAAAATCTAATATATTGTTTAAAATTTTAGCACAAGTAAAAAAATATTATAATCAAGTATAATTACTTCATCTTAAAATAATATTTAAAATATAAAAGAGACAATATCTTTAATCATTAAATTTTTACAATATACAAGAAAATTTTCATATTAAATTTTATGTTCGCTATATGTCGAAAGAAATACCTTAAATCAATCTAAAATCTTTCATTGATATTTTAATGTATATATACATAAATAAATAGAAACATTATAATGTGTATCATAAATTTAAAGTATTGAAATTTTTTATTTACTCACATCATTTGGTTTTAAACTAAAAATATATTTCGTATGTTTTTCATTTTTAATAACTCATCATTATTTTAGAACATAAATTGGATGATTTTTTTTATTGTTTGATAATTTAAAATTCATCAAGAAAACTATAGTTCTGTCATTAAATTGAATTTATTATCAAACGTAAAGATCAAATGACAATGTCTTTTTTATATTTTGGAATATCTTTTACATACCATACGTCTTTTATAGACAAAAAATTCAATATATGTGCTACTTACTGTCCAAAACTCCTTAATTTAATATTTTATTGATAATGTTACTTCATTTATATTTTTTTACATATAAGATTTATTTTAACATATGAGTTTATTATTTTGTTTTAATATTTAAAGAGTTAGAAATATTTCATATACAAAATTATTAAATAAATTTTATATATGAAATATTTTACAATAAAAAATATCTTGTCATTTTGTAAATTTTATTTTTATTTATTTATATAAAAACATTGTTATATTAAATAAATATTCATAAATGTATTTTTTTAAGTTAAGATATAAAAAACTAAAAAAATTAATAAAAAATTTTCTTTTATAACTTTTCTTTTAAAAATCACTAAAAATTTTATTTTTTATTTATTTAATGAACCATCCTTTTTATTCATTTAAAGATTGTGATATATTCATTTTAATTTTTTGATATTTTTCTCAATAACAAGGAAACATTTCAATTTTTAGAATAAAACAATCAAACCCTAAGCATAAAATATCATATAAATCTTTTTAAAGGAATGATTATTGAGAATTCTCAATTTTTTTATTAGAAGACTCTTCTGTTTTCTCCGTAATTCTATTAATACGTCATTAACTTTTCAAGGATATTCATTTAAATAAAAAATATTTTGTAATTCTTTTAAGCTCTCTGTTTCACTAGTCCCGTAAAATTTTTTAGCACTATTAAATATAATTTGGTGTTTATCTATTTTAGTTTTAAAATGCATTGCGGTATCTCTAGCTATTTCTCCTAATTTAATTCCCAATCTAGCAAATTCTTTGTATTTTCCATTTCCTGTTATTCTGTAAACTAACTCATTTTTAAACTTTTCAAATCCTTTTTCTACTGTGAGTTCACTAAACAATTAGTTATTTTTCTTTTAAAATTTTTCTGTTTCAACCATCAAAGTGCTATGTGATACTATCACTGATTCTCTATCAATAATAGTTTCTTCACAGTAACTACTCTTTGTGTCATGTAAAGGAGAAATAACTTGTTGGGACATCGATACATTTCTAATAAAACTTAAAGACAAAACAAATTAAATAACTTGAAGGGTTATTTTTTTTATTTAAATATTTTTTAGAAAGGAGAGTTTCAATTTATCAAAAAGAATAATTTAAATTACCGTAAAAGAAAATTGATTTGATTATTAATTACTTATTAAATTTAAATTTTATTTTTCGTAGCTTAATTTTTAATAAAATCCGAAACATTTTAAATATTTTTAAAATACTTTTGAAATATAAATAATTACATACCCACTAAAAACAAGAGAGAATAATATAAAAAATGTCTAAAATAGTTTTATTCAAAATAAAAATAAATATTTTTTTGTTAGAATATAATTTAAAAATTAAAATAAGCAATTTAATTATTTATAAAAGAAAAATATAAAAATTATTTTTTTACTCAATTATTAATTTATTATTTAATATAAAAAAAGTGTACTGATTTTAATTAGTTAATCGAATTAAGAAATAAATTTACTAAAATATTTTTTATGATTAATTTACCAATTATTTTTAATTAAAAGGAATCATTAATTTATTTTTTAATTTACTATTTTTATAAAATATTGTATTTTTAATAAATAAATGTTTTATTTAAAAAAATAAATTAATAAAAATTAATAACTTACAAGCAAATATTATAAAATGTTAATTTTTGTGATTGTAAGAGAATTCTATTTAACAATTTTGATAAGTAAATTAATTTAAAAATAAAAATTATAAATTATTAAGTTGATAAAAGTAATTTTAAATTAAAAATAAAATTTATTTTTTTATTCAAATTCAGATTTTTCTCAAAAATGAGTAAATAATTTCAAAAAAATTGTAAATTGGTTTTTTATAAAATTTATTTTAAGTTTAATCATTTCTTTTCGATGTTTTAAGTATGTATCTGTATGTTATCTAGCGATAAAAAATTTAAAGAATGATTAACTGTAAAATGACATAAATTGAATATAATCACTTGTTAAAACCTTTTAATTTATCAGAAAAATAACTAAAAAATCATAAACAATTCCTTTATTAAGCTTATACAAATCCTTTATGTCTCTTTTATACATGATTCTAAAATAAAGCTTTCGGTTTGCAGCATTTTATAAATATTATTTATAATTTTTGTAACATTAAAACGCCTTAACAAAATATTTTTTAGTAAAAATAGTCTTTTCATTTAATTCTATTATCATTCATTAACCTATTGGTTATTAAAGGTTTTATAATTCTATGCTTTTCTTGGATTATAGGGTGTATTTATTACATCTTTTGAACATAGAATTTCTCAATAATTATTGGAAGGTTCATTCCCATTAAATATTAATAAATTAATTAAATAATTAAGTTGATTTAAAAATTTGCTTTTTAAAAAATCTCTTCGTTTTTTACAATTATACTCCTATAATTTTATTTATTTGAGACACTCCGTTATCACATTCCTTCATTTTAAGATTTTTCTTTTATCTCTTTGCTTAAGATATATTCTCCAAAAACAATATTTGAAAATTTTTGTTATTTGATAAATAGATTTAATATTTTTTTAATTCTATTTTTTCTTTACTTATCAATTTACGATATTTTTTGTTATTTATAAAAAAGGTATTTTTTAGTTTAATTTTATCATTTTAATTAATTTATTTTTTAAAATTCGTCGATCAAATATTATTTATCTAAATTTTAATTAAAACCCATTAAAGTAAACTGTTACTAAAAATAGAGAGAATAAATGTTTCACTCTTCTTTATCAGTTACCTTTTTAATTTTAATAAATATTTGTAAACAACATTTTAAGTTAAAATCTAAGCTTTTAAATTTTTAAATGTAAATTAGCCAATAACCTGTGTTATCCCCTTTTATATTTAAATTTCTTAAATAATCATCAATAGAGTAAAAAAAATTTTAATTTTAAATAAAGAAGAATTTTTTTCTTATATTTATTAATTTTTAAATCACTTTTTAAAATTACAATTGCTTTATTATTAAAAAAATAACAGTAATTATAATGAAATACATAAATAATAAATGATTTTTTAAATACAGTTTAAATAATTATTTTTTT
>CM035597.1:4764470-4862072 GCA_020423425.1 Chrysopa pallens | reverse complement strand
AATCATAAAACATAATTTTCAGATGGTAAAAAATGATTGGTTATTCGGAAAGATATAAGGTTTATATAAGTTAAGAGGAGGTAGAGCATGAGAAGAAAAGTGAAAGAATATTTTGAGAGCAATTCCCTAGTTTAAAAGGGGAAAAATCAACCCACAATTTTCTGATCTATAACTTTGAAATGTTATTTTGAGTTTTCTTACTCTTTCCTGGTGTTTTATCAATATTTAAAATTCAAATTGTTAAAAAAAATGATTTATCATTAAACTTTATAGCAAAATTTTAACCATAAATCCTTCTTAATTAAAGATTAAAACAAACATTTTGATAACCTTATGAGAAATCAACTTAAAACAAAAAATAAGCTCAAATCATCATCCTAGACAAGCAAAAAATAAGCACACGGAAAATAGCGAAAATATTGAGAATCCAATACCCTACTATAGTAAATACCATTCATAAATTTGCAAAACACAAATTGTTATACTATTTTGGTAGTAATGGACGATCTCGACTATTGAATTACAAAGTTCACAACAAGATTAAAGAATTAAATAGATCGGATAAAACTTGTCGCTGAGAAAAATTTTTTATAAGATTATAAAGGGTTTTGAAATAGATATATTGTATAAAACAGTAAAAAATATTCTTTATGAAATGAATATTTATGCATACTCTTGTGCAAAAGAACCCGCTATTGACTCTGATACATAAAAAAATTTTACAGCAGCCGAAAGTTAATTCAGGTAACAAAAGATGAAACTAAGAAAAAATTTTTTTAGTAACGAACAAAAATTTATCTTTTATTTTCCTATAGCAACTATTCAGCATGGGAAAAAGAAAGAGAAGCTGTTACCAGGAAAGTTTAAGTTAACTTTTAAAATGAAAGCGGCTCATTAATGATTTCGGGCTGCTTCTCATATAATGGTGTCGTTATATACACTTTGTTAATGGTAAGATAGAAAAAGTAAAATATTGTGGTATTTTGTTGAGAAATATTTTATCTTCGGAACAAAAATGGGCTTGGAATCTTATATTCTTATGCATGATAATGATCTAAAAAGTAAATCAAGTATCGCACAAAGCTTTTTGATGTCTATAAAATCAAAATACTAAATTATCCAACACAGAGTCTAGACATTAATTTGAATATAAATCTTTGAAAGTTTTTAAAAAGAGAAGTAGCGAGGCTTGCGCCAAAATCGAAATTGTATTCAAAAGTGTCAGTGGTATGTATTTCGAATACATTCCTGGAAAATATGTCCAAAACTTTCTTGAAGTTTCAGAAAAAGATCTTTGAAATTATATAGAAACAAGGGGATTACACAAGCTATTAAATAAATCGGTGATAAGTTTTTTATTAACAAAAAAACAAAATTATTAAAAGAAATTTCAAAAAAGAAAATTTTTGTTTTATAAATACTCAAACGATTGTATTCTAATTATTTGTATAGTATAAAATTTTTTTATAATTTAAAAAGAATTAATGATCAACTTGCAAATAATGTTTTAGTGATAAGATTTTTTCTTAACAAACTATATATAAGAGAAAAATTTATACTGAAAAAGTGCCTCAGATCATACTTAAAATATGATTGCATATATGTGTAAATTTATACTAAAAACAATATTTACTACCTAATATGTCCAATATATTATACAGAAATATCTGTGCCATTTTCATTATATATATACTTTTAGACATCATTATAACTAACTTTGACTTTTAAGTAAAATAACATCTTAACTTAAATTAAAAAAGACAAATTATCCCTCACCAAATTTTTTCTTAAATAAGCATAAATATCAGGAATTTTGTTGAGCATAAGATTAGCTATAAATGAATATTCAATATTTTAAATTATTTAAAAAAAATGATTTATACTTCATTTTTAAATTTAAAAACATGAAGGTTAATAGAAGAGATGTCCTTATTTGTATTTCTGTATCTTACATTAAAAGAGAAGAGAAAGAAGAATACTCTACACAAATTACATTTAAATTTGAAATCATGTTCCTAGGAAAATATTGTAAATTAAAAATAGACTGACATATGTGAACAATTTATAAAGTACCTATATAAATTAATGGTTGAATAAGTTTAAAGAAATTTAAAAGCTAGTCGTTTAGGATGATAAAGATACTAAGATAATAGTCAAAAAATTGTACAAGATGACGATGTTGAATGTTCGGAAAAAAAATTTTATATTTATTTCCGAACACATTTCTTACGATTAGCATATCCAGAGGAATATATTCTCCTGAATTAAAGTCAATTGTATTAGGTAAAACATTATAATTTCTCTTATTTTAATAATTATACGAATGAAGTTAAAAACAAACACACTTTTTATTATACAGCAGCTAGATTAACCGACTTCAATCAATAAAAAACCCCGAAAAAACGATTATACATGGGTTAAGATCATATGCCTTTAGTAATTACCAAACTTGATAAGAAGACATTTTAAACAAAAAACAACTTTTAAAAAATTTTATAAAAATTTAATTATTAAGTTTAAAAGTTACTAGACTTGAGTACACATGCAATTAATAAATATTAAACTCTTAAAAAACTAATAATTTATAATAAGAAAGATAAATTTTGCCAAATTTACAGGATCACAAGTCACGATACTTAAGACGGCTACTTTAAAAATAAATATAAAAAAAATAATGGCAAATACAGAAAGTATAATTTTAATAATAAGAAGAAATACACTAATAGTAAAGATACTAGAGGCTTAATATTAGTAGAAAACAATTATATCGACGATTTTATTGAAGAATATTGTAAAATAAACAAATATTAAAAGGTAGCTACTATTCATACAGGATCTACAAGTAGCTATGTAAATTCTATAATTTCAAATGCTAATTCAAAACTAACTGAGAGCAAAAAGAGGATAAAATATTTTGACAACCAACAGTCAGTAAATGGAATACTCAAAACAAGTCAAATCAGATGTAATATGAATGATAATAAATTTTTAATCATTAATAAAGTTTCTGTTTTAGACTAGCTTCCAATAGATATCTTAGTTGGAAATGACATCTTCACAACTATAGTTAAATTATCATTCTTATAAAAAAACTATTACTCTAAGCGTCAACGAAATCAACTTTACGGATATACGGTCTAGGTATGATAGGAAACTGGACAAGGAGTTGTTTGCTATGCAGTTTTAAATAAAGATGATAACTTTTTATTAAGTAAAATGTTATACTGATAAAAATAGTAAATTAAAATACACTAATGAGACACCCATAGAAGTAACTTTAAAATCCAAAAACTTTGTTGTACAAACTCTTTTATATAATTTACTATTTAAATTTCACAAAATAATCTACAACTAGTTGAATAGACTATTGATAGAGGGTAAAGCAAAGACTATAAACTCTAGTCCAAAATTCGTAATTGTGAAAAAATATAGCGAGTGGAAACTCACTGATGACTATCTTGTTTTAAACAAAATTATAATCGATCTGCAATTGAGCACTACGAAAATTTCTTTTCAACATACAAATGTTGGGTGAAATTTCATTTTATTGCAAAATTGATCTAAAAAATTGATTCAATCAGTTCTTGTAAATAAAATAATGTAGAGACTTGACAGAATTTATCATATTGAATAGAAGTTTTGTGTAAAAAAAAGTATTTTTGGATTTAAATCTGAACTTAGATTATTTTAAAACAATACAAGATATATTTAAAAGCTGTAGAAACTATTTAGTTTACAAAGACGATATAGTTGTATTTGGAAAAATGATAAAAAAGAGGTAAATGCTTGTTTATGGTTTTGTCAATACAGTATTAATATCAAATAAAAGAAACTTGAAAATAGCATATTACGACAAAATAAAATAAAATTTTCAGGACAACAGATTACTAACAACTCTATTAGAATTATCAAAAACATTTTGGACATTTTAATTTTTTTTTTTGAAAACAAGCCGAAGACTCTGAAAAATTACAACATTCAAAAGAAAAATTAAACTGGTACTGAATCTTTATACTCGATTTCTCAACAAGAATTATCTTTTAAACTGATAAATTAAAAAAAGCAAATGAAAGAGAAATTGTATAGACAAATCACGATGAAATCTTATTAGAAAATGAAATGATAGAATAAATATTTGCAGTATACTGGGATGCCTCTACAAAAAAAACCATTTTTTTAAATAATGACGTTTTAAACTGCGGTTTAGGCACAGTTATTTACCAAGACCAAGATGTACAAGGATCTTATAGCAAGAAGCATAACGTCTGAACTTATATATTTAGCATTAAAAGAATACTTGACTATTCTTTTTACTCGTTAATACACTAGAAACATAATCCAAGGTAATATATTTTACAAATAATATAGATAATAAAAAGCTACTGTTAATAAATATGATCTCAATAGAAAGATAGATGTTTTGATCGTTCTACTCAATGATTTTTACTTTTAGTTGAAACACCTTGCGGAAAATAATAACAATATAGCTGATTTTATATCAAGAAGATTTGTATAATTAATAAAGATAATGGATAAGAAAATATAATTTTAAAAATTTATATAAAAATATAAAAAAATGAAAATATTTATCCAATCTTATAAATTATAAACTGGGGTTTTTAAATGTCCTTGAAAATATTAACTGGACAAAAAAGAGAAGATACTCAGAATCGAAGAGAAGATATTTCGAAAAATTTTAGATTATATCTACAACAAATATCGACATCATGGATTAGCACGCTATATCATACACTGAAAAAATATTTTAAGATTAAAAATATGTACAAACATGTTACGGAGTATGTGAAAGAATCAAAAAGGTTTTAACGTATACGATACTATAAAAGATAGTTGAAAAAACTAAATAATATTAGTAATGCCAAGTATAAAGAATGTTTTGTGAATTTTCGGACGATATATCACAGAAGATTTCAAAACAAGTTTTAGGTCATACAATTTTATAATTTAACTATAACCGATATATATAGTCAATATAATGAGGTCAATGTTATAAAAAATTAACAAACTAAAAAGAAAAATAACGTAATAAAAGATGGTTTAGAAAAATAGTCTCTTTTAGTATTTGATCTCAAACAATTGTAAACAATAAATAGGTTGTATTAAATCTGTGTTAGTCAAGAAAGAAATCAAATACATGCTTGTGTCTCCTTATACTCTGTTTAGTAATGAGATATCAGAAATGCCTAACAGAACCATTAATGAAAAAGTTAGGATCTTAATTAAAAAAAGAATTAAGAGAATAGTTGAAATCATTAATAAAAGTTTAAAATTAATTTACCATCATAGCATAAACAATTTGCCATCAAAGAGAGTATTGGATAGTTGTTTTAGCAAAGTACTAATAAAATACAGCGAATTAATAAAATCCTCTGAGTTTAAAAAAAAATATCTGATCTTGCATATATTAAATATTTCATCTCAGTAAACTTCTCATCAGTACAATAAATCATATAAAGTAGTAAAAATTAGTAAGAAAACAAATTGGTATAAATTAAAGCTTTAAGAATTTTATAGACATAAAAATTATAAAATTATAGAGGAGAAGAGAATGTAAGAAAAATAATATTTAAACTTAAAATAATAAATTTGTGTCTCCGAAAATACCTCACAAGTTTATAATAAATACCAAAGATTTGGTTGAGAATGAGGCCAGCTATGAATAAATTTTCAGTATAAGAAACATTTTTCAAAGCCATGGTTTATAATGCAGTCTTTTTTTAAACCAATACATTTCCTAGGTTATCTTTTTTTCCTGACTGATATTTTGCTTTGATTTTTATTTTAAGCATTTATTTAGCAAAAAAAAAACATGTTTACCATTTTTCATTTTTAGAGTGGGATAGACAATATTAATACCAACAATTACAATGTCCGCGTTTTCTGCTTTTGTTGCATTTGATAAATTTAGCTACAATCGCTAGATGTAAGACCTATTTTATGCAAATAAACCCTTTTTATTAAACCTGTATCCTGTTATATTTTCTTTTCAAATAATGATTTATTTTAACTCATTGGTTTAATTGAAAAATAAATAGATTACTTTTTTTAGCTGATTTGGCACTATCAAATATAAAAGGAGAATTTAGAATAGATGAGTTAAAAATATTTGCTTTAAGAAAAGCGTGAGTAACTGAATACTTAACTCTTAAAATTTATATTTTATAGAGATGCTCACATCTTTTTCATTCTTCTATAAATTTGTTCTAGTTTTAAACTAGTCATATAGAACTATGGTAATCTAATTACGTGATTTTAGATATTTTTTTTAATATGTTTATTATCCATGAATTTTATGAGAATATATAAAAGACAAACTAAAAACAATCTATTTTACTCAGATCACAGTCGTGTAGGGAGAAGACAATGGCATGGCACCTCAGTACAACATGATTTTTTATAAACAAAACAATATGAAATAAAACTTTCAACGAATTTATAAACATTAACTTTCAATATAAACAAGTGATTTAGTGTAAATAAAATATTTAAATATTCACCATTTCTGTAAAAAAAAGGATATATTTTAAATTGATATAATTTTTGTAAATAAAGTATTAATTTTAAAATCATTTTTTAGTCTTTATTTATAGAATGAAAACACATAATTATTTTTTTATAAATTGTTGGTTTTTAAATTTAAAATTAATACAAAAATATTATTCAATTCTTAGACGTTAAAAGCAATGGTAACTGTTTATCTTTGGGTATCTAATGAATTTGCAATTATTTTCAAATTATAATATTTTTATCTCTTGCAGCATATCAAGTACACTATATCCTCTTCTCAAAAGATTCTTTACTGAATTTTCAATAAAATTTTCTTCATTAAAACTATTCAATTAATCTCGTAGTCCTTTATTCTTAATATAATATTAATTTATAACAAAATTTATTATATTTTCTTTTTAAGTGCAATGTTCCTTTTGACATCTTAAATTTAATGTCAAAATACCGAAAAGTAATGATATTAATTTTATTCTAAAGAGTCTTAGAACTTTACTAAAAATATAAATAGTTTGAAATAAATAAATCGTAACTTACAATAATACAAGTTTATAAACTTATTCAAAATCTTTATTTGTAAATTTCTAAATAGCCAAATCCTTTAGGACAGGACAAAAAAATTATATCTTCCAGCAGAACATTTTCTAAAAATTTTTATACCCTTTTCATTAAAATAAAATAAGGATTAAAACTTTTAGTTAAAATCAATGTAGTATTTTTATTTAAAAACTGAAGTAAACCTAATACGCTCTTAAAAATCATTATAAAATTTTTTGAAAGATTCCTATAACACTCTTATAATTTATGGTAAAAATAAAACCTGATTCAAATATGGATTTGGATTTTCGCCCTTCGCTAAAATTAAATAAATTATACTTACTAGAATCATTTCCCCATACAACTATTTATTTAAAATATTTCTTTTTTAAATACTTTTTTTGTCATAAATTGCACCAATAATATTCCAGAGTTTAAAACATTTTAAACTTATGATAACCAATCAGGTTATCCAACCTATGGCATAAGAAACTTTTTAGCTATGTGCAATAAATGAGTTTTTTTATATTTATAATTCAATATATTCATATTTCTATACATATTATTCTGTATTAGTGTTTTTTTTTCTAATGTGTTCATTTTTAGTCTATATTTAAATCAACTAATATCAGTAACAATTCATAAATTACAATAATTATCTACTTTTATAAAAGCTGTTTTCCTATTATCAAATTATAATTTTTTTGCTTGATAGATGAATTTCTCAATGTTATTTTTAAATTCATACACTATGGAATAACCTCCCGCTATTTCACAGACAATCCTAGCTGAGTATCAATTGTTAAAAACAATACAAATATCATCCGCATAAAATAAACAATAATTTTTATCAATCGATAATTTCTTTTTTCGACCTCATATACGAGATCGTCAATAAACAAATTGAACAAAAAGGGACTAAAAATAGTCCCTTGTGTTAATACTACATTAAGATTTATTTCCTTTGATAATTTATTGTTATACATTAAATTAATTTTATTATCTTCGAACAAGTTTTTGATTATTCCAATATAGTTTTTTAAGTTTATAACTATTCATCTTTTCATAAATATAATATCTTTTTACAGTATCATATGCTTTACTTATATCAAAAATGTAAGACATCTATTCCCAGCATTTCTATTAATGAAATACAATAAATGTAGATTTATGTTATGCATAAATGTATTTTTTCCTAGTAAATACATATTCTGTATTCCTAAATTTATATATTCCCATAAATCTGTTAAGAAGTATCTTCTCAAATATTTTCCCAAAACTATTTATTAAAGATATAGGGTTATACTTATTTTTTCCTTTGCAAACGGGTATAGTAACTACCTTTTTCCATAATTCTGGTACTCTATTTGTTTTTAAACATTTATTAAATAATATTAACAAATATTTCTTTCTTTAATATCCTATTCCAGTGATTATGTCTAGACATATTCCATCATTAACTGGAGAGACTTCCTTTATTATTGTTTCATTTAGTTCCTCTAACGAAATTTCATTGACATCTTCTGATGCTGAAATTCTAAACTCCTTCAAACTTAAGTTATCATATTGATGTCCAAACATTGAAGAGATTAACTCATCCTCATTTAATTTCATTATTCCCAGCATTTAATTTCTTTAAAAGAGAAATCTTTTCTATGAAATCACTTCCATTAAGTTTATTTAGTTCTTCTAAATCAAAAATATCCTTTCCACTCATTATTAACTCTTTTTTTAATTCTTTTTGAATCGAATCAACCTGCATGGACAATTCTTTATTAGATCCTTTCCTTAATATTTTCTTTAAGGCTGTTCTTCTTTTCATCAAAGATTTTATTTTTTTAGAATAATGTTTTTTTATGTTTAAAACCCTTTTTATAATTATCCTTCAACATTCCTAAAAATTTATTCTAAAGTTCATCTACATTTTTATTTCCTATATTTTGATTTCAATTCCTAAAAGTCTTTAAGTTAATTTTTAATATTTTCCTACTAATTCTTTAGGTTTTCCTTTCAGACTAAAAATTTCTCTTACGTTGTTTATTGTAATATTAACGTTATCCTGTAATTCAAAAGTTATTATCGAATGATCACTCAATGATAACCTTTCACTAATGAATCCTATACCTCTTACATTTTATATATATATATGATCCGGAGTTGTCGTTCCTAAATGACTTAGAAACGACATTTTCTCCGGATTTTCATATTCCTTTCTAAATAAATCTAATTCCAAAAATGCTTCATTAGCATAAGTGTATCTATAATCTTTCCTGCATGTATCATGATGCATATTAAAGTCTCCCATCATAATAATTTTCTTATTTTTATGTTTTTTAATATTTTTTCATAGTCCATCAATTTCTTCTTTAAACTTATCCTTGGGTATATATACAAATAAAATTAAAAAATCCTTCACCATCATTCCTATTACATTAGGATTGTCTATGTCTAAAATATTATATCCTAATTTACATTTTTTATTCATTAATACCATCATACCATTTCGAGGTCTTCCTTTTATATTAATTGGAAATGTTTCTTTCCTTACAATACATTTTAATTTTATTCCTGCATCTGGTCTTAGCCATGTTTCCGACAGACATAGAAAATCTAGATTTTCTTCATTAATTAATTCCTTCAAAAATTTTTCTTTATTTTTTATTCCATTAATGTTTAAATATCCTAAATTAATTGTATTCTTTACAATTCTGCAATTTTCATCCTTATCAAAAATATTTTTCATATTTCTTGGGAATTGAAATTTTTAATTTTAAAAATTATTATAAAAAAAGGAGAAAATTATTAATTTACAAATATAATACCTCCGATCAAAATTAATTAATAGAATCTGAAACAAAAAAAATAAATACCCCTTTTAACTAATTAAATGTTTCAAGTAATTAATACTATCCCCCGTGAATTAATTAGATGAAACAAATATAAATTAATTAAAATTTAATATAAAAATAATAAATTAATAAAAATACAACATGTATAAAAAAAACATAAGATAGAGAAAAAAAAAACATAAACACAAAAATTTATGTTTTGAAAATTAAAATTTTTTTTGTGAAATAAACACTTTTTACGACAATCTAAAGCATTATTACAAATTTTTTTTTTACAAAATTTCGATTTTAAAATTTACGTTGATGTACTCTTTTATTGTTGATTTTATTTGATTTAATGATATTTAAGGTTTTTAGATATTTATACTCTTATATATTTTTAATTAATTATTGGTGTTTTTTTAATTAATTTTAGCGGTGGTATATCATTTTAAAGAGTATCTTAAATAATTTAATAATTTATTTTTTATTGGTTTTTTTTTTCATATATTAGGGTATAAGATAATAAATTTAATTAATTTTAGAGAGGGTATGTTCATTTTAAAGAGTATATATAATATTTAAAATTTTAAATATAATTAATTTTTATCGTATTAAAATATAATTAATTTATACATTAGGGTCCATTAATTTACAATCCTAATGAAAATAATTATAAAATATAAATTAAATTAAAAAAGTCATTTTTAAACCTTCATTTAATATTCAGGTCCTCCGGGAAATAATAACTCCTCAATACGAGGAGGAGAACACAGCAGAAAATACTCCCTTAACCTTTCTAAGAAGCTATTCTCGCTTCTTCTGTTACTGCTAAGGGATTTATCTATCCCCCTTCTAAACCCTTCTACATCGATCCTATCCATCATACCCTTATAAGTTATTTTATAAATGGGGTTATACCCCGAGAGCCACTTTATTCCCTTCATGCGGAGCAACCTCCATACCTTCCACACAGTCTTCCTTGGCACTAACAGTTCCATCACTTGTTTCCCAACGAATCTTATATTAAGATAATCGTTGGGAAACACCCCAAAGGAAGACAAGAGCTGTCGCATTAGACAGGTCTTGTTCTTCCGAACCCCTTCAAAGTACATCAGGTATACTTTCCCTTTGAAGGGGTTCGAGCAGAGTCCACTAGAGCAGCTTCTTTCAAAAATAAACATACGGAAATTTACGAATTTATACTTTTAAGGTTTACAAGAAACGTTTACAATATATAAAATGACAATATAAACATTAAAAAATAGTATTAATTGAAATATTAAAAAATAGTCGATATAACAAAAAGCAAACCTATCACTAATTCTCTTAACAAATCACCATTAAAATTTATTAAAACTAAATCTATATATTGAAGTTCACTCAAATAACGAATCACATTCAATGCAAAGCAATTAATAAAATTTAATGTAGAAGAGGGAGGAAAATGACAAATGACATCTCAACACAAAGTTATAGAATGCTCATTTTAAGGGTAATTTTCACATATTTATATTTTTTTCCTTCTAAAATTCCCTCCAAATTAAATTAAAATAAAAATATAATTTATTTTTTTTGCTAATACCATTGGCCAAAGAAAAAAAAATAAAAAAAAAATAAAATTAAAATAATTAAATAAATAAAATTAAAACAAAATAATAAAATAATTAAATAAATTAATAGATAAAACAAAAAAATTAAATAAAATTGATAGGAGTTTAAGAGGTCCATTTTTGACCTTAATAAAAATTAATATGTTATTTAAGGTCTTAGACCAAAACCTTAAAGTATATAAAAAAATAATCTTTTATAAATATGAGTTTCAAAAAGGTTTATAACAATAATTTATTCAACACAAAAAGCATATTTATAAGGTACCTCCGAGAAGGCGAGGTCAACCCTCGGAAGCCTTACAAAAATAATTAAATAAAGTAAATAAAATAAAACTTAAAAATAATGGTTAAAAAAATAATTTAATAAATATTATTTAATATGAGAAAAATGATTTTATATATACATTGGTGTCCATAATTATAAAGCCACTCTTAAAAAGATAGTTTAAATAGAAGTATTAAATTTAATAGTGAATAAAACTGTTTGTTATTATATATATTCAGATATATTATATAATTCTTAAATATAATTATACTAAAGCACCATATATAGGCCTAATTTTCAAAAAATATTTTTCGAAATAGGTTTTAGCTTGTCTGAAATTTTAAGGCCGCCTTTAATTTTGAAGAATAAATTAGATTTTAAAGAAATTAATTTTATAATTTATTTTACAATATGTTTTTACAAAATTTCATTCCTAAAATTTAAATTATACTCTACTTAGGCTTTTATGAGCAAGGGTAAAAAGTTAACTAAAAAACAAAAAGGAAAGTTGATCAGCTTTTGACGTTGGGGTGGAACCAAAGGAAAATATATGTTATAATTAGCAGAGCAGGTCTGTAGTTTAGAACTATAGAAAGGACCCTGCAAACTACGGAGCAGCCTATACAGGGGGAAGGTCAAAATTAATTAAAAAAACTTAGAAGAAAAAATTATTAGGTATGCGACCAATCAATCAGTATCGTGCAGATGTATAAAGAATTTTTTCAATCTCAAAACATCAAGACAAACTATTTTAAGAACTTTAAAAGATTTAGGCAACTTAAAATAAACGAAGATGAGAGGTAAGCCACCTCTAACAAAACAACTAAAAAAAAAGATATGATTTTGCTTAAAACCACAGTATGTTGAACGAAGAATAGAACAGTGTTGTTTTTTCTAATTAAAAAAGTTTTATTTAGATGGTCCTAATAGATTTAAATACTATTGGCACAACAATGTCTCAGAAAAAATTACATATTCAAAAAGATTTTAATGAGGAGGCGGAATTATGATCTGGGTAGGATTCTCTTTTAATGAGAAAACTGATTTGAAGTTTGTTACGCACAAAGTAAACGCAAACATATATATTAATATACTCACATCTAATTTGCTGCACATTATTCGCAAAAATTCTAATTTAGAATTGAAATTTCAGCAAGATAATGCGCCATGCCACAAGGCGAATCTTACTATGCGGTAGTTTGATGAAAATGAGATTGAGGTCCTAAATTGACCTGCTTGCAGTCCTTATTTAAATCCGGTAGAGATTCTTTTTAGTATGCTTGCATTTAAAGTTTATGAAAATGTAAAACAATACGAATGTGTCGAAGATTTAAAAGCCGATATTTTACACGCATATAATAATATTTCGGTCGATTATTCGCAGAATTGAATCAATAGTATGAAGAATAGAATGTTACAAGTTTTAAAAAATATGGGAGATTCAATGAATTATTAAAATTCGTGCTTTAAATACATAAGCTTATAATTATGGAAACATAAAATATTTTTAAATATTAGAAAATTCAAATTTTAACTTAGAAAATCTAGTATTTTGAAAAACTAAAATATGAGAATTTTATAAAAATTTTTTTTTACTTATGTTTCTATATTATTATATATTAAATAAGGCGTTTCTATACAAAAATTATTAAATTATAAGGTGGCTTTAGTATTTTGGACATAGATGTATAATAAAAATCTGATAAATCAAGAAAATGAACTGATTCTCATTACAGCTTGTTATATCTTACAATATGTATTCAACAGAACACTAATTTTTAGACTCCTAAACAATGAGAAATTTACATTGTTTTTAGAGTTTTTCATTTTGTTTTAAATAAAATAGTTTTTTTTGATCTTTTTTATATATAAATTTTTATATACACAGTAAAACATCTATATATAGCTGAACATTTCGAGTTTTTTTATATATTTAAAAATGAAATTAAAAATAAAATTTTTGAGAGTGCATTGGATTTCTACAAGAGTATCCATATGGTTCTCATAAACTACACTTTTAAAATTTGCTTATCAAGACATCCTTCTGATCAGAAACGTATTACTATAAGAATTCCTTGTTGTAGGTCCCCCGGATAAAATTTGTGGTAAAAACAATCTGAAAAATAAAATGGAAAAAACTAATTTTTCAGGCGTTGTTAAAACCCCCAAAAACCCACTAAAACAACTAATCAAAACGAGGGCTCGATGGTTTCTTATTGAACAAAAGCAGCGCACAAGTAATTACGTAACAAATGATTAGTATTTCAGACCCATCACGAGCTTTGGAATTACTATATCTGCTTGCTTCTTTCTCTAGAGTAAAATTTTTGCCTCCCATACTCTGTATTAATAAAAAAAGTATTATGTATATCAGATATGGTTTGTTTGAGTTTGTTTTGGAAATTTGAGTGAATGATGAAATGAAATAAGGTAGAAAATGAGATAGAATGAAAATGAGATTAAAAAAAAGAAAATGAAATAACAATGAGATTTAATGAAATGAAAATGAAACTTGAAACGAGATGGAAAATGATATCAGTGAAAATATAATAAAATGAAATAATTTATAGAAGATAATAGAAATATTATTTATTTTTATATGAAATATAAATGAAAATATAATGAGGTTAAAAAAAGATAAATAAAGTGAATGGAAAATGACATTAGAATAAATGGAAAATATAAATGTAAATGAAAGTATAAAGTAAATAGAATATAATTAAAAATTTAAATGCATCAAAATGAGATTATAAATGTAATAAAATTGAAATATAAATAAAATGAGATATAAGAAAAGGATAATACTAAAGTAAAATAAATTGAAATTAGATAAATAAATGGAGAATAAGAACAATAATGTGGTGAAATAGAAATAAAGATTAGATGAAAATATAATTTAAATGAAAATGAGTTGAAATTTGAGTTTTTAAGATGAAATATAAAAAAGATGAATAGTAGAATGAGTAAAGAATGAGATGAAAATAGATGAAAAATAACTGAATAAAAATGGAAAATGAAATAGAAATAGAATGAAATATAAATATAAAATAAATTAAATTAAAGTGAATAAAATATAAATGAAATATAAGTGAGATGAATATAAAAATAAAATATAGATAAAAATGAATGAAGTTAGATGAAGTAGGAAATGAAATAAATATGATAGGAAATTAAATTATCTAACAGTGAGTGTGTCTAAAAATAGTGAGTGTGTTTTAAAATAGGTGTGTCTAGAATTTATTATGTCTAACAGTGATTTTGTCTAGAATTGATTGTGTCTAGAATTATTTGTGTCAAACAGTGATTGTGTCTAGAGTTAATTGTGTTTAACCTAATTGTGTCTAGAGTTAATTGTGTTTAACCTAATTGTGTCTAAAGTGATTGTGTTTAGAATCGATTGTATCTAACAGTGATTGTGTCTAGAATTTAATGTGTCTAGAATTAATTGCTTTAATATTTTAAAAATTGTCTATTTATATTTCTATTTTGATCTAATTTGCTAAATTTGAAAATTAAAAATTACCAAAACTTTAACTAAAAATCACAACATCTAAATGCTCCGACATTTTTAAGCAAAAAGTAGTTGAAATTTTTTTTAGAAATTCTTATACACCAAAAAATTTTTTAATATGAATATATACACTTTTTAAAACTATATTTTTATTCATCTTAAAAAAATTTTATTTCCAAAAAAAGAATATTTTAATCAGTAACATTATTTAATTATTTATAAAATAAAATCAAAAAAAAAAAACAAATTATAAATATTAAATCTTATTATATCCTTTCTATAAAATATACCCTTTTTTTAAGAAGTAGGAAATTTAAGTTACCACTTAATACATAAATATTTCAATGCAAATAAATATATAGATTTTTGAGTTTGTAACTTATTTATTTTAATTTTAGCCATTTAAAAGTCCTTTTGCATATTTATAATTTAAAATACAGTGGAGGAAAGAAAATAGACAGGTATAAAAACACTGTAAATCGGCCTATTAAAAATTTTTTAAGATATTAAACATTGCTAAACAATAAAAAACGTTAGAAATAAGTATTGTTTAAATTTTAAAAAATATTTTTAAAACGGTTTTGATAAAAATATATTTTAAGAGGAGATAAAAATGGACACACCAATAAATAACAACGCGTAGAGTCACTCTTAGCCTACAAAACCTCATATATCCGATCAGTAAAGTTATAGATGACATTTCATATAAAACTTTTGATAATATTATTCCATATTTCATACAGTTCTTCTCTAATATAACTAATATTTTTTTATTTTTAAATTTCGTAGTTCCTTGTCCTTATATACCCATACATACTCAATATTATTAAGATCAAGACTTTGAGCAGGCCATTCTAAAAGTTTTATTTCGTTGTATTCGAAAAACTTCTTTTTGTGTGCACTTTTGCGCTTGGGGTCATTATCCTATTAGAAAATCCAATCTGTAACTATCATTTCTCTGAAAAATTGATCATATTGTCAGCCAAAATGCGCGTATACTTTAAGATATTCGTTATATTTTCTATTTCGCACAATAATCCAACCCCATTTGCTGATATACAACCCCCAAACATAAATTTTTTATTTTGAGATTTAAAAGTAGGAACAAAGTTGTGAGATTCATATCTAGTATTTTGGGCTCTCAAAATTTTAATGTTCTCATCTAGTCCACAAATATTTAATTTAGTTTCATCAGACTGGATAATATTATGCCAGTAACATAACTGATAAGTGTTCCAGAGTTTACACAATTCTAAACGCTTAGTTTTGATTTTTTACTAATATAAGGTTTTGTACATGGGCTCTAAATATGAACACCTGGACTATGTAATGCGTTTCTTATAGTAAAAAGAATAACCTGTTTTTTCTAGTTAATTTTAACCCTTTTTGGGCGCTGGTTTAAAATAATTCCACCCCTTAAGTAAATTAGGGGTAGCTAGCCCTAATTTACCTAAGGGGTGGAATTAATTTAAACTAATGGCATTTTTTTTAATTAAAATTTATATTAAAAAAATGAAGAAAACAACTAATGACAAAATTGAATTTTCTCTATTTAGATATTTTTCTGGATCGAAACTAGTGCTATGTGTTTCTTTAGACAATAAAAAAATAAAAAGGACGACTATTTGCCCCAGCCGTGCTTTAAAAATATCAGTGATTTCTGTGTGTAGCAGTGTTGATTAAAGGGTGTTTAAATTTAAAAATTCAAATTGTAGAAATCAAAGGTCAATAAAATTAGGTTTATATTAAAAGAAGGAGTACAGAGACAGGGCTGGGATTCCCAAAAAAAGAATACATTTGATTTTATAAGAATTTTCTTGGAAAAAGAGAAATTTACGGGAAAAGAATAAAAATGATTTATATAATGCTTATATATAATTGATTAATTTTTCCCGTTATGAGTAAATTAATTAAAATAAATTTTTTAGTTTATATAAAAAATAATTAAAAATTTTGATGTTATTGTGTGGGGCGCTTAATTACTAATAGCAATTGATCAATCTTATCATTTTTAGACAAAACCTTGAAATGATAAAACTAATCAATTAAAAGTGCTTGAAGAAAATTAAAGTAAAACACCATGCAAGAAACAAACAAGAATATCATAAATTAAAACAATTATAAATATATTTCCAAAATATTAATCATCTCCTGCTGCCTGCTCCTTAAGGAGCAGGAGATGATTGTTATTGTTGTTAACAAGTGTAACTAGTTTTTAAACTTTCTAATATAAATTGTTCTCTAAAAATAAACTACTAAGGATTGTCATATATTCTATAATAATATTTTGTTTTTGGTGATATTTTATATATAAATATTTTTAATTGTTTTTTTAAAACTATTTTTTTAAAATTATTTTTAAAATTTTTAATTATTTTAATTATTTTAGTTTTTTGTTATGGAATTATATTATACCAGAGCCCCTTTTTGTAAAATACGTCTGTTAATTCTTGGATTATTTTTACTTCGTTTTTTAAATAATCGATATCAGCCTTATCAAGTATTATTTTACCCATAATCTCTTTGTAGTTGAAGAGAACCTGATTCTTTGTATTTTCTTACAATTTTTCTGAAGTACGGTAAAATTCCCCCGTAAATTCAGAAATTTTTCTATATGAGAATTTTTGCTTGTGAAGAGTCAAAATTTCAACTTTCTTTTTAATACTTAAATTTTTGCTCATGTATAAAGGGTTTTATGCCAATTTATACTTTAAAAGGGCCTTTTGGCGGGGTTTTTAGAGGAATTTGATAAAGTGTGTCCATTTTTATTTCCTCTCTAAATTTAGTTTGATAAATACTCGACAATAAAAATTTTTTAAAGATTAACAAACCATAATACAAGCATTAACAATTTATAAAAAATTAATCTGATTCTTAAAAATATTTTATGGTGAACATTTTTGTTCTTTTTAAGTTGAGTCAATTTTTTTCCTCCATTGTATATCACAGTAAAATAAACATAAAAAGTTTTTAATTTTAAAATAATTTATTTTTGTTTTTAGAAGCTTTAAAATATTTCTTTATGTTTTATATATATGTTGTATTTAGTTGTTTAATATCAACTTAAAAGGATCTGTACTATTTTCTAGACAATATGTAAACTATTCATCATTGTCATTAGTATAAAAATACTATTGGTTATATATCTAAAAATTATAATATTTTTTTTAGTTTTTTTAATATCTTTAAAATTTTCTAAGAGAATTTTTTTTATAATTTTGACTCCAAGTCATTTGAGCACTTATACAAACTATTTAAAAATGACTTATTTTTAATGTCTTTTGTTTTATATGATCGAATCATTTTGTTTTTCAATAAGTATTGCTGCTTTCTAAAATAATCTTTAAAAATTTTTTAAGATTTGTTTTCATACTGTCTTTAATATTTAAACTTTCAGTTAGCATAAGTATCATTTTATTGTTAGCATTTTTTGTTATTCCTAGTGCCGATTTTGAAAGTAATATTTTTTTACTTTCAAGATTTTTATTAAAGTTTTATTAAAAGTAGCGAATTATAATCCATATTCTAAATGAGGAAACAAAAAAATTTTTGCTATTGCTATAGTATTTTAAAAATTAATTTTTTTAGATCCCAAATTTTAGCTTGTTTTAAATTATACAATTTATATTTGACATTTTTCCAATTACTTTTTAATTGCTTTATTTAGTCAAATCCTCTATTAGTTTATATATTCCTAAATGTTTGTATTCCTTAACTTTCGATATTTACCTCCGCTTATGTGTAGCAATAAGTTCTCATTTAGATGAAAATTCCAGTTTTTGTATATTATACTCAAAATTAAAATTTTTAGCATAATTTTCACTGCTTTTAATGCTATACACGCAGATCTCTCATTTTTGGATACAATACATATATCGTCTGCATATATAAATGGTATATTTTCTACATTATGATTGTTTTTACTTCTGATTAAAGCTGGAAAATTATCTACAATCAAGTTAAATAAAAAAGGACAAGAAATTGAACCATGTGCAAGACAATGTTTGTATAAATATAATCTGAGATAAATTTTCTATAGTATAGTTTTGAAATATTTTTCGATTAATATTTATATCAGCTCTATATACTTTTTTAAAATAGATATTTTGTTCATTTTATAATACAGATTTTCGCGATTTACTGTATCATATGCTTTTTTTATATCTAAAATATTATTATTTTTTCATTTTTTAAATTGTTTTTACTAATTTCAAAATTTAAATTTAAACTTTGCTGTATTGCGTTTTTACCTTTTATGAACCCATATTAATCTTTATAAAACTTACTATTTCTCTTTTTTCTTTATAAAAGTATTTTTAAAAAATTTTTAAATGAGTTTCTTAATGATATAGACGAAATGTGCTTTTTCTTTTATTGATAGGAATTTTAATGACTTTTTTCCAGTTATCAGGAATTATTTCTTCTAAAAGACACTTATTGAACATAAACAAAATAATCTCTGATTCCAGAGGACCCAAGAATTTAAAGATATCATTGCATATGTTATCATTTCTTGGTTTCACATTATTTCTTAAATTTTTAATTTCATCAAGATATTCATTTATTTGTAATGGCTCAAGCTTTTCATTTATTAAACATACTTTTCTATTAGTCGCATAAACTATTGACTGATGCTCGAACATCTCATTTACTATACCTCTTAAAGAAATGTTAGAATTATTTTTTGTCTTAAGTTCATTTAAATAGACATTAAAAATATTTATTTGGTTCAAGTAACTTTGCGCAACTCCTATATAATTTTTAATTTTTTCAAAAATTAAATAAACAAATAAATAAATAAAAATAATAAAAATATTATAACATGTGAATTAATAGTTACTCAAATAATATAATATTAATAAAATAAATAAAAAATAATTTCAAAATAAACGTTTTCCCATAGTATAAACCAGAGTATTGTCTTATAAGGTTGTTTAAATTGTACTCCATTCTCAAATAACTTTAATTTCTTATAATATTATCTTCGTTTTCATTTCGTATATGCTTTATTCGTATAGCATTTTTTTTCAAGTTTTAATTTTTCTATCAATAAATGAAGGCTACATTTTCAATTCGAAAACATTGATTTAAAAACAGAGTGCAATCCCTTTATCGCATTGTTAGTACGTGGTACATGAGGATCTAAATATTTTATATAATGCCAAAAAGAAATCAGAATACGAGAATCTTGAAGTGAAGATTGTATATAATTATTAAATAAAAAATCATAAAAAATATCAAAATCAGTAGGAAATTCTATAGAATTTCTTAATTCATAATATGTTCCATTATTTTCTTCTTCTTAACAATAGCAAGTCCTATTAGAGCCTTAAAATATTTTTTTTAATTATTATTTAACTTATACAAATTATGTAAACCTAGGCTTTGAATTTTTCTGTACAAAGCCTGTCTTGAATAAAAAATACAGCCTGAAATATTTGTATTAAGAAATCTATTTTTAAAAGCTTTTATAGCTGCAAATTCAAAGTCGGTCTTGATACTTGTTGGTTCCTCATACCTGCTAAACTTTTTAAGATTTTTATCATGTAAATATACACGTCATACTTCCTATTTTTCATAAGAACAAATTAAACTTTAAAAAAATGACAATTTTTAACTTAGCTGATGGTATAAAATTGTTTATATGGTTTCAGAAGTACACTAAAAGTTCCGTCAATACACCAAAAAATTTGTTTTTTATTGGGAAATCATATAATCTGAATAAAAAATTATAAAATCTTCAAACAATTTTTGATTTCTTATATTGTCAGGCTCATGTTGATAAAATTGTTATAATAAAATGATATATTATATAAATTTTAAGAATAATTATACAAATGATAATTGTTTTAACCCATGACTGTGAGGAAACAAAGAAATTAAGAAAAAATAGGATTTAACAAAGCCAAAGAGTATTCATTTTATAATTATTACGTTAAAATTAAGACAGTACCATCTTCTCGGGACATAATGAGCTCATATAAAAGAGAGGATAAGAAAAAACAAGAACTTACAGCACGATTAGAAAAGTATAAGTTAGTAGAACATCTTAAATACATGTATCTACCAGGAGAGACTAAGGTAAGTATCAAGAAGAAAATACCTTTCTTAGAATATTAAGCTGCAAGACATTAGTGTCTGGTAATGAATATTACTGAAGCAGTGAAGGAGGGCAAATGGTCAGAAGAGGAGGGGTAGGTTTGTACCAGAAAAAAAAGTAGTTTCTAGTTTCTTTTTTTCTTTAAAAAGTATTAATTTTTAGAAACAATTCTTATCACTACGGCCTGAAAATAACAATTTTTGGATTAATTAACAAAATTGATAAAAAAATATTCAATTTAAAAACTCATTTCAAAAAAATAATTTATTACAAATTTTAATCCATTATAAATAATTTTTTTATAAAAATTTAATTATATATAGTTTATTAATCTGCCTAACTACTAAAAATTTTTTAATGTTTAGACTTAATTTATTTGAAAATATTACTTCCGGTTTGACTACAAACATCTGGGTGGATCTTCATTTAATCTAAGCAAATTATATAAAATTTTAAATTGATTACATCGTTACAATACAAGTAGTTTTCGCTATACTTCATAATTTATACTAATTCATTACTTACTATGTATTTTTGAAATACTGCAATACATGACACAATCTACTATCAAGAGCAAACTTACTTTCTTATGTAAATTTTAGTTATTGAGTTTATGTTCGATTTTTTAACTATTAATTCAACATTGTTAATATTGTCCATTTTACACTAAATTTATTATTATACATATTTAAAAACTGTATTTCATATTTCTAGCAAATCATTTTTATGTATTACATTTAAACAACTACCACACATAAACTCTAATTCTTACAAAGATTGATTAAAAACATAATTAAGCTCAAAACGATCTTTAAAATGACATAAATGTGCTATTTTAAAAAAATTAAATGTAAATTACTATTTTTGAAGTTTAATATTTAAATATGATTTATTTTAATTTACTAATCTGAAAAATTTATTTTAATTATTTAAATTAATAATATCCTAAATTCAATTATTTTTAACATACCAAAAAATAAATTATTAAAAATACAAAAATTATATTTATTAAAAAGCATTCAAGAAAAACAATTTATTCATCTTCGAATCACCACTAATAACCGCACAAAGTTCTCTTTCTTCTTAAGTATCATTGGTGAATCGTGTTTAATAAATTCCTTTAAATTTTTTTTTTTGTATTTTATTTTGTAAAAAAAGTAATGGGTTGTGAACGATCGCATTTCATTGTAAAGAATGGAAAAAGTATAGTAAGAATGGACTATGATATATTAAATAACATTAATAGTGTTTTATTAGTTAATTTAATTACTTATTTTATTTATATAAACCATAGTTAATGTTGATTGAAATATGAAAAGTAAGACCAAAAAGAGTTCAACAATGTTTTAAAAGTAAAGATAAACAAAAGCAGGGTAGATTTATTATTAGATGAGGTACCAAGATAGCAAACTTAAGTGAACTGTTGATGCATTAAGAGGTTATGCTTTTTGAGAGGCAACTTCAGGCTGAGTCTTAGAGATCGGTTGCGTGGAATTGTGTAGCTAGTAGGAATGAGCATCGACAAAGCCAAAGAAATAGTGTGGTTGTGATAAAACTGAGGAAGGTGGCTGGCTGCACATGTTTAGGGTAACAAAATAATTTTTTGAAAAAATAAATATTTTTAAAATCAAATATTATAAAAATGTTTGGTTAAAAATTTCATTACGAAACTAATAATCTATATTTAGATATAAGATTACACTTCTTTTCATGATAAAACCATTTGAATATTCAATTATTATGAAAATAGAATATTTGGTATAATTCTAATTAAAATAATAAATTAAAGTCTTATCACGTTTATTATAATTTAAAAAATTAAATATATTTCTAAATTAGAATAATATTTAAACTCTACTCAATAATACAATTTATGAAAAACATAACGTAATTAATTTAACATCATATTACAAAGAAAATAGAGTATAAGATAATAAAAAGTTTAAAACAATCAATAGAATACATTATACTAAACAATATTTACAATCTATGCGATACTCTTCTAACAATATAACGATTTTAGATTTTTATTATACTTAAAATGCAACATTTAAATACATTATGTTAAAAATACTTATCAATTAATTAGACGGTGTTGTTGCAAACAGTGCCCGAAACTTCTTGATTTAAAATATTATATCCGACAATCCAAGTGTTCTAATAAGATATAATGGTAAAAATTTTCAAGGTTAGAATTACTTTTAAAAATTTACTTAAACGTATTACGAAACACCATTTCATTTATCTAATATGATTTGTTAATAATTAAATTTATTTGAAATTTTACTTTAAAAATTTATATTATTTAATTATAAAGTGTTATAACACCACCACTTAATTTAATCAGCATAATATTTAATATTTATCTAACTTAACTGAAATAAGACTGACTTACGTTTTGTTAATTTAAATATCTTATATAATTACTAAATGTCAAAAAAACGTATCTACAATTATCCAAAATAACTTTAAACTTTATTATGTCATGTTTATATTAGATCGTTACCTACATACACATTAAAAAAAAACAGTTTACTTTTTAATAATGGTACCAAAAAGGTTTTGTTTAGGGATATTATTACTATTTAGCTTCATAGCATATATGTGCCTACCTGTACTTAAGCGCAATTATGAGCTTTTAAAATTTATGAATTGATTGAAAGAAATCTCAATGAAAACTTTTAAAGCAAAGATGAATATACATTCAAATGTAAATTTTCTCATGAATATGAATTAAAAATATGTATCCTGTAGTTTATATGTACAAATTTAACGAAGGTAGTATTTCATTGAAAATATGTTTTATTTTTACACATTAAATATTTTCCTTCTTAGTACATTTATATCATGAAAAAACACAAGATTTAATTTGTTTCTATGATATGAGATAAATTTAATGAAAAGAATATTATAATTATATTATTAACGCAACACCATATTATTGTATAATAGTAGTAAACACTATTTCTAGTTATTTTCATCTAAACATATTATTTTTAAATTGACTCAAGTTATTATTAAATAAAATTTTATGAATTAAATTCATTCTCTATAAAAGAAAATAGAACCACCATTTTTCAATTATTTTTGATATCTGATTTGCAATTCATTTCTTTGTCTTTTTTTATATATGATAGATCTGCTGTATTAAGTACAAAATATATTTATACAAACTAATCATAAGTTAATACTTTCCTTTTACTAACGTTTATAACAAATTTTATTGTTCAAATTCATTTATTTAGAAACACTTTAAGATTTTCTATTTCTTCTCTTTATTAATTGAAAGAAAAAACACAAATTTTGCATTTATATGAATTTTATTGCAAGTAATTTATATTTTGTTACATAATTATGAACATTACTAATTAAAAAATTAAAGTATAACAAGAGCTAGTTTTTAATCACTACTCTTTATAATACTTTAATATTTTTATTAGTGATGTTAACAATTCTTATACAAATCGTAAACAAGCTATTTTGAATACATTGTATTTATGACCAGAATCATGAGTATTTTTAAACAAAAATTTTATGACTTATTTATAACTTTATCTTGATTTAAATAACATAACGAGTTTTCCACAAAAATTAAAATTTCAAGAAATAGTTTGAAATTATATATTTTATTTCTTAAAACATGTTAACTCTAAAAATTTTTTTCTTATAAGATATTTCATGTTATATTTTTGTAAATTCGCTAACGATAATACCTAGAATTCTTTAATTCTTTCTTATAAACTCTTTTTATTCTATTATCATATAACTTATATAATTTAATAATCTAAGATTTGCTTTTAAGCTATATATTATTTACAATTTATAATGTTCTAATCTTAAAATTTCAGATAAACACCAGATCTTTAGTATTTAAAATAAAATTTTGTAAGTGTATTCCAACAGATAACTTAATTAAAAATAACTTATCTTAATTTCAAATATAAAATGTAATTTATTCACTTAAATATAATTATAAATATTTAAAATTTCATGTCTTATAATCATAAACTGTAATATGTTAGTTTTTAACAAATACTGTATATAATATCATTTTTAGTATAACTCATTAAACTTTGCATTTGTTAAAATACAAATTAAAATTTGATTTATTTAACTAGCTTTTTAGAGTAATTGTAATCATTGATTCATAAACTCAAGATTAAATTTTCTAATCCAACCACAAATAGCCAGGTTTCAAAATTTACTTTTCTAACCGAAAACAATTTAAGGTTCTGCCGTTTACTTTACTTAGGGCAGTTAAGCCTAGCATTTTAACACTGCGTCGATCAGGTTGTTAAATTTAGGTTCTAGAAGTGTTCTATACAAGCTGTACATACATCATCCAACCCTTAAGTTTACTTGGGCGGGGTGATGCGTTTATTACTGTTAATAATAAAATCTATAGATGAGATTATTTTATTTTAAAATTTGAAGAGTTATATCCATCTAGCGAAGCGGTATTGATTATAAATTTGACTAATTTGAATATGAGCGATATTCATGATATTTTGTTGTTACTAAACTTTTTTGATTAGTTATGATATATAAAATATTATTAGAATTATTTACAACTAGAACTTATATTTTGTAAATATCAAATGATTATTATAAAACAGAGTATATTCAATTACTTTATAATAAGATAAATTGTGTGGTAATTCAACATTTATATTACATTATTTAAAAAATTCATTTATTAATATAACTTATGATTACATAATTGAAATTTATAATTGATGAAAAATAATAAGTAATTATAACATTTTAATATAATGGATAATGTTGTGATATACAAAAGTTTAGTAAATATTTATACACTATAAATTTTATCAATAAAAAAGTAATGTAATCAAATAATATAAGAATAATTTCCAAAACAAGATTTTAATAAATTAAAATCTTCAAACACATTTTTAAGGCGAAAACCCGATTGGTTATATCTATTAAACTATAAAAACGGAAAAATTGTATATTTTGATATAAGGTATATAGTAATCTTGTTGTACTTGTGGAATAAAATCTGAGGTTTCATTTATAAGTAGGAAAACAATATTTAAATAGCTTAATATTAACTATAAAAAGATTAAATAATACTATTAATTCAATTAACATGTATTTAAAGCTTTTTTTATTATAAAATAAAGGGGTAAAAACATATTAAGGTTACGTAGATTACACTTTTGTTATTTTCAAAATTTTAAACGATTAAGTACAAAATCAATTCAATGTTTAAACTAAATATAATCATAAAAGTGAATTTTAGTTTATAAAACAAATAAATTTCAAATATTTATCTAAATATATATTATTTAATACCAATAACTTTACTTTACAGTATAATATAACAACTAAAGAAACATCTAAATGGACATAACGTAGTATTTAAAAAAATATATAAAAATAATACATTTTCAGATAATAAACAAGCTGTGTTGCATTATATAAAGAATTTATACTAATTTGTTTTTTTACTTTGTTTTTCTATCAATGAAATATAAAATCAATTAAAATTTATGTATTATAAGTGATATTTCTATTTATTTTTGTAAAGATAAATCAATTATACAATCCAAAATTATTCATTATAATCTAATAAACATATAGTTTATAATTTAAAAATGTAATAAGAAAACAACTTAATATAATATATTTAAACTTTTTTTACACAATTTATCAAAAGTAAAGAAAATCTATGTTTTAAAAGCAATAAATATAGATATAAAAAAACTATTAATCTTTAACCAAAAAATTAATCTATTGTATTGATTTTTATATCAATTTTTTATTTTACCTTTAATATAAAAATTATCATCATTGATTTAAAACTTTTTTATACATTCTTAAACTTTTACAGTCTAAAAAAATATTAAAATATATCATATTTTTCAAAACTTATAATTCTAGGAATACTATAGAATTGTTATAAAATTTTTTTACTAATTCTATTTTGTTCTAGACAGTTTTTGAAAATTAAATAAACGTGAATTTTCTACCCTTTGTAAGAGTTTTTGAACGAATCTATGAGACAATATCTTAAGTACTACATTTACAATCTGCTGAGTCATATACTCCTTATAGTGTTTTGATCCACTTCTAATCTCCACTCCCAAATCCATAGCCAGTGTTAAGTTCAATATACATTTACTTCTCCCAACAAATCTCTCTGTATTTGAACTTTTCTGGTGGATCACATCATCAGTAATATTGACCATTTGAATATTAAAGTAATAGATTCATTTATAGCTCTTGCCGGCACATTTTTAAGTTCATGGTGGTTTTATTTTAGGTTGTTGCCATGATATTTCTAATAAATTATGTTGTTAGAATCATCTTTATTATAATAAATATAATCAGTCAATTTTAACTTAAATTTTTACATATAATTATTAATATCATTTCAATCAAAATATATGTAAAAATTTAATTAAAATAATTTTAAGTAATTAGTTTTTGGATTTATAAAATATTATATAAAATATATCCAATATTAAATGTTTAACAATATAAAGTACATATTTTAAAGTATTTTAATAGAAATATATGTATTTACAACAAATTTAAAGTATTTTGTTAGAACTGTTTAGAGGTAATAAAATAATTAAAGATGAAAACTTTAAATTTAAATAATAGTAATTTTTTATTCGTTTTTTAGTGCATTTATATACTTTTAAACAAATTTTTACACATAATATGATGTTTTATTATTTTATTAAAGGAGTGAACCTAAACAAGTTTTAAATATTTAATGAATGGTATTAATCTAATTTCGAAATATTTTTTATTAATAATATACAATGATTTCTTTGAATTGTATTTATTAAATCATTGTTTTTTGATATGTACAAAACCTGTTTATCCCAAATTTGAAATTTTATACCAGATTCAAGTTTTATCTTTAAATATTACTTTAGTCAATTTAATTTATTATCATAGAAACGAAGAGATAATAATTTAAAATAAAAAAATTTAATTAATACATATTTTATTTAACATCTAAATGCACACTTGCTAACATCCCAAATCAAACTACTCCCTCACTTAAAAATGCCATTTAAACATTTTTTTCTAAACCTAATTAAGTTATTGTGAAAAGGTTACAAATTCAATCACATTTAAAGAATAAAAACCAATGTAAAGACTAAAAATTATAATTTGGAAGAAAAAGCACTTATTATAAATAGACAAACATAAAATAATAGTCATTTTATATGTATAGTGTTATAATTATGAGGGTCGCATCAACATAAATAGGTAAATGGAGAGAACGATGTATGATTGTTACGTAAAGAATTAAACCCTTTACGGGTATTATATAAGATTATATGCGAGTAAATATAAAGAATTTTATTATAAAACAACCTAAAGATCTTCTATTATACCTATGAGCAGATAGTCAAACTCTGTCTAGGAAGGTTAATGGTTTTAGTTACATGAGAAAGATACGGCATAACAGAACTAAACATATCAAAGTGAATACGGGTTGTAGTAAACATAAGGTTTCTAGTAAAGATGATAGAAGGATGAAGTGAACTATTTTCAGATCTAGATTGAGTGCTGTGTTACTTTTGTATATAAATATTTATGAACTTAATAAAAAATATATAATTAATTATTCTAAATTGAATGTAAAGTAAATATCATACAGAAGTAACATTTATTTAAAACAAAATAACTATCACTTTAATCAACGCTATTATATAATATACTAACTATTGGGGGTTTATGTTCTTTGTTTAAAATGTAAATTAAATAATCGAAAAAAAGTAGTAAGTTTAGTTAAAAATCCTAACCAAACACAGTAACGAATGTTATTACATTAAGACTTTATTTATTTGCATTTTTTTAGCTTAACTACTGTAAATTTATAAACAGAGTTTGTACATTCTTCAAAAATTAGAGACAACATAAAAAACTTTCCAAATATAGTTAATAGAAAATTTATTTAACACGCAACTAAATTCAACATCATAATTTAAATATGATTTTGTTAGAGTATATATAATATATAACAATTCTTTTTCGAAATATTATTTTAACTTCGTAATTAGGCATATATTATTATCAATATTATATATATTTAGCGTATCCTAAACTTAGTTGATTAAGCACTTCTAGCTTTCAATAAAACAACAAACACGTAATATGTATGTTGTAATATCGTTATGGAATAACATGATTGAATTTTAAGTTGAAACACTAGAACGTATTTTTGCGATAATATTTTGAATATAGTGTTTGATGTTGTATGTGCTTAATTGTAATATTTAACTTTTGTAGGCACTTTAAAAGTTAGCCATGTGTGTTTTTTGTATCTGTACTATTTGATAAATGCAAAAAACACTAAAATATACAAATAACAAAATACTTATTAAACAAAATAATGTATTAAAAATTGAGTTATTATATCATTTGTAGTCTAATATACCTATATTTTTAATTACGATTTAAAAATGTTCACATTAAAGATTCACAGACATAATATTAAGCATTGTAAATGTAAGATATCCACTTCGTTGCGTATTATAAATACTCAATAATTTTAACATAAAAAAGTGTTTTAAACATTTATGCAAATTTATTAATACTTGCTTGATAAAAACATAAAAAAATCAAACGCCTACTTTTATTAGGGTTAAATATTTAATTTTTTGTTGAAAAATTCTCTAATAATTTATTTAACTAATTATATATTTAGAATTTCGGTTTTATTTACAATTTTCAAACAGTTTTTGTATTTAAATATAATTTTCTATTTACTATTAAGTTTGTAAATTTAATTTGAAGGATAAACCTATTCAATCAGACTTAATAAAGATTGACTTCAATTTATTAAACTATTTAAAAATTTAACAGAATTTTAGTACTTTTAGTCATAATTTAAAAATCGAAGACATATTTAGAGTGAAGAATTTTAAATACTTTATTATATTTTATCATAAAGTCTTTATTCTGATTATTACATTTAATTGTGTGTTATTTCAATTTGTTTTAGACTAACATTTAAAAGATTTTCAATAATCATATTCATTTCCCTTCTAAAGACTCATTCAACATTTACTATATTGTAAAAATTCATAACCATACACTTCTTATTCAGTACTCTATACAATCTTAGGGCCATTATACATTTAACTTACAAAAAAGATATAAAAGTTGTGAGTGTAATTTTATAAGCGCAACTTACAGCTGAAATCTTATGATCCCTCTCATTGATTACATATAACATAATATTTTAACTTACAATTTTATATTTAGTACTGCTTATTTCAAACTGAAAATTTGATAACCATTTTTATACTAATTCCCTTATTTTTTATAAGAGTTTATTTTTCTTTTTTTATATTTAGCAAATTCTTACCAAGAACTATTTTAGTTGTGTATTACATTATACAATAGAAATACACTTTATTTACTAAAACACTGTTAATTAACCATAACGCACTAAGCTAAAAACTCGCTCGTATATCATTTAAATAGCATATAGGCCTTTTATACTATATTATGAACTATGTATCTTAATTTTCTTTGAAAACTGTAACTCGAATTTTTTTATTCGATAACATAATTTAAAATAACAATATAGTTTATTAAAAGAATTATTTTAAATTAATGTAATTTCCGATCATTTATTTATTTAAAATTATTTTTTACGATTTAAACTGAATGTAATTTAAAAATGTTAACATAAATTTAATAAATTACTAGCTAAGGTAACAGCTACTGTTTAATCTGTAACATGATTTTTTATTTTCGTTATTAGTTCATACTGATAATATTTTTTATATACTGGAGAAAAAATGACCATTTAGCTATTGTTCTCAAAATAAAAATAGCTAAGAAGATTATTTAGTACTGAAGAGTATTGGTTCGTATTAGTTTTATTGTTGTCTAATTACTATTTATCAATTTTAAA
Source organism: Chrysopa pallens (assembly GCA_020423425.1). Taxonomy (NCBI): domain Eukaryota; kingdom Metazoa; phylum Arthropoda; class Insecta; order Neuroptera; family Chrysopidae; genus Chrysopa; species Chrysopa pallens. The sequence continues at coordinate 4,830,780 of CM035597.1, read as the reverse complement.
ATGTAAAGTAAAAAGTATTGTAGTGAGTAAGTAAATATAGAACAAAAGTACGTTTGAGTATGCTATTAAGACATTTTTGAGCTTGTGAATGTATCTAAAGCCCAATTGGATATTATACAACTTAAAATGAGCTAAAAGATGTTTTTAAACAACAAGATATAGTTAATGTGATGCCAGCATAACTCTTAAATTCCTGACTGTGATTACAATATATGAACTCGGTTGGAATAAGCTTTAAATGTTCTAAAGGAGGAGTTTGTCAGTATGGCACAAAAGAAGAGTTATATAAATCTTTTCGAGGGTAAATAGAGATATCTTTAATCCAATTTAAATAATATCTAATAACAAAAAAAAATTAAAGTCAATTTTTAAAAAGTTGAGATTTTTGAAAAAATATTCTATATTTAGATTTCAAATTCTTATTTATAATAGTATGATTTAACATATTTATATGTAAAATATAGATTAGTTAAAATATAATATTCTCTAAAATAAGACGGTATTAAACCTATGCTATTTTTAGTCAAATCTACTATTCGTTGTAATTTACAATAAATATTATACTAATTTTGAATACAATTTAAAAATTTTGAAGTCCTTTATTTGCTGCAAAATTTAGAACTAAAAAATGAAATCGACATTTTAAGAAAAAATAAAATATATAAGCATTAGATAAAATAAAAATCGTCAATATAATATATAAGATATTGAGAATAAATCAAGGGTTTTACTTGTTTAAACTTCATTTATTTCATAAAAATCAGTATTATTTTTATGAAATATAAACAACTGTTGATCAAAAATATAAAAAACCCAGTTTATAATAGGTGAACATTCATAATTTATCATTTTAACACGATTTATATTAAATAAATAACACTATATTTGGAATACGATTAGAAAATTTTCCAAATTTTTACAACGATGTTAAATTTATTAAAAATCACTTTTTATCACAATTTATTTTCAGACAAATATTTTTAATATTATAAATTTCAACCCTCTTCAGAATATATTTTTTCAATTATTTATTTTATATTGATCTAAACTATTTTATGAAAAACTTTATCAGAATTGTTAGAAAACCAGAATTTATTTATAACTAGAATTTAAAAATTAAATTTTGTTCTTTTCTAGTTTACAAAGTTAACAATAAAATATAACAAAGAATAAATCATAATTAATGATGACTTATTTTATTATTTATAATTTTAAAAATAATGAAAAACAGATTTAAATCAATATTTTAAAAAAAAGTCAAGTTATGAAAAATCGAATTCAATATCATGGTCAAGTTTATATGATATATTTATGTCATTCAATTAAATTCTAATACAGAGATTTAATTTATTATAGATTCTAATTGCATGTAAAAATTGTTGAGGTAGAAAATTACATAGTGAATATTTTCTATAAAAAATTAATTGTTAGTTTAAAATTTATTATATATCAACAATCCGAAAATACCTCAATTTTATAGGTTGAAGAGAAAGTGTAATTTTCTACTAAAGTTTTCTAGGGTTGGTTTGTATATCTTCACGAATAACCAACCAAACCGAGTTCAAATGATATATTATAGACTTTTGAATTATATTCACATCCTACTTTTATTGTTTCTAACCCTTTCAAGAAAAATATATAACACAAAAGTATTAAACGTCTAACAACTGTGGTTAAATCTATTAAATTTGATAAAAATTTATTTGAATTCAATGATTTTACTGTTTTTCAAATGAGAATGTTTACTGGTTACATTATAAATCAATTATAATGTAAAACAAGGGGACGGGGTAAGAGTTTAATCTATTGCAGCTCAATATATTAAAACTGTTTGAATTTCATCATTTTATTCAATGTGATATAAAATCTATTTTCAAGTTAAATTAAAAAACAAGCCCCGTTTTTTTAATTTAGTTCACTTCTTACGAAAATATCTAGTTTTAGCATATCTTCCAAAACTATTTTAATTTTTTCTATCTTGTAATAAATGTCACATCAAAAATTAAAAAATTTCGAAGTATAAGAATTCTTCAGAAACAAAATACAGATATTTAAAATTAATTTTTAATCAAATTACATAAGTCTTATTTGAAACTGATAAGATTTGTTTTTGACTTGTACAACCCTAAACTTGCTATAAGTATGTGAAATAATAAAATTTAATTTCAATCAATTAATCAAAACTAGATATATGTTGTTTCATTGTTTTCGCTAAATTATTTTTTGTTTTAAGAATAAAATTGTATCACATATATTGTTTTTATATTTTAAAACTTAATTAATACTTTATATGGCAAAGATCACTATTTGTAAATTATTTTGTAACAGTAAATAATACTGAATTGTCATATAAAATTTTATATTTTAAGTTTCAAATAGGCCTTTTTTACTTTATTTTCTATTAGGATTAACACTATTACTTAAGTTTTTAAACTCGGTTCTCATTCAATTCTCAAATTGGAATATCATATAATGCATATAATTATGAATTATGAATCATTTAATTTAATTGAATACGACAAACAAGTTTATAAATATTATCCAAAGTAAATGTATAAGCAAACCATATTTCATTTGTGTATAATATATTTAACTGGTATATCATCAAACCACTATATACTTTAAAAGATTAAATTTAAATTTAATGTAAATAAGATAACATAAATCTGATTTTATTAAATTAGAAATATGTATATATTTACCATTTAGAACTATATATAAAACGTTATTTTAAATTGAATTTAACAAATTATTTAGACTCCAACTTCCTTAAATTCAAATTGTTTTATAAACATTTTTACTTGTTTCTTACTATTTAACATCTTTTTAAAATAATTTAAGTGAAGTTGAATTTACTATTTCAATCGTGATCCTTAAATGTATATATTATAAACTTAAAGTCTATAAACGTCCTAGGTTAGTTGCTAACATTTAATTTCTTAAATTCACTTTTAAATTTAACATTGTAAATTACAGCACGTTACAGTTTGTATATTTAGGCTCTAGAACTATTCTAGTACAAGATGTACATACAACACCCCTGCCCCCCAAGTTTACTTGGGCGGGTGAATTGTATATAACTGTTAATAGCACAAAATTATAGTATTATACTTTCAAAAAATAGCGAATGTTTTATTTTATATTGATCTAGTTGAGTTTGAGTGATTCTAATTTATTTTCATCATATTAAATGTTGAATTTGTTATTACTTTTTTATTCTTTTTATCACATATATTTAAAAACATATTATTTTATTCTATATACTAATCTATTTAACTTTAATTACTAAGATATAAACTTTCTTTTTTTAGTATTTCTATTCAAAATATAGTAATATTAACTATTAATTGTATTTATCGGGAAATGACTACAAATTATATCTAGTTATTTAACTTACTTAAACTTGAATAAATAATCGCTCACATTAGCGTGATAGCCTAACTGCTTTACAATCTAGCTTTTAGTTAGAATAATTTTTATAAATATCTTTTATTCATATAATTTAATATATTATACTTTTTACATCACAATTATTTTGAATAAGAAAGAATATTCTTATATACAAATAACTAATATAAATGAACATTACAACAAAAATCTCTAATCATATGTATGATAAAAATTATCATTTGAAAATCTCAAAAAGTTTCTTAAATATAAGAACTTTCTTAAAGTTAATATTCTCTAGTAGTAAATTCAAATAAACAAGACCTAAATTTAATATAGAAATGTTATTTTTAGGGTATATGTCAATAATTTTATAAACCAAGATGAATATAGATAATTTAAAAAAATATTAAATATTTAATAATTGGACCAAAATTTTGATCGATGGATACAAATTTATGATTTTGATCATTAAGAACTTTCAACATATTATAACAAACCCTTTGCTTATAGTTTTATATCACTAAAGTCATCAGTTTTTTGCTTTCAATGTTAATAATCACTATAAGTAAGATTTTATTAAATATTTAAATATACATTACTAAAAACCTTAAAGGCTTTCGTATATAAATACTATTTAATTTGAAATCACTTCATATATTCAAATCTTGTGTTTTTTTAATAATATATAAATTTAACATTTATTAATTTGACTATTCATTTTTCAAAATTTTAAAAAATCATTAGTATTCTTTAAAAAGTATACCAATAAAACTTCTTATAGAACATTAGCCTTTATTAAAATGTTAGAATTGATTGCATAAAAAAGTTTTTTTTTTCTAATGTCATTACATTTATACTATCACTAACCATAAGTCTTAGTATTTAAATTACATTATCTTAAAGACATATTTTAAACACTTCGAACATGATTTGATTTAATAGTTGAAATAACAAAAATATAATATTTTAAAGTAAATAACTTTATTACAATTTAATCTTTACACAAAAGTATTCGTTTACACTTACTTTTACATTTCTAAATGTATTAGAAACTGTAAAAGTAAGTAAAATAGTGAAATTCTCATATATTATTAAAAACACATGAAAAGCTTCTACAGAACATAAATATATAACTGGAAATTAGTTTATCGTTTTGTTTCTATAAATGTACTTATAATATGATTAAATAATTATTAGTTCTAGTTTAAATAAAGAAGAATTTTTCTTAACTTAATCAAAAAAGATGTATAATTACAATATATATAATAACCATCTGCAATTCAATACTTAAAATGAAGTATTTATGATTAAAATTACTATACAACTTTACAGTAAGATATTTTTTATACTTCATCTACAAAATGGAATTAAAAAAACAAAATAAATTTAAATATTACCGTTAGTACTTGGATACTAGATATTATTTAACATCCTTATTTGTAATTTAGCAATGTAAAACCCCAATAAGATATTAAAAAAAAAATAAATGTTTTTTTTTTATTCTATAGCCTTTCTTATCGAAAATTCTTGATAATGAATTTGTAAAATTCATTATAATAAAAATATCAAGTTAAACTCTGCAAATTTAGTAAAATAGAAGGTACAAGAAATAAATACGTGTTTAAACTTGATTTTAAACATAAATATACATAAATTGTAACATAATTTAATGTTTTTGAAATTTACATAAAAACTGCAATTAAAAGTTATAATAATAATTTTGATAAAGTTTTTTTGAATATTTCCATTGCCATTGACGAGAGTTATTATTTTATATGTTTTCTAATAGAATTTAGCATATTATTTTTTTATCGTTCAAAAATTTTCACGTGATAACGATTTATCTACCATATCAAGGAAAAAAGTATAAATAGCCAAATTACTCTCAACCCATGCGTTTCAGTGATGAAATAAAACTGAGAAAGAAAAATTTTGAAGAGACAAATAGAAATTATCAAAAAAGCGTTCCTAATAATAGCGTCAATAAGACTTTAGAAGCTAATACTATATTCAACAATATTTTGATTAAAAGAAGTTACGCTCTTGATGCTATTGTTGGAATTTCTACGATTGGTGATATCAATAAAGTTTTCAATTCAAGTATAAGAATAGCCTACACTAAGTTTAAACCAGTTATAAAAGAATTTTACTATGACTATAAAAATGAAATTCTAAATGTAAAGAGTATGTGTGGATATAACTTTGGGAGTATAAAACTGCCGTATTCAATTAAAATCAAGCTATACATGATAGACCGTGTAGATGAAATGACCCCATGTATTTTGTATAATATATTTACTGAATATAATAAAATCAATCAGTTATCACCTTCAGATTTAAAAAAAATAAGTATGTTGGAACAATTTCAGTAGAACATTTAAGTAAATTTCAATCAGCGTTATTTAATCTTGACAGGGGCTTTTTAGTTTATTATGAAATATTTGGTTGTAAGAAAGTATTCCACAATGAAACACTAGAAGTCTGCTTTCATTTAGTCAATCAGTATATAAACACAGACCTTCCAACCTGTCTTATAGATTTTTGTCTTAGTGTATATGACTTAAACTAAAACATATCATCACCAAAACATGCACTTTTAAAACCATAGGAGAAAAGGTTAATTATTTTCAATTCTATATGTACCAATGCGATTGTGTAAATAGATATAAAAACAAATATGTATAGCTTCGAATATGTTAAACTTGAAATACTTAACCAAAGTAAATTTATATTCCACATTGCAAGATTGTTTTAATAGTGTATGTGTTACGAATTTTTATCCTCTGATCAGTAAAAATCTTGTTGAAGACAAGATGAACAAAATCAAATCGAAAATGAATTTTGATATAGAATATAAAAAGTTTATAGATGTAAAATTAAATCTAAAAGAAATAATAACAACTAACACCAAAGTCCCGTATAGATTTAAATTTCGGATGCCGCCAAAAGAAGTCTCTCTTTTTAAATCAATCTTAGAAACAGTTATACGAAATGATTCCTTTACACTTTTGACTATAGCTGATCTTAACAATTATGTTTTAAAAAATCTAAATACAATATTTAAAATATTATTTGATTTAGAAAATTCACTTATAAACACCGGAAAATTTATTATTTTAAAATCATAAATTAAATCTATATTTCTACGAGGAAATATTTTTGTGCTACCTTTCACAACATGCGAAGTTAGTACAAATACAAAGAACTTATTTAATTGTAACAACATTATAATATCACACACTACATATCTCAATTTGATTAATATTCCAAAACTTTTGACCGTTTACGAATCCTTGTATAAGACACTAAAAAACATCACTTGTAAGCACAGAGAATTAATAGCATATATATTAGATTTCAGAATTTATTCTATCTTAAAAAAAAAATTGGAAACGATTTAAGAAATATGGTTATACATAATCAAAAACAAGGTGGAAAAGAAAGGCTGTTTTACACACACCCCACTAGGCTTGGGGCATTTTTCACCAACGGTGAAAAATGAAGAAGATTTCACCAAAAATAAAATATATAAAATTTCTTTATTTTTAACTAGAATTTAAGAGATAAGATAATTAAAAGCAACAGAGATGGAAATAGGCTAGCCTAAAATTATTTTTTTCTAAAACTTAAAGATAAATCTGGAAATAAACCGAACACATTATTACCAAAATCATTAAGCAAAGAATATCTGGAGGATGCTTTGAATATCTTGATGAGATGCGTTGAATTATAAATACATTTTGAATAAAGCAACTAAAGTTTTAAAATTATTTTTTATACGTAAAACCCTTTATATTTAATTTGAAACATTTTAAAAAAGAAAAGCTTCATCCCTGCCCCATGCCCCTTGAGGGGCAGAGGATGAGTCTTTTCTTTTTCTTGACAACAGGAAATTTTGTGATACTATTAATAATTTATTCTATGTCAGAATACTTGATTTGCCACTTTTAATATGGCCCGGGCATTTGGTTTAATTTTTAACAACAAATTTAAGATAATTTTCATTTCTTAGTTTTATAAATATCTATTAATTTCTTTTTTTAACCTTTTCATTGGTTTATTTTTTAGGTGAAAAACACTCATTTTTCACCGTTGGTGAAAAATGCCCACAACGTAAAAAACATCACTTGTAAGCACAGAGAATTAATAGCATATATATTAGATTTCAGAATTTATTCTATCTTAAAAAAAAAATTGGAAACGATTTAAGAAATATGGTTATACATAATCAAAAACAAGGTGGAAAAGAAAGGCTGTTTTACACACACCCCACTACTTTCTTTTTAGATGAATTTTATAAAAAAAGGAAAGGGATGACCCATTAAAATATTTAATAGAAAGCTACTGTCAGTTACATGGAGGAGACATTGTTGATGTTATTTTTGAATTTAAATTCCTTTTATTATGAAAAGAAAGATATAATTCTAAAATTCAAATGAAAAATAGTAGCCGTTCAACTTGATGATGATGGTGAAGATTTATTTCAGTTTTTTAATAAACTTTCAAAGACTAATAGCAACTATAGTCTTGGAGAAGAACGAGAAATTATTTATGAAAAATATATATATGAAAACATGGATATCACGCTTAAAGATTTATATTAAAATTATCTATTTAGTTTTTATCTGAAGAAGAGTTATGAGAGTTTCCTACAAAGGTTTTACAAGACTGAAATAGTGAGTGTTATAAGTTTAACTTTTTAACTTTAAAAGAAAGATTGAGATATATTGAAGAAGTTGCCAAGTTGGGGTTGTTGGGTAACTTATTATTTTTTAAAAAATATTCAATTAATGAGAATTAAATCATATTTGTTTTCTTGAAATCCATGGGTACTAATTATTCAATCTTTATATACCTTTGTTTATAATTTAATTAATACAAAATTAGATATATTAAATGAATTAATTAACACCTTAATGGAATAATTTAACATTTAATTATTCCATTACAAGAGTTCTTTAAATATCACTTTGAAGTAGCAGTAGTATTTCGTAACTTGTGATTTCCCGCAAAATAATTATTAAATTTTTTTATTATTTTAATATTTTTTAAAAATTAAATAATTAAAAATAATTAAAAATAATATAAATATAGTTAAATAATTTAAAATAATTAAAGATGTTTAAAAAATAATTAAATAATATAAAAATAATATATTATTTAAATTAATAATAAAATAAAAACACGAAATTATATCTAATGTATATATAATTTTTAAATGGAAGTTTTTGTAATAATAAACCTTTTACTTTTTGAAGATTTTTTTTGAACTAAAATATAAGGTGAATAATACTAATTTTCTTTATTGAAATTGGCTTATTACAGCATCTTTATTATATATTTTGTCTTTATGAATATTTTGTGTATTTAAAAATTTTTGTTTAGAATTTTTCTTTTTTTAGATTGTAAGTAATTTGTAAACAAATTTAATAAAAAATAAGTATTTATTTAAACTTTCCAAATTATATATTTTATTTTTATTTAAAATCTAAATTAAACGGAAATATAATTTTAATCTCATAAAACAACAAAATATTATTAAAATAATTTTTAGGTTAGGACCCTTTCTATAATAATTCTAGGTCTCCTTCACCGTTTTTATGACATTTTTCTATTATTTTGGAGACTCTACCATCTTTTTTAACATATATAACAACCTTAACCCAAAAATAATTAACCAAATTTGGAATATTGAAAATTGACCAATAATATTTATTTTAAACATTAAAAATGATCTTTTTATTGAATAATTAATTTAAATTTCAGAAATATTCAACTTAATAACATTTTTATATTTAACCATTATAAAAAAATTAAAAATACAATTTTAAAACAAAAATTTAGTTTTTTTTTACATATCAACTATTTAAAAACAAATTAACATCTATACTATAGTACCTAAATTTATATAAATCTTTAACTTATACCCTAAAATAATAATGTTAAATTTAAATTTTACCATTTTAAGGTAACTTTTATATATTTTTGATTTATACCTTAATATCATTTATTTGACATTTACCTTTTATGGAAACATTTCGCATAATTTTAAATAAAATTTTAAAGAAACAGAACATTTTAGCCATAATTATTAATTTTTAATCAATTTTTTTAATTTTCTATTTTTAGATTTTAGGGTTAAGCCCAAAATTTTTGGGTTATGATCCGGAGTTTTTTTCTAGAGTTCTCAAAATCTCTTTTTTGATCAATTTTAATGAAGTTTTGATTTTTTAAAAGTCATTTTAAGCCGGGTTTAGCCGTAACCCTAAAATGATTTACCATTTTTAGATTTATTGTAATTTTCCTAAAAATAAATATTTAAATCTTATAATTTAAATAAACTTTTAATATAATTTTAAGATTTATACTAAAGTTTAATTTTATAGATATAAAATTTTACATTTTAACTTTAAAACTATAAATTTAATATAAATATACTCTTTTAAATTCTTTTTAACAATAACAATTTTTACTTTATACAATCAAAATTAACATTAAAAATATATTTTTTTAATGAAAAATACAACTTTATTATAATTTTACAGTAGAATTGATACAAAAATATACATTTACACTTCTAAATCTGTAACTTTTTTTACATTTATTATAACAAAACTATGATTTTATACAAAATTACACTCTTAAATACTAAAAATTCAACTTTTATGTTATAAAAAATATAAGATTCCATTATTAAAATAAAAATTTCTATTATTATAATACATTTATTAACATTAAACTAAGTTTTTTTATCTAAAATAATAAAATTTTTAAATATTATAAAACTTTAATCATATATTACAATACAAATCTGTAAATTTCTAATATAAATATGAAAAAACATTAATTTTATACTTAGTTTAACATTTAAAATCTAAATCAATTTCTATTTTTAATGAAAATATCAATATTTATGTATTACTTAATAACATTAATGATCATTTTATTCGAGCAAGGGTTGGGTTTAAAGGTTAACATTTTAAACAATATTCAGGTTTAACAACAAGATGTAAATACATTTACCTGCCCTCAAGTTTCTTGGGCGGGGTGATGTTTTTATAACTGTTTACTTTAATTTACATTTTTTATTAATTTACAATTGACTAACGTTGAGCAAAGCGGATGTATTAACTTACAATTGACCTACAGAGTAAATATTTTATATTTAAAGTGACTAACGTCGAGCGAAGAGGGTGTATTTATAAACAATTGACCTATAGAGTAAATATTTCATTACAATCTTTTACAAATTTATTAAAATAGGATATAAAATCTATAAACTATTATATTAAATCATATTAAAACTTCTAAAATTTTACTACTAAATATAATTTTAAACTAAATTCAATACAAATTTAAACTATATGAATACAAATTAAAACTATATTTATAAAAAACATAGGATTATACTATATTATCATAACAAATTTGAATGGAATCTTTAAATTTTAAACTAAATTTAAGTAACAAATATTCATTTTATACAATTTATACTTAAATATTTAACATTTTTAATATTTACCTTTTATAGAAATCTTCCGTGGAATTTTAAGTAGAATTTTAAAGAAATATAACATTTTAGTTTAGATTTAAAATACTTACATTTTATCTCAATTTTCCATTTTTAGCCTATTGAATTAGGTTAGGACCCTTTCTATAATAATTCTAGGTCTCCTTCACCGTTTTTATGACATTTTTCTATTATTTTGGAGACTCTACCATCTTTTTTAACATATATAACAACCTTAACCCAAAAATAATTAACCAAATTTGGAATATTGAAAATTGACCAATAATATTTATTTTAAACATTAAAAATGATCTTTTTATTGAATAATTAATTTAAATTTCAGAAATATTCAACTTAATAACATTTTTATATTTAACCATTATAAAAAAATTAAAAATACAATTTTAAAACAAAAATTTAGTTTTTTTTTACATATCAACTATTTAAAAACAAATTAACATCTATACTATAGTACCTAAATTTATATAAATCTTTAACTTATACCCTAAAATAATAATGTTAAATTTAAATTTTACCATTTTAAGGTAACTTTTATATATTTTTGATTTATACCTTAATATCATTTATTTGACATTTACCTTTTATGGAAACATTTCGCATAATTTTAAATAAAATTTTAAAGAAACAGAACATTTTAGCCATAATTATTAATTTTTAATCAATTTTTTTAATTTTCTATTTTTAGATTTTAGGGTTAAGCCCAAAATTTTTGGGTTATGATCCGGAGTTTTTTTCTAGAGTTCTCAAAATCTCTTTTTTGATCAATTTTAATGAAGTTTTGATTTTTTAAAAGTCATTTTAAGCCGGGTTTAGCCGTAACCCTAAAATGATTTACCATTTTTAGATTTATTGTAATTTTCCTAAAAATAAATATTTAAATCTTATAATTTAAATAAACTTTTAATATAATTTTAAGATTTATACTAAAGTTTAATTTTATAGATATAAAATTTTACATTTTAACTTTAAAACTATAAATTTAATATAAATATACTCTTTTAAATTCTTTTTAACAATAACAATTTTTACTTTATACAATCAAAATTAACATTAAAAATATATTTTTTTAATGAAAAATACAACTTTATTATAATTTTACAGTAGAATTGATACAAAAATATACATTTACACTTCTAAATCTGTAACTTTTTTTACATTTATTATAACAAAACTATGATTTTATACAAAATTACACTCTTAAATACTAAAAATTCAACTTTTATGTTATAAAAAATATAAGATTCCATTATTAAAATAAAAATTTCTATTATTATAATACATTTATTAACATTAAACTAAGTTTTTTTATCTAAAATAATAAAATTTTTAAATATTATAAAACTTTAATCATATATTACAATACAAATCTGTAAATTTCTAATATAAATATGAAAAAACATTAATTTTATACTTAGTTTAACATTTAAAATCTAAATCAATTTCTATTTTTAATGAAAATATCAATATTTATGTATTACTTAATAACATTAATGATCATTTTATTCGAGCAAGGGTTGGGTTTAAAGGTTAACATTTTAAACAATATTCAGGTTTAACAACAAGATGTAAATACATTTACCCCGCCCTCAAGTTTCTTGGGCGGGGTGATGTTTTTATAACTGTTTACTTTAATTTACATTTTTTATTAATTTACAATTGACTAACGTTGAGCAAAGCGGATGTATTAACTTACAATTGACCTACAGAGTAAATATTTTATATTTAAAGTGACTAACGTCGAGCGAAGCGGGTGTATTTATAAACAATTGACCTATAGAGTAAATATTTCATTACAATCTTTAACAAATTTATTAAAATAGGATATAAAATCTATAAACTATTATATTAAATCATATTAAAACATCTAAAATTTTACTACTAAATATAATTTTAAACTAAATTCAATACAAATTTAAACTATATGAATACAAATTAAAACTATATTTATAAAAAACATAGGATTATACTATATTATCATAACAAATTTGAATAAAATCTTTAAATTTTAAACTAAATTTAAGTAACAAATATTCATTTTATACAATTTATACTTAAATATTTAACATTTTTAATATTTACCTTTTATAGAAATCTTCCGTGGAATTTTAAGTAGAATTTTAAAGAAATATAACATTTTAGTTTAGATTTAAAATACTTACATTTTATCTCAATTTTCCATTTTTAGCCTATTGAATTAGGTTAGGACCCTTTCTATAATAATTCTAGGTCTCCTTCACCGTTTTTATGACATTTTTCTATTATTTTGGAGACTCTACCATCTTTTTTAACATATATAACAACCTTAACCCAAAAATAATTAACCAAATTTGGAATATTGAAAATTGACCAATAATATTTATTTTAAACATTAAAAATGATCTTTTTATTGAATAATTAATTTAAATTTCAGAAATATTCAACTTAATAACATTTTTATATTTAACCATTATAAAAAAATTAAAAATACAATTTTAAAACAAAAATTTAGTTTTTTTTACATATCAACTATTTAAAAACAAATTAACATCTATACTATAGTACCTAAATTTATATAAATCTTTAACTTATACCCTAAAATAATAATGTTAAATTTAAATTTTACCATTTTAAGGTAACTTTTATATATTTTTGATTTATACCTTAATATCATTTATTTGACATTTACCTTTTATGGAAACATTTCGCATAATTTTAAATAAAATTTTAAAGAAACAGAACATTTTAGCCATAATTATTAATTTTTAATCAATTTTTTTAATTTTCTATTTTTAGATTTTAGGGTTAAGCCCAAAATTTTTGGGTTATGATCCGGAGTTTTTTTCTAGAGTTCTCAAAATCTCTTTTTTGATCAATTTTAATGAAGTTTTGATTTTTTAAAAGTCATTTTAAGCCGGGTTTAGCCGTAACCCTAAAATGATTTACCATTTTTAGATTTATTGTAATTTTCCTAAAAATAAATATTTAAATCTTATAATTTAAATAAACTTTTAATATAATTTTAAGATTTATACTAAAGTTTAATTTTATAGATATAAAATTTTACATTTTAACTTTAAAACTATAAATTTAATATAAATATACTCTTTTAAATTCTTTTTAACAATAACAATTTTTACTTTATACAATCAAAATTAACATTAAAAATATATTTTTTTAATGAAAAATACAACTTTATTATAATTTTACAGTAGAATTGATACAAAAATATACATTTACACTTCTAAATCTGTAACTTTTTTTACATTTATTATAACAAAACTATGATTTTATACAAAATTACACTCTTAAATACTAAAAATTCAACTTTTATGTTATAAAAAATATAAGATTCCATTATTAAAATAAAAATTTCTATTATTATAATACATTTATTAACATTAAACTAAGTTTTTTTATCTAAAATAATAAAATTTTTAAATATTATAAAACTTTAATCATATATTACAATACAAATCTGTAAATTTCTAATATAAATATGAAAAAAACATTAATTTTATACTTAGTTTAACATTTAAAATCTAAATCAATTTCTATTTTTAATGAAAATATCAATATTTATGTATTACTTAATAACATTAATGATCATTTTATTCGAGCAAGGGTTGGGTTTAAAGGTTAACATTTTAAACAATATTCAGGTTTAACAACAAGATGTAAATACATTTACCCCGCCCTCAAGTTTCTTGGGCGGGGTGATGTTTTTATAACTGTTTACTTTAATTTACATTTTTTATTAATTTACAATTGACTAACGTTGAGCAAAGCGGATGTATTAACTTACAATTGACCTACAGAGTAAATATTTTATATTTAAAGTGACTAACGTCGAGCGAAGCGGGTGTATTTATAAACAATTGACCTATAGAGTAAATATTTCATTACAATCTTTAACAAATTTATTAAAATAGGATATAAAATCTATAAACTATTATATTAAATCATATTAAAACATCTAAAATTTTACTACTAAATATAATTTTAAACTAAATTCAATACAAATTTAAACTATATGAATACAAATTAAAACTATATTTATAAAAAACATAGGATTATACTATATTATCATAACAAATTTGAATAAAATCTTTAAATTTTAAACTAAATTTAAGTAACAAATATTCATTTTATACAATTTATACTTAAATATTTAACATTTTTAATATTTACCTTTTATAGAAATCTTCCGTGGAATTTTAAGTAGAATTTTAAAGAAATATAACATTTTAGTTTAGATTTAAAATACTTACATTTTATCTCAATTTTCCATTTTTAGCCTATTGAATTAGGTTAGGACCCTTTCTATAATAATTCTAGGTCTCCTTCACCGTTTTTATGACATTTTTCTATTATTTTGGAGACTCTACCATCTTTTTTAACATATATAACAACCTTAACCCAAAAATAATTAACCAAATTTGGAATATTGAAAATTGACCAATAATATTTATTTTAAACATTAAAAATGATCTTTTTATTGAATAATTAATTTAAATTTCAGAAATATTCAACTTAATAACATTTTTATATTTAACCATTATAAAAAAATTAAAAATACAATTTTAAAACAAAAATTTAGTTTTTTTTACATATCAACTATTTAAAAACAAATTAACATCTATACTATAGTACCTAAATTTATATAAATCTTTAACTTATACCCTAAAATAATAATGTTAAATTTAAATTTTACCATTTTAAGGTAACTTTTATATATTTTTGATTTATACCTTAATATCATTTATTTGACATTTACCTTTTATGGAAACATTTCGCATAATTTTAAATAAAATTTTAAAGAAACAGAACATTTTTAGCTATAATTATTAATTTTTAATCAATTTTTTTAATTTTCTATTTTTAGATTTTAGGGTTAAGCCCAAAATTTTTGGGTTATGATCCGGAGTTTTTTTCTAGAGTTCTCAAAATCTCTTTTTTGATCAATTTTAATGAAGTTTTGATTTTTTAAAAGTCATTTTAAGCCGGGTTTAGCCGTAACCCTAAAATGATTTACCATTTTTAGATTTATTGTAATTTTCCTAAAAATAAATATTTAAATCTTATAATTTAAATAAACTTTTAATATAATTTTAAGATTTATACTAAAGTTTAATTTTATAGATATAAAATTTTACATTTTAACTTTAAAACTATAAATTTAATATAAATATACTCTTTTTAATTCTTTTTAACAATAACAATTTTTACTTTATACAATCAAAATTAACATTAAAAATATATTTTTTTAATGAAAAATACAACTTTATTATAATTTTACAGTAGAATTGATCCAAAAATATACATTTACACTTCTAAATCTGTAACTTTTTTTACATTTATTATAACAAAACTATGATTTTATACAAAATTACACTCTTAAATACTAAAAATTCAACTTTTATGTTATAAAAAATATAAGATTCCATTATTAAAATAAAAATTTCTATTATTATAATACATTTATTAACATTAAACTAAGTTTTTTTATCTAAAATAATAAAATTTTTAAATATTATAAAACTTTAATCATATATTACAATACAAATCTGTAAATTTCTAATATAAATATGAAAAAACATTAATTTTATACTTAGTTTAACATTTAAAATCTAAATCAATTTCTATTTTTAATGAAAATATCAATATTTATGTATTACTTAATAACATTAATGATCATTTTATTCGAGCAAGGGTTGGGTTTAAAGGTTAACATTTTAAACAATATTCAGGTTTAACAACAAGATGTAAATACATTTACCCCGCCCTCAAGTTTCTTGGGCGGGGTGATGTTTTTATAACTGTTTACTTTAATTTACATTTTTTATTAATTTACAATTGACTAACGTTGAGCAAAGCGGATGTATTAACTTACAATTGACCTACAGAGTAAATATTTTATATTTAAAGTGACTAACGTCGAGCGAAGCGGGTGTATTTATAAACAATTGACCTATAGAGTAAATATTTCATTACAATCTTTAACAAATTTATTAAAATAGGATATAAAATCTATAAACTATTATATTAAATCATATTAAAACATCTAAAATTTTACTACTAAATATAATTTTAAACTAAATTCAATACAAATTTAAACTATATGAATACAAATTAAAACTATATTTATAAAAAACATAGGATTATACTATATTATCATAACAAATTTGAATAAAATCTTTAAATTTTAAACTAAATTTAAGTAACAAATATTCATTTTATACAATTTATACTTAAATATTTAACATTTTTAATATTTACCTTTTATAGAAATCTTCCGTGGAATTTTAAGTAGAATTTTAAAGAAATATAACATTTTAGTTTAGATTTAAAATACTTACATTTTATCTCAATTTTCCATTTTTAGCCTATTGAATTAGGTTAGGACCCTTTCTATAATAATTCTAGGTCTCCTTCACCGTTTTTATGACATTTTTCTATTATTTTGGAGACTCTACCATCTTTTTTAACATATATAACAACCTTAACCCAAAAATAATTAACCAAATTTGGAATATTGAAAATTGACCAATAATATTTATTTTAAACATTAAAAATGATCTTTTTATTGAATAATTAATTTAAATTTCAGAAATATTCAACTTAATAACATTTTTATATTTAACCATTATAAAAAAATTAAAAATACAATTTTAAAACAAAAATTTAGTTTTTTTTTACATATCAACTATTTAAAAACAAATTAACATCTATACTATAGTACCTAAATTTATATAAATCTTTAACTTATACCCTAAAATAATAATGTTAAATTTAAATTTTACCATTTTAAGGTAACTTTTATATATTTTTGATTTATACCTTAATATCATTTATTTGACATTTACCTTTTATGGAAACATTTCGCATAATTTTAAATAAAATTTTAAAGAAACAGAACATTTTAGCCATAATTATTAATTTTTAATCAATTTTTTTAATTTTCTATTTTTAGATTTTAGGGTTAAGCCCAAAATTTTTGGGTTATGATCCGGAGTTTTTTTCTAGAGTTCTCAAAATCTCTTTTTTGATCAATTTTAATGAAGTTTTGATTTTTTAAAAGTCATTTTAAGCCGGGTTTAGCCGTAACCCTAAAATGATTTACCATTTTTAGATTTATTGTAATTTTCCTAAAAATAAATATTTAAATCTTATAATTTAAATAAACTTTTAATATAATTTTAAGATTTATACTAAAGTTTAATTTTATAGATATAAAATTTTACATTTTAACTTTAAAACTATAAATTTAATATAAATATACTCTTTTAAATTCTTTTTAACAATAACAATTTTTACTTTATACAATCAAAATTAACATTAAAAATATATTTTTTTTAATGAAAAATACAACTTTATTATAATTTTACAGTAGAATTGATACAAAAATATACATTTACACTTCTAAATCTGTAACTTTTTTTACATTTATTATAACAAAACTATGATTTTATACAAAATTACACTCTTAAATACTAAAAATTCAACTTTTATGTTATAAAAAATATAAGATTCCATTATTAAAATAAAAATTTCTATTATTATAATACATTTATTAACATTAAACTAAGTTTTTTTATCTAAAATAATAAAATTTTTAAATATTATAAAACTTTAATCATATATTACAATACAAATCTGTAAATTTCTAATATAAATATGAAAAAACATTAATTTTATACTTAGTTTAACATTTAAAATCTAAATCAATTTCTATTTTTAATGAAAATATCAATATTTATGTATTACTTAATAACATTAATGATCATTTTATTCGAGCAAGGGTTGGGTTTAAAGGTTAACATTTTAAACAATATTCAGGTTTAACAACAAGATGTAAATACATTTACCCCGCCCTCAAGTTTCTTGGGCGGGGTGATGTTTTTATAACTGTTTACTTTAATTTACATTTTTTATTAATTTACAATTGACTAACGTTGAGCAAAGCGGATGTATTAACTTACAATTGACCTACAGAGTAAATATTTTATATTTAAAGTGACTAACGTCGAGCGAAGCGGGTGTATTTATAAACAATTGACCTATAGAGTAAATATTTCATTACAATCTTTAACAAATTTATTAAAATAGGATATAAAATCTATAAACTATTATATTAAATCATATTAAAACATCTAAAATTTTACTACTAAATATAATTTTAAACTAAATTCAATACAAATTTAAACTATATGAATACAAATTAAAACTATATTTATAAAAAACATAGGATTATACTATATTATCATAACAAATTTGAATAAAATCTTTAAATTTTAAACTAAATTTAAGTAACAAATATTCATTTTATACAATTTATACTTAAATATTTAACATTTTTAATATTTACCTTTTATAGAAATCTTCCGTGGAATTTTAAGTAGAATTTTAAAGAAATATAACATTTTAGTTTAGATTTAAAATACTTACATTTTATCTCAATTTTCCATTTTTAGCCTATTGAATTAGGTTAGGACCCTTTCTATAATAATTCTAGGTCTCCTTCACCGTTTTTATGACATTTTTCTATTATTTTGGAGACTCTACCATCTTTTTTAACATATATAACAACCTTAACCCAAAAATAATTAACCAAATTTGGAATATTGAAAATTGACCAATAATATTTATTTTAAACATTAAAAATGATCTTTTTATTGAATAATTAATTTAAATTTCAGAAATATTCAACTTAATAACATTTTTATATTTAACCATTATAAAAAAATTAAAAATACAATTTTAAAACAAAAATTTAGTTTTTTTTTACATATCAACTATTTAAAAACAAATTAACATCTATACTATAGTACCTAAATTTATATAAATCTTTAACTTATACCCTAAAATAATAATGTTAAATTTAAATTTTACCATTTTAAGGTAACTTTTATATATTTTTGATTTATACCTTAATATCATTTATTTGACATTTACCTTTTATGGAAACATTTCGCATAATTTTAAATAAAATTTTAAAGAAACAGAACATTTTAGCCATAATTATTAATTTTTAATCAATTTTTTTAATTTTCTATTTTTAGATTTTAGGGTTAAGCCCAAAATTTTTGGGTTATGATCCGGAGTTTTTTTCTAGAGTTCTCAAAATCTCTTTTTTGATCAATTTTAATGAAGTTTTGATTTTTTAAAAGTCATTTTAAGCCGGGTTTAGCCGTAACCCTAAAATGATTTACCATTTTTAGATTTATTGTAATTTTCCTAAAAATAAATATTTAAATCTTATAATTTAAATAAACTTTTAATATAATTTTAAGATTTATACTAAAGTTTAATTTTATAGATATAAAATTTTACATTTTAACTTTAAAACTATAAATTTAATATAAATATACTCTTTTAAATTCTTTTTAACAATAACAATTTTTACTTTATACAATCAAAATTAACATTAAAAATATATTTTTTTAATGAAAAATACAACTTTATTATAATTTTACAGTAGAATTGATACAAAAATATACATTTACACTTCTAAATCTGTAACTTTTTTTACATTTATTATAACAAAACTATGATTTTATACAAAATTACACTCTTAAATACTAAAAATTCAACTTTTATGTTATAAAAAATATAAGATTCCATTATTAAAATAAAAATTTCTATTATTATAATACATTTATTAACATTAAACTAAGTTTTTTTATCTAAAATAATAAAATTTTTAAATATTATAAAACTTTAATCATATATTACAATACAAATCTGTAAATTTCTAATATAAATATGAAAAAACATTAATTTTATACTTAGTTTAACATTTAAAATCTAAATCAATTTCTATTTTTAATGAAAATATCAATATTTATGTATTACTTAATAACATTAATGATCATTTTATTCGAGCAAGGGTTGGGTTTAAAGGTTAACATTTTAAACAATATTCAGGTTTAACAACAAGATGTAAATACATTTACCCCGCCCTCAAGTTTCTTGGGCGGGGTGATGTTTTTATAACTGTTTACTTTAATTTACATTTTTTATTAATTTACAATTGACTAACGTCGAGCAAAGCGGATGTATTAACTTACAATTGACCTACAGAGTAAATATTTTATATTTAAAGTGACTAACGTCGAGCGAAGCGGGTGTATTTATAAACAATTGACCTATAGAGTAAATATTTCATTACAATCTTTAACAAATTTATTAAAATAGGATATAAAATCTATAAACTATTATATTAAATCATATTAAAACATCTAAAATTTTACTACTAAATATAATTTTAAACTAAATTCAATACAAATTTAAACTATATGAATACAAATTAAAACTATATTTATAAAAAACATAGGATTATACTATATTATCATAACAAATTTGAATAAAATCTTTAAATTTTAAACTAAATTTAAGTAACAAATATTCATTTTATACAATTTATACTTAAATATTTAACATTTTTAATATTTACCTTTTATAGAAATCTTCCGTGGAATTTTAAGTAGAATTTTAAAGAAATATAACATTTTAGTTTAGATTTAAAATACTTACATTTTATCTCAATTTTCCATTTTTAGCCTATTGAATTAGGTTAGGACCCTTTCTATAATAATTCTAGGTCTCCTTCACCGTTTTTATGACATTTTTCTATTATTTTGGAGACTCTACCATCTTTTTTAACATATATAACAACCTTAACCCAAAAATAATTAACCAAATTTGGAATATTGAAAATTGACCAATAATATTTATTTTAAACATTAAAAATGATCTTTTTATTGAATAATTAATTTAAATTTCAGAAATATTCAACTTAATAACATTTTTATATTTAACCATTATAAAAAAATTAAAAATACAATTTTAAAACAAAAATTTAGTTTTTTTTTACATATCAACTATTTAAAAACAAATTAACATCTATACTATAGTACCTAAATTTATATAAATCTTTAACTTATACCCTAAAATAATAATGTTAAATTTAAATTTTACCATTTTAAGGTAACTTTTATATATTTTTGATTTATACCTTAATATCATTTATTTGACATTTACCTTTTATGGAAACATTTCGCATAATTTTAAATAAAATTTTAAAGAAACAGAACATTTTAGCCATAATTATTAATTTTTAATCAATTTTTTTAATTTTCTATTTTTAGATTTTAGGGTTAAGCCCAAAATTTTTGGGTTATGATCCGGAGTTTTTTTCTAGAGTTCTCAAAATCTCTTTTTTGATCAATTTTAATGAAGTTTTGATTTTTTAAAAGTCATTTTAAGCCGGGTTTAGCCGTAACCCTAAAATGATTTACCATTTTTAGATTTATTGTAATTTTCCTAAAAATAAATATTTAAATCTTATAATTTAAATAAACTTTTAATATAATTTTAAGATTTATACTAAAGTTTAATTTTATAGATATAAAATTTTACATTTTAACTTTAAAACTATAAATTTAATATAAATATACTCTTTTAAATTCTTTTTAACAATAACAATTTTTACTTTATACAATCAAAATTAACATTAAAAATATATTTTTTTTAATGAAAAATACAACTTTATTATAATTTTACAGTAGAATTGATACAAAAATATACATTTACACTTCTAAATCTGTAACTTTTTTTACATTTATTATAACAAAACTATGATTTTATACAAAATTACACTCTTAAATACTAAAAATTCAACTTTTATGTTATAAAAAATATAAGATTCCATTATTAAAATAAAAATTTCTATTATTATAATACATTTATTAACATTAAACTAAGTTTTTTTATCTAAAATAATAAAATTTTTAAATATTATAAAACTTTAATCATATATTACAATACAAATCTGTAAATTTCTAATATAAATATGAAAAAACATTAATTTTATACTTAGTTTAACATTTAAAATCTAAATCAATTTCTATTTTTAATGAAAATATCAATATTTATGTATTACTTAATAACATTAATGATCATTTTATTCGAGCAAGGGTTGGGTTTAAAGGTTAACATTTTAAACAATATTCAGGTTTAACAACAAGATGTAAATACATTTACCCCGCCCTCAAGTTTCTTGGGCGGGGTGATGTTTTTATAACTGTTTACTTTAATTTACATTTTTTATTAATTTACAATTGACTAACGTCGAGCAAAGCGGATGTATTAACTTACAATTGACCTACAGAGTAAATATTTTATATTTAAAGTGACTAACGTCGAGCGAAGAGGGTGTATTTATAAACAATTGACCTATAGAGTAAATATTTCATTACAATCTTTAACAAATTTATTAAAATAGGATATAAAATCTATAAACTATTATATTAAATCATATTAAAACATCTAAAATTTTACTACTAAATATAATTTTAAACTAAATTCAATACAAATTTAAACTATATGAATACAAATTAAAACTATATTTATAAAAAACATAGGATTATACTATATTATCATAACAAATTTGAATAAAATCTTTAAATTTTAAACTAAATTTAAGTAACAAATATTCATTTTATACAATTTATACTTAAATATTTAACATTTTTAATATTTACCTTTTATAGAAATCTTCCGTGGAATTTTAAGTAGAATTTTAAAGAAATATAACATTTTAGTTTAGATTTAAAATACTTACATTTTATCTCAATTTTCCATTTTTAGCCTATTGAATTAGGTTAGGACCCTTTCTATAATAATTCTAGGTCTCCTTCACCGTTTTTATGACATTTTTCTATTATTTTGGAGACTCTACCATCTTTTTTAACATATATAACAACCTTAACCCAAAAATAATTAACCAAATTTGGAATATTGAAAATTGACCAATAATATTTATTTTAAACATTAAAAATGATCTTTTTATTGAATAATTAATTTAAATTTCAGAAATATTCAACTTAATAACATTTTTATATTTAACCATTATAAAAAAATTAAAAATACAATTTTAAAACAAAAATTTAGTTTTTTTTTACATATCAACTATTTAAAAACAAATTAACATCTATACTATAGTACCTAAATTTATATAAATCTTTAACTTATACCCTAAAATAATAATGTTAAATTTAAATTTTACCATTTTAAGGTAACTTTTATATATTTTTGATTTATACCTTAATATCATTTATTTGACATTTACCTTTTATGGAAACATTTCGCATAATTTTAAATAAAATTTTAAAGAAACAGAACATTTTAGCCATAATTATTAATTTTTAATCAATTTTTTTAATTTTCTATTTTTAGATTTTAGGGTTAAGCCCAAAATTTTTGGGTTATGATCCGGAGTTTTTTTCTAGAGTTCTCAAAATCTCTTTTTTGATCAATTTTAATGAAGTTTTGATTTTTTAAAAGTCATTTTAAGCCGGGTTTAGCCGTAACCCTAAAATGATTTACCATTTTTAGATTTATTGTAATTTTCCTAAAAATAAATATTTAAATCTTATAATTTAAATAAACTTTTAATATAATTTTAAGATTTATACTAAAGTTTAATTTTATAGATATAAAATTTTACATTTTAACTTTAAAACTATAAATTTAATATAAATATACTCTTTTAAATTCTTTTTAACAATAACAATTTTTACTTTATACAATCAAAATTAACATTAAAAATATATTTTTTTTAATGAAAAATACAACTTTATTATAATTTTACAGTAGAATTGATACAAAAATATACATTTACACTTCTAAATCTGTAACTTTTTTTACATTTATTATAACAAAACTATGATTTTATACAAAATTACACTCTTAAATACTAAAAATTCAACTTTTATGTTATAAAAAATATAAGATTCCATTATTAAAATAAAAATTTCTATTATTATAATACATTTATTAACATTAAACTAAGTTTTTTTATCTAAAATAATAAAATTTTTAAATATTATAAAACTTTAATCATATATTACAATACAAATCTGTAAATTTCTAATATAAATATGAAAAAACATTAATTTTATACTTAGTTTAACATTTAAAATCTAAATCAATTTCTATTTTTAATGAAAATATCAATATTTATGTATTACTTAATAACATTAATGATCATTTTATTCGAGCAAGGGTTGGGTTTAAAGGTTAACATTTTAAACAATATTCAGGTTTAACAACAAGATGTAAATACATTTACCCCGCCCTCAAGTTTCTTGGGCGGGGTGATGTTTTTATAACTGTTTACTTTAATTTACATTTTTTATTAATTTACAATTGACTAACGTCGAGCAAAGCGGATGTATTAACTTACAATTGACCTACAGAGTAAATATTTTATATTTAAAGTGACTAACGTCGAGCGAAGAGGGTGTATTTATAAACAATTGACCTATAGAGTAAATATTTCATTACAATCTTTAACAAATTTATTAAAATAGGATATAAAATCTATAAACTATTATATTAAATCATATTAAAACATCTAAAATTTTACTACTAAATATAATTTTAAACTAAATTCAATACAAATTTAAACTATATGAATACAAATTAAAACTATATTTATAAAAAACATAGGATTATACTATATTATCATAACAAATTTGAATAAAATCTTTAAATTTTAAACTAAATTTAAGTAACAAATATTCATTTTATACAATTTATACTTAAATATTTAACATTTTTAATATTTACCTTTTATAGAAATCTTCCGTGGAATTTTAAGTAGAATTTTAAAGAAATATAACATTTTAGTTTAGATTTAAAATACTTACATTTTATCTCAATTTTCCATTTTTAGCCTATTGAATTAGGTTAGGACCCTTTCTATAATAATTCTAGGTCTCCTTCACCGTTTTTATGACATTTTTCTATTATTTTGGAGACTCTACCATCTTTTTTAACATATATAACAACCTTAACCCAAAAATAATTAACCAAATTTGGAATATTGAAAATTGACCAATAATATTTATTTTAAACATTAAAAATGATCTTTTTATTGAATAATTAATTTAAATTTCAGAAATATTCAACTTAATAACATTTTTATATTTAACCATTATAAAAAAATTAAAAATACAATTTTAAAACAAAAATTTAGTTTTTTTTTACATATCAACTATTTAAAAACAAATTAACATCTATACTATAGTACCTAAATTTATATAAATCTTTAACTTATACCCTAAAATAATAATGTTAAATTTAAATTTTACCATTTTAAGGTAACTTTTATATATTTTTGATTTATACCTTAATATCATTTATTTGACATTTACCTTTTATGGAAACATTTCGCATAATTTTAAATAAAATTTTAAAGAAACAGAACATTTTAGCCATAATTATTAATTTTTAATCAATTTTTTTAATTTTCTATTTTTAGATTTTAGGGTTAAGCCCAAAATTTTTGGGTTATGATCCGGAGTTTTTTTCTAGAGTTCTCAAAATCTCTTTTTTGATCAATTTTAATGAAGTTTTGATTTTTTAAAAGTCATTTTAAGCCGGGTTTAGCCGTAACCCTAAAATGATTTACCATTTTTAGATTTATTGTAATTTTCCTAAAAATAAATATTTAAATCTTATAATTTAAATAAACTTTTAATATAATTTTAAGATTTATACTAAAGTTTAATTTTATAGATATAAAATTTTACATTTTAACTTTAAAACTATAAATTTAATATAAATATACTCTTTTAAATTCTTTTTAACAATAACAATTTTTACTTTATACAATCAAAATTAACATTAAAAATATATTTTTTTTAATGAAAAATACAACTTTATTATAATTTTACAGTAGAATTGATACAAAAATATACATTTACACTTCTAAATCTGTAACTTTTTTTACATTTATTATAACAAAACTATGATTTTATACAAAATTACACTCTTAAATACTAAAAATTCAACTTTTATGTTATAAAAAATATAAGATTCCATTATTAAAATAAAAATTTCTATTATTATAATACATTTATTAACATTAAACTAAGTTTTTTTATCTAAAATAATAAAATTTTTAAATATTATAAAACTTTAATCATATATTACAATACAAATCTGTAAATTTCTAATATAAATATGAAAAAACATTAATTTTATACTTAGTTTAACATTTAAAATCTAAATCAATTTCTATTTTTAATGAAAATATCAATATTTATGTATTACTTAATAACATTAATGATCATTTTATTCGAGCAAGGGTTGGGTTTAAAGGTTAACATTTTAAACAATATTCAGGTTTAACAACAAGATGTAAATACATTTACCCCGCCCTCAAGTTTCTTGGGCGGGGTGATGTTTTTATAACTGTTTACTTTAATTTACATTTTTTATTAATTTACAATTGACTAACGTCGAGCAAAGCGGATGTATTAACTTACAATTGACCTACAGAGTAAATATTTTATATTTAAAGTGACTAACGTCGAGCGAAGCGGGTGTATTTATAAACAATTGACCTATAGAGTAAATATTTCATTACAATCTTTAACAAATTTATTAAAATAGGATATAAAATCTATAAACTATTATATTAAATCATATTAAAACATCTAAAATTTTACTACTAAATATAATTTTAAACTAAATTCAATACAAATTTAAACTATATGAATACAAATTAAAACTATATTTATAAAAAACATAGGATTATACTATATTATCATAACAAATTTGAATAAAATCTTTAAATTTTAAACTAAATTTAAGTAACAAATATTCATTTTATACAATTTATACTTAAATATTTAACATTTTTAATATTTACCTTTTATAGAAATCTTCCGTGGAATTTTAAGTAGAATTTTAAAGAAATATAACATTTTAGTTTAGATTTAAAATACTTACATTTTATCTCAATTTTCCATTTTTAGCCTATTGAATTAGGTTAGGACCCTTTCTATAATAATTCTAGGTCTCCTTCACCGTTTTTATGACATTTTTCTATTATTTTGGAGACTCTACCATCTTTTTTAACATATATAACAACCTTAACCCAAAAATAATTAACCAAATTTGGAATATTGAAAATTGACCAATAATATTTATTTTAAACATTAAAAATGATCTTTTTATTGAATAATTAATTTAAATTTCAGAAATATTCAACTTAATAACATTTTTATATTTAACCATTATAAAAAAATTAAAAATACAATTTTAAAACAAAAATTTAGTTTTTTTTTACATATCAACTATTTAAAAACAAATTAACATCTATACTATAGTACCTAAATTTATATAAATCTTTAACTTATACCCTAAAATAATAATGTTAAATTTAAATTTTACCATTTTAAGGTAACTTTTATATATTTTTGATTTATACCTTAATATCATTTATTTGACATTTACCTTTTATGGAAACATTTCGCATAATTTTAAATAAAATTTTAAAGAAACAGAACATTTTAGCCATAATTATTAATTTTTAATCAATTTTTTTAATTTTCTATTTTTAGATTTTAGGGTTAAGCCCAAAATTTTTGGGTTATGATCCGGAGTTTTTTTCTAGAGTTCTCAAAATCTCTTTTTTGATCAATTTTAATGAAGTTTTGATTTTTTAAAAGTCATTTTAAGCCGGGTTTAGCCGTAACCCTAAAATGATTTACCATTTTTAGATTTATTGTAATTTTCCTAAAAATAAATATTTAAATCTTATAATTTAAATAAACTTTTAATATAATTTTAAGATTTATACTAAAGTTTAATTTTATAGATATAAAATTTTACATTTTAACTTTAAAACTATAAATTTAATATAAATATACTCTTTTAAATTCTTTTTAACAATAACAATTTTTACTTTATACAATCAAAATTAACATTAAAAATATATTTTTTTTAATGAAAAATACAACTTTATTATAATTTTACAGTAGAATTGATACAAAAATATACATTTACACTTCTAAATCTGTAACTTTTTTTACATTTATTATAACAAAACTATGATTTTATACAAAATTACACTCTTAAATACTAAAAATTCAACTTTTATGTTATAAAAAATATAAGATTCCATTATTAAAATAAAAATTTCTATTATTATAATACATTTATTAACATTAAACTAAGTTTTTTTATCTAAAATAATAAAATTTTTAAATATTATAAAACTTTAATCATATATTACAATACAAATCTGTAAATTTCTAATATAAATATGAAAAAACATTAATTTTATACTTAGTTTAACATTTAAAATCTAAATCAATTTCTATTTTTAATGAAAATATCAATATTTATGTATTACTTAATAACATTAATGATCATTTTATTCGAGCAAGGGTTGGGTTTAAAGGTTAACATTTTAAACAATATTCAGGTTTAACAACAAGATGTAAATACATTTACCCCGCCCTCAAGTTTCTTGGGCGGGGTGATGTTTTTATAACTGTTTACTTTAATTTACATTTTTTATTAATTTACAATTGACTAACGTCGAGCAAAGCGGATGTATTAACTTACAATTGACCTACAGAGTAAATATTTTATATTTAAAGTGACTAACGTCGAGCGAAGCGGGTGTATTTATAAACAATTGACCTATAGAGTAAATATTTCATTACAATCTTTAACAAATTTATTAAAATAGGATATAAAATCTATAAACTATTATATTAAATCATATTAAAACATCTAAAATTTTACTACTAAATATAATTTTAAACTAAATTCAATACAAATTTAAACTATATGAATACAAATTAAAACTATATTTATAAAAAACATAGGATTATACTATATTATCATAACAAATTTGAATAAAATCTTTAAATTTTAAACTAAATTTAAGTAACAAATATTCATTTTATACAATTTATACTTAAATATTTAACATTTTTAATATTTACCTTTTATAGAAATCTTCCGTGGAATTTTAAGTAGAATTTTAAAGAAATATAACATTTTAGTTTAGATTTAAAATACTTACATTTTATCTCAATTTTCCATTTTTAGCCTATTGAATTAGGTTAGGACCCTTTCTATAATAATTCTAGGTCTCCTTCACCGTTTTTATGACATTTTTCTATTATTTTGGAGACTCTACCATCTTTTTTAACATATATAACAACCTTAACCCAAAAATAATTAACCAAATTTGGAATATTGAAAATTGACCAATAATATTTATTTTAAACATTAAAAATGATCTTTTTATTGAATAATTAATTTAAATTTCAGAAATATTCAACTTAATAACATTTTTATATTTAACCATTATAAAAAAATTAAAAATACAATTTTAAAACAAAAATTTAGTTTTTTTTTACATATCAACTATTTAAAAACAAATTAACATCTATACTATAGTACCTAAATTTATATAAATCTTTAACTTATACCCTAAAATAATAATGTTAAATTTAAATTTTACCATTTTAAGGTAACTTTTATATATTTTTGATTTATACCTTAATATCATTTATTTGACATTTACCTTTTATGGAAACATTTCGCATAATTTTAAATAAAATTTTAAAGAAACAGAACATTTTAGCCATAATTATTAATTTTTAATCAATTTTTTTAATTTTCTATTTTTAGATTTTAGGGTTAAGCCCAAAATTTTTGGGTTATGATCCGGAGTTTTTTTCTAGAGTTCTCAAAATCTCTTTTTTGATCAATTTTAATGAAGTTTTGATTTTTTAAAAGTCATTTTAAGCCGGGTTTAGCCGTAACCCTAAAATGATTTACCATTTTTAGATTTATTGTAATTTTCCTAAAAATAAATATTTAAATCTTATAATTTAAATAAACTTTTAATATAATTTTAAGATTTATACTAAAGTTTAATTTTATAGATATAAAATTTTACATTTTAACTTTAAAACTATAAATTTAATATAAATATACTCTTTTAAATTCTTTTTAACAATAACAATTTTTACTTTATACAATCAAAATTAACATTAAAAATATATTTTTTTTAATGAAAAATACAACTTTATTATAATTTTACAGTAGAATTGATACAAAAATATACATTTACACTTCTAAATCTGTAACTTTTTTTACATTTATTATAACAAAACTATGATTTTATACAAAATTACACTCTTAAATACTAAAAATTCAACTTTTATGTTATAAAAAATATAAGATTCCATTATTAAAATAAAAATTTCTATTATTATAATACATTTATTAACATTAAACTAAGTTTTTTTATCTAAAATAATAAAATTTTTAAATATTATAAAACTTTAATCATATATTACAATACAAATCTGTAAATTTCTAATATAAATATGAAAAAACATTAATTTTATACTTAGTTTAACATTTAAAATCTAAATCAATTTCTATTTTTAATGAAAATATCAATATTTATGTATTACTTAATAACATTAATGATCATTTTATTCGAGCAAGGGTTGGGTTTAAAGGTTAACATTTTAAACAATATTCAGGTTTAACAACAAGATGTAAATACATTTACCCCGCCCTCAAGTTTCTTGGGCGGGGTGATGTTTTTATAACTGTTTACTTTAATTTACATTTTTTATTAATTTACAATTGACTAACGTCGAGCAAAGCGGATGTATTAACTTACAATTGACCTACAGAGTAAATATTTTATATTTAAAGTGACTAACGTCGAGCGAAGAGGGTGTATTTATAAACAATTGACCTATAGAGTAAATATTTCATTACAATCTTTAACAAATTTATTAAAATAGGATATAAAATCTATAAACTATTATATTAAATCATATTAAAACATCTAAAATTTTACTACTAAATATAATTTTAAACTAAATTCAATACAAATTTAAACTATATGAATACAAATTAAAACTATATTTATAAAAAACATAGGATTATACTATATTATCATAACAAATTTGAATAAAATCTTTAAATTTTAAACTAAATTTAAGTAACAAATATTCATTTTATACAATTTATACTTAAATATTTAACATTTTTAATATTTACCTTTTATAGAAATCTTCCGTGGAATTTTAAGTAGAATTTTAAAGAAATATAACATTTTAGTTTAGATTTAAAATACTTACATTTTATCTCAATTTTCCATTTTTAGCCTATTGAATTAGGTTAGGACCCTTTCTATAATAATTCTAGGTCTCCTTCACCGTTTTTATGACATTTTTCTATTATTTTGGAGACTCTACCATCTTTTTTAACATATATAACAACCTTAACCCAAAAATAATTAACCAAATTTGGAATATTGAAAATTGACCAATAATATTTATTTTAAACATTAAAAATGATCTTTTTATTGAATAATTAATTTAAATTTCAGAAATATTCAACTTAATAACATTTTTATATTTAACCATTATAAAAAAATTAAAAATACAATTTTAAAACAAAAATTTAGTTTTTTTTTACATATCAACTATTTAAAAACAAATTAACATCTATACTATAGTACCTAAATTTATATAAATCTTTAACTTATACCCTAAAATAATAATGTTAAATTTAAATTTTACCATTTTAAGGTAACTTTTATATATTTTTGATTTATACCTTAATATCATTTATTTGACATTTACCTTTTATGGAAACATTTCGCATAATTTTAAATAAAATTTTAAAGAAACAGAACATTTTAGCCATAATTATTAATTTTTAATCAATTTTTTTAATTTTCTATTTTTAGATTTTAGGGTTAAGCCCAAAATTTTTGGGTTATGATCCGGAGTTTTTTTCTAGAGTTCTCAAAATCTCTTTTTTGATCAATTTTAATGAAGTTTTGATTTTTTAAAAGTCATTTTAAGCCGGGTTTAGCCGTAACCCTAAAATGATTTACCATTTTTAGATTTATTGTAATTTTCCTAAAAATAAATATTTAAATCTTATAATTTAAATAAACTTTTAATATAATTTTAAGATTTATACTAAAGTTTAATTTTATAGATATAAAATTTTACATTTTAACTTTAAAACTATAAATTTAATATAAATATACTCTTTTAAATTCTTTTTAACAATAACAATTTTTACTTTATACAATCAAAATTAACATTAAAAATATATTTTTTTTAATGAAAAATACAACTTTATTATAATTTTACAGTAGAATTGATACAAAAATATACATTTACACTTCTAAATCTGTAACTTTTTTTACATTTATTATAACAAAACTATGATTTTATACAAAATTACACTCTTAAATACTAAAAATTCAACTTTTATGTTATAAAAAATATAAGATTCCATTATTAAAATAAAAATTTCTATTATTATAATACATTTATTAACATTAAACTAAGTTTTTTTATCTAAAATAATAAAATTTTTAAATATTATAAAACTTTAATCATATATTACAATACAAATCTGTAAATTTCTAATATAAATATGAAAAAACATTAATTTTATACTTAGTTTAACATTTAAAATCTAAATCAATTTCTATTTTTAATGAAAATATCAATATTTATGTATTACTTAATAACATTAATGATCATTTTATTCGAGCAAGGGTTGGGTTTAAAGGTTAACATTTTAAACAATATTCAGGTTTAACAACAAGATGTAAATACATTTACCCCGCCCTCAAGTTTCTTGGGCGGGGTGATGTTTTTATAACTGTTTACTTTAATTTACATTTTTTATTAATTTACAATTGACTAACGTCGAGCAAAGCGGATGTATTAACTTACAATTGACCTACAGAGTAAATATTTTATATTTAAAGTGACTAACGTCGAGCGAAGAGGGTGTATTTATAAACAATTGACCTATAGAGTAAATATTTCATTACAATCTTTAACAAATTTATTAAAATAGGATATAAAATCTATAAACTATTATATTAAATCATATTAAAACATCTAAAATTTTACTACTAAATATAATTTTAAACTAAATTCAATACAAATTTAAACTATATGAATACAAATTAAAACTATATTTATAAAAAACATAGGATTATACTATATTATCATAACAAATTTGAATAAAATCTTTAAATTTTAAACTAAATTTAAGTAACAAATATTCATTTTATACAATTTATACTTAAATATTTAACATTTTTAATATTTACCTTTTATAGAAATCTTCCGTGGAATTTTAAGTAGAATTTTAAAGAAATATAACATTTTAGTTTAGATTTAAAATACTTACATTTTATCTCAATTTTCCATTTTTAGCCTATTGAATTAGGTTAGGACCCTTTCTATAATAATTCTAGGTCTCCTTCACCGTTTTTATGACATTTTTCTATTATTTTGGAGACTCTACCATCTTTTTTAACATATATAACAACCTTAACCCAAAAATAATTAACCAAATTTGGAATATTGAAAATTGACCAATAATATTTATTTTAAACATTAAAAATGATCTTTTTATTGAATAATTAATTTAAATTTCAGAAATATTCAACTTAATAACATTTTTATATTTAACCATTATAAAAAAATTAAAAATACAATTTTAAAACAAAAATTTAGTTTTTTTTTACATATCAACTATTTAAAAACAAATTAACATCTATACTATAGTACCTAAATTTATATAAATCTTTAACTTATACCCTAAAATAATAATGTTAAATTTAAATTTTACCATTTTAAGGTAACTTTTATATATTTTTGATTTATACCTTAATATCATTTATTTGACATTTACCTTTTATGGAAACATTTCGCATAATTTTAAATAAAATTTTAAAGAAACAGAACATTTTAGCCATAATTATTAATTTTTAATCAATTTTTTTAATTTTCTATTTTTAGATTTTAGGGTTAAGCCCAAAATTTTTGGGTTATGATCCGGAGTTTTTTTCTAGAGTTCTCAAAATCTCTTTTTTGATCAATTTTAATGAAGTTTTGATTTTTTAAAAGTCATTTTAAGCCGGGTTTAGCCGTAACCCTAAAATGATTTACCATTTTTAGATTTATTGTAATTTTCCTAAAAATAAATATTTAAATCTTATAATTTAAATAAACTTTTAATATAATTTTAAGATTTATACTAAAGTTTAATTTTATAGATATAAAATTTTACATTTTAACTTTAAAACTATAAATTTAATATAAATATACTCTTTTAAATTCTTTTTAACAATAACAATTTTTACTTTATACAATCAAAATTAACATTAAAAATATATTTTTTTTAATGAAAAATACAACTTTATTATAATTTTACAGTAGAATTGATACAAAAATATACATTTACACTTCTAAATCTGTAACTTTTTTTACATTTATTATAACAAAACTATGATTTTATACAAAATTACACTCTTAAATACTAAAAATTCAACTTTTATGTTATAAAAAATATAAGATTCCATTATTAAAATAAAAATTTCTATTATTATAATACATTTATTAACATTAAACTAAGTTTTTTTATCTAAAATAATAAAATTTTTAAATATTATAAAACTTTAATCATATATTACAATACAAATCTGTAAATTTCTAATATAAATATGAAAAAACATTAATTTTATACTTAGTTTAACATTTAAAATCTAAATCAATTTCTATTTTTAATGAAAATATCAATATTTATGTATTACTTAATAACATTAATGATCATTTTATTCGAGCAAGGGTTGGGTTTAAAGGTTAACATTTTAAACAATATTCAGGTTTAACAACAAGATGTAAATACATTTACCCCGCCCTCAAGTTTCTTGGGCGGGGTGATGTTTTTATAACTGTTTACTTTAATTTACATTTTTTATTAATTTACAATTGACTAACGTCGAGCGAAGCGGATGTATTAACTTACAATTGACCTACAGAGTAAATATTTTATATTTAAAGTGACTAACGTCGAGCGAAGCGGGTGTATTTATAAACAATTGACCTATAGAGTAAATATTTCATTACAATCTTTAACAAATTTATTAAAATAGGATATAAAATCTATAAACTATTATATTAAATCATATTAAAACATCTAAAATTTTACTACTAAATATAATTTTAAACTAAATTCAATACAAATTTAAACTATATGAATACAAATTAAAACTATATTTATAAAAAACATAGGATTATACTATATTATCATAACAAATTTGAATAAAATCTTTAAATTTTAAACTAAATTTAAGTAACAAATATTCATTTTATACAATTTATACTTAAATATTTAACATTTTTAATATTTACCTTTTATAGAAATCTTCCGTGGAATTTTAAGTAGAATTTTAAAGAAATATAACATTTTAGTTTAGATTTAAAATACTTACATTTTATCTCAATTTTCCATTTTTAGCCTATTGAATTAGGTTAGGACCCTTTCTATAATAATTCTAGGTCTCCTTCACCGTTTTTATGACATTTTTCTATTATTTTGGAGACTCTACCATCTTTTTTAACATATATAACAACCTTAACCCAAAAATAATTAACCAAATTTGGAATATTGAAAATTGACCAATAATATTTATTTTAAACATTAAAAATGATCTTTTTATTGAATAATTAATTTAAATTTCAGAAATATTCAACTTAATAACATTTTTATATTTAACCATTATAAAAAAATTAAAAATACAATTTTAAAACAAAAATTTAGTTTTTTTTTACATATCAACTATTTAAAAACAAATTAACATCTATACTATAGTACCTAAATTTATATAAATCTTTAACTTATACCCTAAAATAATAATGTTAAATTTAAATTTTACCATTTTAAGGTAACTTTTATATATTTTTGATTTATACCTTAATATCATTTATTTGACATTTACCTTTTATGGAAACATTTCGCATAATTTTAAATAAAATTTTAAAGAAACAGAACATTTTAGCCATAATTATTAATTTTTAATCAATTTTTTTAATTTTCTATTTTTAGATTTTAGGGTTAAGCCCAAAATTTTTGGGTTATGATCCGGAGTTTTTTTCTAGAGTTCTCAAAATCTCTTTTTTGATCAATTTTAATGAAGTTTTGATTTTTTAAAAGTCATTTTAAGCCGGGTTTAGCCGTAACCCTAAAATGATTTACCATTTTTAGATTTATTGTAATTTTCCTAAAAATAAATATTTAAATCTTATAATTTAAATAAACTTTTAATATAATTTTAAGATTTATACTAAAGTTTAATTTTATAGATATAAAATTTTACATTTTAACTTTAAAACTATAAATTTAATATAAATATACTCTTTTAAATTCTTTTTAACAATAACAATTTTTACTTTATACAATCAAAATTAACATTAAAAATATATTTTTTTTAATGAAAAATACAACTTTATTATAATTTTACAGTAGAATTGATACAAAAATATACATTTACACTTCTAAATCTGTAACTTTTTTTACATTTATTATAACAAAACTATGATTTTATACAAAATTACACTCTTAAATACTAAAAATTCAACTTTTATGTTATAAAAAATATAAGATTCCATTATTAAAATAAAAATTTCTATTATTATAATACATTTATTAACATTAAACTAAGTTTTTTTATCTAAAATAATAAAATTTTTAAATATTATAAAACTTTAATCATATATTACAATACAAATCTGTAAATTTCTAATATAAATATGAAAAAACATTAATTTTATACTTAGTTTAACATTTAAAATCTAAATCAATTTCTATTTTTAATGAAAATATCAATATTTATGTATTACTTAATAACATTAATGATCATTTTATTCGAGCAAGGGTTGGGTTTAAAGGTTAACATTTTAAACAATATTCAGGTTTAACAACAAGATGTAAATACATTTACCCCGCCCTCAAGTTTCTTGGGCGGGGTGATGTTTTTATAACTGTTTACTTTAATTTACATTTTTTATTAATTTACAATTGACTAACGTCGAGCGAAGCGGATGTATTAACTTACAATTGACCTACAGAGTAAATATTTTATATTTAAAGTGACTAACGTCGAGCGAAGCGGGTGTATTTATAAACAATTGACCTATAGAGTAAATATTTCATTACAATCTTTAACAAATTTATTAAAATAGGATATAAAATCTATAAACTATTATATTAAATCATATTAAAACATCTAAAATTTTACTACTAAATATAATTTTAAACTAAATTCAATACAAATTTAAACTATATGAATACAAATTAAAACTATATTTATAAAAAACATAGGATTATACTATATTATCATAACAAATTTGAATAAAATCTTTAAATTTTAAACTAAATTTAAGTAACAAATATTCATTTTATACAATTTATACTTAAATATTTAACATTTTTAATATTTACCTTTTATAGAAATCTTCCGTGGAATTTTAAGTAGAATTTTAAAGAAATATAACATTTTAGTTTAGATTTAAAATACTTACATTTTATCTCAATTTTCCATTTTTAGCCTATTGAATTAGGTTAGGACCCTTTCTATAATAATTCTAGGTCTCCTTCACCGTTTTTATGACATTTTTCTATTATTTTGGAGACTCTACCATCTTTTTTAACATATATAACAACCTTAACCCAAAAATAATTAACCAAATTTGGAATATTGAAAATTGACCAATAATATTTATTTTAAACATTAAAAATGATCTTTTTATTGAATAATTAATTTAAATTTCAGAAATATTCAACTTAATAACATTTTTATATTTAACCATTATAAAAAAATTAAAAATACAATTTTAAAACAAAAATTTAGTTTTTTTTTACATATCAACTATTTAAAAACAAATTAACATCTATACTATAGTACCTAAATTTATATAAATCTTTAACTTATACCCTAAAATAATAATGTTAAATTTAAATTTTACCATTTTAAGGTAACTTTTATATATTTTTGATTTATACCTTAATATCATTTATTTGACATTTACCTTTTATGGAAACATTTCGCATAATTTTAAATAAAATTTTAAAGAAACAGAACATTTTAGCCATAATTATTAATTTTTAATCAATTTTTTTAATTTTCTATTTTTAGATTTTAGGGTTAAGCCCAAAATTTTTGGGTTATGATCCGGAGTTTTTTTCTAGAGTTCTCAAAATCTCTTTTTTGATCAATTTTAATGAAGTTTTGATTTTTTAAAAGTCATTTTAAGCCGGGTTTAGCCGTAACCCTAAAATGATTTACCATTTTTAGATTTATTGTAATTTTCCTAAAAATAAATATTTAAATCTTATAATTTAAATAAACTTTTAATATAATTTTAAGATTTATACTAAAGTTTAATTTTATAGATATAAAATTTTACATTTTAACTTTAAAACTATAAATTTAATATAAATATACTCTTTTAAATTCTTTTTAACAATAACAATTTTTACTTTATACAATCAAAATTAACATTAAAAATATATTTTTTTTAATGAAAAATACAACTTTATTATAATTTTACAGTAGAATTGATACAAAAATATACATTTACACTTCTAAATCTGTAACTTTTTTTACATTTATTATAACAAAACTATGATTTTATACAAAATTACACTCTTAAATACTAAAAATTCAACTTTTATGTTATAAAAAATATAAGATTCCATTATTAAAATAAAAATTTCTATTATTATAATACATTTATTAACATTAAACTAAGTTTTTTTATCTAAAATAATAAAATTTTTAAATATTATAAAACTTTAATCATATATTACAATACAAATCTGTAAATTTCTAATATAAATATGAAAAAACATTAATTTTATACTTAGTTTAACATTTAAAATCTAAATCAATTTCTATTTTTAATGAAAATATCAATATTTATGTATTACTTAATAACATTAATGATCATTTTATTCGAGCAAGGGTTGGGTTTAAAGGTTAACATTTTAAACAATATTCAGGTTTAACAACAAGATGTAAATACATTTACCCCGCCCTCAAGTTTCTTGGGCGGGGTGATGTTTTTATAACTGTTTACTTTAATTTACATTTTTTATTAATTTACAATTGACTAACGTCGAGCGAAGCGGATGTATTAACTTACAATTGACCTACAGAGTAAATATTTTATATTTAAAGTGACTAACGTCGAGCGAAGCGGGTGTATTTATAAACAATTGACCTATAGAGTAAATATTTCATTACAATCTTTAACAAATTTATTAAAATAGGATATAAAATCTATAAACTATTATATTAAATCATATTAAAACATCTAAAATTTTACTACTAAATATAATTTTAAACTAAATTCAATACAAATTTAAACTATATGAATACAAATTAAAACTATATTTATAAAAAACATAGGATTATACTATATTATCATAACAAATTTGAATAAAATCTTTAAATTTTAAACTAAATTTAAGTAACAAATATTCATTTTATACAATTTATACTTAAATATTTAACATTTTTAATATTTACCTTTTATAGAAATCTTCCGTGGAATTTTAAGTAGAATTTTAAAGAAATATAACAT
Organism: Chrysopa pallens; assembly: GCA_020423425.1. Taxonomy (NCBI): domain Eukaryota; kingdom Metazoa; phylum Arthropoda; class Insecta; order Neuroptera; family Chrysopidae; genus Chrysopa; species Chrysopa pallens. The sequence continues at coordinate 4,790,571 of CM035597.1, read as the reverse complement.
TTTAGTTTAGATTTAAAATACTTACATTTTATCTCAATTTTCCATTTTTAGCCTATTGAATTAGGTTAGGACCCTTTCTATAATAATTCTAGGTCTCCTTCACCGTTTTTATGACATTTTTCTATTATTTTGGAGACTCTACCATCTTTTTTAACATATATAACAACCTTAACCCAAAAATAATTAACCAAATTTGGAATATTGAAAATTGACCAATAATATTTATTTTAAACATTAAAAATGATCTTTTTATTGAATAATTAATTTAAATTTCAGAAATATTCAACTTAATAACATTTTTATATTTAACCATTATAAAAAAATTAAAAATACAATTTTAAAACAAAAATTTAGTTTTTTTTTACATATCAACTATTTAAAAACAAATTAACATCTATACTATAGTACCTAAATTTATATAAATCTTTAACTTATACCCTAAAATAATAATGTTAAATTTAAATTTTACCATTTTAAGGTAACTTTTATATATTTTTGATTTATACCTTAATATCATTTATTTGACATTTACCTTTTATGGAAACATTTCGCATAATTTTAAATAAAATTTTAAAGAAACAGAACATTTTAGCCATAATTATTAATTTTTAATCAATTTTTTTAATTTTCTATTTTTAGATTTTAGGGTTAAGCCCAAAATTTTTGGGTTATGATCCGGAGTTTTTTTCTAGAGTTCTCAAAATCTCTTTTTTGATCAATTTTAATGAAGTTTTGATTTTTTAAAAGTCATTTTAAGCCGGGTTTAGCCGTAACCCTAAAATGATTTACCATTTTTAGATTTATTGTAATTTTCCTAAAAATAAATATTTAAATCTTATAATTTAAATAAACTTTTAATATAATTTTAAGATTTATACTAAAGTTTAATTTTATAGATATAAAATTTTACATTTTAACTTTAAAACTATAAATTTAATATAAATATACTCTTTTAAATTCTTTTTAACAATAACAATTTTTACTTTATACAATCAAAATTAACATTAAAAATATATTTTTTTTAATGAAAAATACAACTTTATTATAATTTTACAGTAGAATTGATACAAAAATATACATTTACACTTCTAAATCTGTAACTTTTTTTACATTTATTATAACAAAACTATGATTTTATACAAAATTACACTCTTAAATACTAAAAATTCAACTTTTATGTTATAAAAAATATAAGATTCCATTATTAAAATAAAAATTTCTATTATTATAATACATTTATTAACATTAAACTAAGTTTTTTTATCTAAAATAATAAAATTTTTAAATATTATAAAACTTTAATCATATATTACAATACAAATCTGTAAATTTCTAATATAAATATGAAAAAACATTAATTTTATACTTAGTTTAACATTTAAAATCTAAATCAATTTCTATTTTTAATGAAAATATCAATATTTATGTATTACTTAATAACATTAATGATCATTTTATTCGAGCAAGGGTTGGGTTTAAAGGTTAACATTTTAAACAATATTCAGGTTTAACAACAAGATGTAAATACATTTACCCCGCCCTCAAGTTTCTTGGGCGGGGTGATGTTTTTATAACTGTTTACTTTAATTTACATTTTTTATTAATTTACAATTGACTAACGTCGAGCGAAGCGGATGTATTAACTTACAATTGACCTACAGAGTAAATATTTTATATTTAAAGTGACTAACGTCGAGCGAAGCGGGTGTATTTATAAACAATTGACCTATAGAGTAAATATTTCATTACAATCTTTAACAAATTTATTAAAATAGGATATAAAATCTATAAACTATTATATTAAATCATATTAAAACATCTAAAATTTTACTACTAAATATAATTTTAAACTAAATTCAATACAAATTTAAACTATATGAATACAAATTAAAACTATATTTATAAAAAACATAGGATTATACTATATTATCATAACAAATTTGAATAAAATCTTTAAATTTTAAACTAAATTTAAGTAACAAATATTCATTTTATACAATTTATACTTAAATATTTAACATTTTTAATATTTACCTTTTATAGAAATCTTCCGTGGAATTTTAAGTAGAATTTTAAAGAAATATAACATTTTAGTTTAGATTTAAAATACTTACATTTTATCTCAATTTTCCATTTTTAGCCTATTGAATTAGGTTAGGACCCTTTCTATAATAATTCTAGGTCTCCTTCACCGTTTTTATGACATTTTTCTATTATTTTGGAGACTCTACCATCTTTTTTAACATATATAACAACCTTAACCCAAAAATAATTAACCAAATTTGGAATATTGAAAATTGACCAATAATATTTATTTTAAACATTAAAAATGATCTTTTTATTGAATAATTAATTTAAATTTCAGAAATATTCAACTTAATAACATTTTTATATTTAACCATTATAAAAAAATTAAAAATACAATTTTAAAACAAAAATTTAGTTTTTTTTTACATATCAACTATTTAAAAACAAATTAACATCTATACTATAGTACCTAAATTTATATAAATCTTTAACTTATACCCTAAAATAATAATGTTAAATTTAAATTTTACCATTTTAAGGTAACTTTTATATATTTTTGATTTATACCTTAATATCATTTATTTGACATTTACCTTTTATGGAAACATTTCGCATAATTTTAAATAAAATTTTAAAGAAACAGAACATTTTAGCCATAATTATTAATTTTTAATCAATTTTTTTAATTTTCTATTTTTAGATTTTAGGGTTAAGCCCAAAATTTTTGGGTTATGATCCGGAGTTTTTTTCTAGAGTTCTCAAAATCTCTTTTTTGATCAATTTTAATGAAGTTTTGATTTTTTAAAAGTCATTTTAAGCCGGGTTTAGCCGTAACCCTAAAATGATTTACCATTTTTAGATTTATTGTAATTTTCCTAAAAATAAATATTTAAATCTTATAATTTAAATAAACTTTTAATATAATTTTAAGATTTATACTAAAGTTTAATTTTATAGATATAAAATTTTACATTTTAACTTTAAAACTATAAATTTAATATAAATATACTCTTTTAAATTCTTTTTAACAATAACAATTTTTACTTTATACAATCAAAATTAACATTAAAAATATATTTTTTTTAATGAAAAATACAACTTTATTATAATTTTACAGTAGAATTGATACAAAAATATACATTTACACTTCTAAATCTGTAACTTTTTTTACATTTATTATAACAAAACTATGATTTTATACAAAATTACACTCTTAAATACTAAAAATTCAACTTTTATGTTATAAAAAATATAAGATTCCATTATTAAAATAAAAATTTCTATTATTATAATACATTTATTAACATTAAACTAAGTTTTTTTATCTAAAATAATAAAATTTTTAAATATTATAAAACTTTAATCATATATTACAATACAAATCTGTAAATTTCTAATATAAATATGAAAAAACATTAATTTTATACTTAGTTTAACATTTAAAATCTAAATCAATTTCTATTTTTAATGAAAATATCAATATTTATGTATTACTTAATAACATTAATGATCATTTTATTCGAGCAAGGGTTGGGTTTAAAGGTTAACATTTTAAACAATATTCAGGTTTAACAACAAGATGTAAATACATTTACCCCGCCCTCAAGTTTCTTGGGCGGGGTGATGTTTTTATAACTGTTTACTTTAATTTACATTTTTTATTAATTTACAATTGACTAACGTCGAGCGAAGCGGATGTATTAACTTACAATTGACCTACAGAGTAAATATTTTATATTTAAAGTGACTAACGTCGAGCGAAGCGGGTGTATTTATAAACAATTGACCTATAGAGTAAATATTTCATTACAATCTTTAACAAATTTATTAAAATAGGATATAAAATCTATAAACTATTATATTAAATCATATTAAAACATCTAAAATTTTACTACTAAATATAATTTTAAACTAAATTCAATACAAATTTAAACTATATGAATACAAATTAAAACTATATTTATAAAAAACATAGGATTATACTATATTATCATAACAAATTTGAATAAAATCTTTAAATTTTAAACTAAATTTAAGTAACAAATATTCATTTTATACAATTTATACTTAAATATTTAACATTTTTAATATTTACCTTTTATAGAAATCTTCCGTGGAATTTTAAGTAGAATTTTAAAGAAATATAACATTTTAGTTTAGATTTAAAATACTTACATTTTATCTCAATTTTCCATTTTTAGCCTATTGAATTAGGTTAGGACCCTTTCTATAATAATTCTAGGTCTCCTTCACCGTTTTTATGACATTTTTCTATTATTTTGGAGACTCTACCATCTTTTTTAACATATATAACAACCTTAACCCAAAAATAATTAACCAAATTTGGAATATTGAAAATTGACCAATAATATTTATTTTAAACATTAAAAATGATCTTTTTATTGAATAATTAATTTAAATTTCAGAAATATTCAACTTAATAACATTTTTATATTTAACCATTATAAAAAAATTAAAAATACAATTTTAAAACAAAAATTTAGTTTTTTTTTACATATCAACTATTTAAAAACAAATTAACATCTATACTATAGTACCTAAATTTATATAAATCTTTAACTTATACCCTAAAATAATAATGTTAAATTTAAATTTTACCATTTTAAGGTAACTTTTATATATTTTTGATTTATACCTTAATATCATTTATTTGACATTTACCTTTTATGGAAACATTTCGCATAATTTTAAATAAAATTTTAAAGAAACAGAACATTTTAGCCATAATTATTAATTTTTAATCAATTTTTTTAATTTTCTATTTTTAGATTTTAGGGTTAAGCCCAAAATTTTTGGGTTATGATCCGGAGTTTTTTTCTAGAGTTCTCAAAATCTCTTTTTTGATCAATTTTAATGAAGTTTTGATTTTTTAAAAGTCATTTTAAGCCGGGTTTAGCCGTAACCCTAAAATGATTTACCATTTTTAGATTTATTGTAATTTTCCTAAAAATAAATATTTAAATCTTATAATTTAAATAAACTTTTAATATAATTTTAAGATTTATACTAAAGTTTAATTTTATAGATATAAAATTTTACATTTTAACTTTAAAACTATAAATTTAATATAAATATACTCTTTTAAATTCTTTTTAACAATAACAATTTTTACTTTATACAATCAAAATTAACATTAAAAATATATTTTTTTTAATGAAAAATACAACTTTATTATAATTTTACAGTAGAATTGATACAAAAATATACATTTACACTTCTAAATCTGTAACTTTTTTTACATTTATTATAACAAAACTATGATTTTATACAAAATTACACTCTTAAATACTAAAAATTCAACTTTTATGTTATAAAAAATATAAGATTCCATTATTAAAATAAAAATTTCTATTATTATAATACATTTATTAACATTAAACTAAGTTTTTTTATCTAAAATAATAAAATTTTTAAATATTATAAAACTTTAATCATATATTACAATACAAATCTGTAAATTTCTAATATAAATATGAAAAAACATTAATTTTATACTTAGTTTAACATTTAAAATCTAAATCAATTTCTATTTTTAATGAAAATATCAATATTTATGTATTACTTAATAACATTAATGATCATTTTATTCGAGCAAGGGTTGGGTTTAAAGGTTAACATTTTAAACAATATTCAGGTTTAACAACAAGATGTAAATACATTTACCCCGCCCTCAAGTTTCTTGGGCGGGGTGATGTTTTTATAACTGTTTACTTTAATTTACATTTTTTATTAATTTACAATTGACTAACGTCGAGCGAAGCGGATGTATTAACTTACAATTGACCTACAGAGTAAATATTTTATATTTAAAGTGACTAACGTCGAGCGAAGCGGGTGTATTTATAAACAATTGACCTATAGAGTAAATATTTCATTACAATCTTTAACAAATTTATTAAAATAGGATATAAAATCTATAAACTATTATATTAAATCATATTAAAACATCTAAAATTTTACTACTAAATATAATTTTAAACTAAATTCAATACAAATTTAAACTATATGAATACAAATTAAAACTATATTTATAAAAAACATAGGATTATACTATATTATCATAACAAATTTGAATAAAATCTTTAAATTTTAAACTAAATTTAAGTAACAAATATTCATTTTATACAATTTATACTTAAATATTTAACATTTTTAATATTTACCTTTTATAGAAATCTTCCGTGGAATTTTAAGTAGAATTTTAAAGAAATATAACATTTTAGTTTAGATTTAAAATACTTACATTTTATCTCAATTTTCCATTTTTAGCCTATTGAATTAGGTTAGGACCCTTTCTATAATAATTCTAGGTCTCCTTCACCGTTTTTATGACATTTTTCTATTATTTTGGAGACTCTACCATCTTTTTTAACATATATAACAACCTTAACCCAAAAATAATTAACCAAATTTGGAATATTGAAAATTGACCAATAATATTTATTTTAAACATTAAAAATGATCTTTTTATTGAATAATTAATTTAAATTTCAGAAATATTCAACTTAATAACATTTTTATATTTAACCATTATAAAAAAATTAAAAATACAATTTTAAAACAAAAATTTAGTTTTTTTTTACATATCAACTATTTAAAAACAAATTAACATCTATACTATAGTACCTAAATTTATATAAATCTTTAACTTATACCCTAAAATAATAATGTTAAATTTAAATTTTACCATTTTAAGGTAACTTTTATATATTTTTGATTTATACCTTAATATCATTTATTTGACATTTACCTTTTATGGAAACATTTCGCATAATTTTAAATAAAATTTTAAAGAAACAGAACATTTTAGCCATAATTATTAATTTTTAATCAATTTTTTTAATTTTCTATTTTTAGATTTTAGGGTTAAGCCCAAAATTTTTGGGTTATGATCCGGAGTTTTTTTCTAGAGTTCTCAAAATCTCTTTTTTGATCAATTTTAATGAAGTTTTGATTTTTTAAAAGTCATTTTAAGCCGGGTTTAGCCGTAACCCTAAAATGATTTACCATTTTTAGATTTATTGTAATTTTCCTAAAAATAAATATTTAAATCTTATAATTTAAATAAACTTTTAATATAATTTTAAGATTTATACTAAAGTTTAATTTTATAGATATAAAATTTTACATTTTAACTTTAAAACTATAAATTTAATATAAATATACTCTTTTAAATTCTTTTTAACAATAACAATTTTTACTTTATACAATCAAAATTAACATTAAAAATATATTTTTTTTAATGAAAAATACAACTTTATTATAATTTTACAGTAGAATTGATACAAAAATATACATTTACACTTCTAAATCTGTAACTTTTTTTACATTTATTATAACAAAACTATGATTTTATACAAAATTACACTCTTAAATACTAAAAATTCAACTTTTATGTTATAAAAAATATAAGATTCCATTATTAAAATAAAAATTTCTATTATTATAATACATTTATTAACATTAAACTAAGTTTTTTTATCTAAAATAATAAAATTTTTAAATATTATAAAACTTTAATCATATATTACAATACAAATCTGTAAATTTCTAATATAAATATGAAAAAACATTAATTTTATACTTAGTTTAACATTTAAAATCTAAATCAATTTCTATTTTTAATGAAAATATCAATATTTATGTATTACTTAATAACATTAATGATCATTTTATTCGAGCAAGGGTTGGGTTTAAAGGTTAACATTTTAAACAATATTCAGGTTTAACAACAAGATGTAAATACATTTACCCCGCCCTCAAGTTTCTTGGGCGGGGTGATGTTTTTATAACTGTTTACTTTAATTTACATTTTTTATTAATTTACAATTGACTAACGTCGAGCAAAGCGGATGTATTAACTTACAATTGACCTACAGAGTAAATATTTTATATTTAAAGTGACTAACGTCGAGCGAAGAGGGTGTATTTATAAACAATTGACCTATAGAGTAAATATTTCATTACAATCTTTAACAAATTTATTAAAATAGGATATAAAATCTATAAACTATTATATTAAATCATATTAAAACATCTAAAATTTTACTACTAAATATAATTTTAAACTAAATTCAATACAAATTTAAACTATATGAATACAAATTAAAACTATATTTATAAAAAACATAGGATTATACTATATTATCATAACAAATTTGAATAAAATCTTTAAATTTTAAACTAAATTTAAGTAACAAATATTCATTTTATACAATTTATACTTAAATATTTAACATTTTTAATATTTACCTTTTATAGAAATCTTCCGTGGAATTTTAAGTAGAATTTTAAAGAAATATAACATTTTAGTTTAGATTTAAAATACTTACATTTTATCTCAATTTTCCATTTTTAGCCTATTGAATTAGGTTAGGACCCTTTCTATAATAATTCTAGGTCTCCTTCACCGTTTTTATGACATTTTTCTATTATTTTGGAGACTCTACCATCTTTTTTAACATATATAACAACCTTAACCCAAAAATAATTAACCAAATTTGGAATATTGAAAATTGACCAATAATATTTATTTTAAACATTAAAAATGATCTTTTTATTGAATAATTAATTTAAATTTCAGAAATATTCAACTTAATAACATTTTTATATTTAACCATTATAAAAAAATTAAAAATACAATTTTAAAACAAAAATTTAGTTTTTTTTTACATATCAACTATTTAAAAACAAATTAACATCTATACTATAGTACCTAAATTTATATAAATCTTTAACTTATACCCTAAAATAATAATGTTAAATTTAAATTTTACCATTTTAAGGTAACTTTTATATATTTTTGATTTATACCTTAATATCATTTATTTGACATTTACCTTTTATGGAAACATTTCGCATAATTTTAAATAAAATTTTAAAGAAACAGAACATTTTAGCCATAATTATTAATTTTTAATCAATTTTTTTAATTTTCTATTTTTAGATTTTAGGGTTAAGCCCAAAATTTTTGGGTTATGATCCGGAGTTTTTTTCTAGAGTTCTCAAAATCTCTTTTTTGATCAATTTTAATGAAGTTTTGATTTTTTAAAAGTCATTTTAAGCCGGGTTTAGCCGTAACCCTAAAATGATTTACCATTTTTAGATTTATTGTAATTTTCCTAAAAATAAATATTTAAATCTTATAATTTAAATAAACTTTTAATATAATTTTAAGATTTATACTAAAGTTTAATTTTATAGATATAAAATTTTACATTTTAACTTTAAAACTATAAATTTAATATAAATATACTCTTTTAAATTCTTTTTAACAATAACAATTTTTACTTTATACAATCAAAATTAACATTAAAAATATATTTTTTTTAATGAAAAATACAACTTTATTATAATTTTACAGTAGAATTGATACAAAAATATACATTTACACTTCTAAATCTGTAACTTTTTTTACATTTATTATAACAAAACTATGATTTTATACAAAATTACACTCTTAAATACTAAAAATTCAACTTTTATGTTATAAAAAATATAAGATTCCATTATTAAAATAAAAATTTCTATTATTATAATACATTTATTAACATTAAACTAAGTTTTTTTATCTAAAATAATAAAATTTTTAAATATTATAAAACTTTAATCATATATTACAATACAAATCTGTAAATTTCTAATATAAATATGAAAAAACATTAATTTTATACTTAGTTTAACATTTAAAATCTAAATCAATTTCTATTTTTAATGAAAATATCAATATTTATGTATTACTTAATAACATTAATGATCATTTTATTCGAGCAAGGGTTGGGTTTAAAGGTTAACATTTTAAACAATATTCAGGTTTAACAACAAGATGTAAATACATTTACCCCGCCCTCAAGTTTCTTGGGCGGGGTGATGTTTTTATAACTGTTTACTTTAATTTACATTTTTTATTAATTTACAATTGACTAACGTCGAGCGAAGCGGATGTATTAACTTACAATTGACCTACAGAGTAAATATTTTATATTTAAAGTGACTAACGTCGAGCGAAGCGGGTGTATTTATAAACAATTGACCTATAGAGTAAATATTTCATTACAATCTTTAACAAATTTATTAAAATAGGATATAAAATCTATAAACTATTATATTAAATCATATTAAAACATCTAAAATTTTACTACTAAATATAATTTTAAACTAAATTCAATACAAATTTAAACTATATGAATACAAATTAAAACTATATTTATAAAAAACATAGGATTATACTATATTATCATAACAAATTTGAATAAAATCTTTAAATTTTAAACTAAATTTAAGTAACAAATATTCATTTTATACAATTTATACTTAAATATTTAACATTTTTAATATTTACCTTTTATAGAAATCTTCCGTGGAATTTTAAGTAGAATTTTAAAGAAATATAACATTTTAGTTTAGATTTAAAATACTTACATTTTATCTCAATTTTCCATTTTTAGCCTATTGAATTAGGTTAGGACCCTTTCTATAATAATTCTAGGTCTCCTTCACCGTTTTTATGACATTTTTCTATTATTTTGGAGACTCTACCATCTTTTTTAACATATATAACAACCTTAACCCAAAAATAATTAACCAAATTTGGAATATTGAAAATTGACCAATAATATTTATTTTAAACATTAAAAATGATCTTTTTATTGAATAATTAATTTAAATTTCAGAAATATTCAACTTAATAACATTTTTATATTTAACCATTATAAAAAAATTAAAAATACAATTTTAAAACAAAAATTTAGTTTTTTTTTACATATCAACTATTTAAAAACAAATTAACATCTATACTATAGTACCTAAATTTATATAAATCTTTAACTTATACCCTAAAATAATAATGTTAAATTTAAATTTTACCATTTTAAGGTAACTTTTATATATTTTTGATTTATACCTTAATATCATTTATTTGACATTTACCTTTTATGGAAACATTTCGCATAATTTTAAATAAAATTTTAAAGAAACAGAACATTTTAGCCATAATTATTAATTTTTAATCAATTTTTTTAATTTTCTATTTTTAGATTTTAGGGTTAAGCCCAAAATTTTTGGGTTATGATCCGGAGTTTTTTTCTAGAGTTCTCAAAATCTCTTTTTTGATCAATTTTAATGAAGTTTTGATTTTTTAAAAGTCATTTTAAGCCGGGTTTAGCCGTAACCCTAAAATGATTTACCATTTTTAGATTTATTGTAATTTTCCTAAAAATAAATATTTAAATCTTATAATTTAAATAAACTTTTAATATAATTTTAAGATTTATACTAAAGTTTAATTTTATAGATATAAAATTTTACATTTTAACTTTAAAACTATAAATTTAATATAAATATACTCTTTTAAATTCTTTTTAACAATAACAATTTTTACTTTATACAATCAAAATTAACATTAAAAATATATTTTTTTTAATGAAAAATACAACTTTATTATAATTTTACAGTAGAATTGATACAAAAATATACATTTACACTTCTAAATCTGTAACTTTTTTTACATTTATTATAACAAAACTATGATTTTATACAAAATTACACTCTTAAATACTAAAAATTCAACTTTTATGTTATAAAAAATATAAGATTCCATTATTAAAATAAAAATTTCTATTATTATAATACATTTATTAACATTAAACTAAGTTTTTTTATCTAAAATAATAAAATTTTTAAATATTATAAAACTTTAATCATATATTACAATACAAATCTGTAAATTTCTAATATAAATATGAAAAAACATTAATTTTATACTTAGTTTAACATTTAAAATCTAAATCAATTTCTATTTTTAATGAAAATATCAATATTTATGTATTACTTAATAACATTAATGATCATTTTATTCGAGCAAGGGTTGGGTTTAAAGGTTAACATTTTAAACAATATTCAGGTTTAACAACAAGATGTAAATACATTTACCCCGCCCTCAAGTTTCTTGGGCGGGGTGATGTTTTTATAACTGTTTACTTTAATTTACATTTTTTATTAATTTACAATTGACTAACGTCGAGCGAAGCGGATGTATTAACTTACAATTGACCTACAGAGTAAATATTTTATATTTAAAGTGACTAACGTCGAGCGAAGCGGGTGTATTTATAAACAATTGACCTATAGAGTAAATATTTCATTACAATCTTTAACAAATTTATTAAAATAGGATATAAAATCTATAAACTATTATATTAAATCATATTAAAACATCTAAAATTTTACTACTAAATATAATTTTAAACTAAATTCAATACAAATTTAAACTATATGAATACAAATTAAAACTATATTTATAAAAAACATAGGATTATACTATATTATCATAACAAATTTGAATAAAATCTTTAAATTTTAAACTAAATTTAAGTAACAAATATTCATTTTATACAATTTATACTTAAATATTTAACATTTTTAATATTTACCTTTTATAGAAATCTTCCGTGGAATTTTAAGTAGAATTTTAAAGAAATATAACATTTTAGTTTAGATTTAAAATACTTACATTTTATCTCAATTTTCCATTTTTAGCCTATTGAATTAGGTTAGGACCCTTTCTATAATAATTCTAGGTCTCCTTCACCGTTTTTATGACATTTTTCTATTATTTTGGAGACTCTACCATCTTTTTTAACATATATAACAACCTTAACCCAAAAATAATTAACCAAATTTGGAATATTGAAAATTGACCAATAATATTTATTTTAAACATTAAAAATGATCTTTTTATTGAATAATTAATTTAAATTTCAGAAATATTCAACTTAATAACATTTTTATATTTAACCATTATAAAAAAATTAAAAATACAATTTTAAAACAAAAATTTAGTTTTTTTTTACATATCAACTATTTAAAAACAAATTAACATCTATACTATAGTACCTAAATTTATATAAATCTTTAACTTATACCCTAAAATAATAATGTTAAATTTAAATTTTACCATTTTAAGGTAACTTTTATATATTTTTGATTTATACCTTAATATCATTTATTTGACATTTACCTTTTATGGAAACATTTCGCATAATTTTAAATAAAATTTTAAAGAAACAGAACATTTTAGCCATAATTATTAATTTTTAATCAATTTTTTTAATTTTCTATTTTTAGATTTTAGGGTTAAGCCCAAAATTTTTGGGTTATGATCCGGAGTTTTTTTCTAGAGTTCTCAAAATCTCTTTTTTGATCAATTTTAATGAAGTTTTGATTTTTTAAAAGTCATTTTAAGCCGGGTTTAGCCGTAACCCTAAAATGATTTACCATTTTTAGATTTATTGTAATTTTCCTAAAAATAAATATTTAAATCTTATAATTTAAATAAACTTTTAATATAATTTTAAGATTTATACTAAAGTTTAATTTTATAGATATAAAATTTTACATTTTAACTTTAAAACTATAAATTTAATATAAATATACTCTTTTAAATTCTTTTTAACAATAACAATTTTTACTTTATACAATCAAAATTAACATTAAAAATATATTTTTTTTAATGAAAAATACAACTTTATTATAATTTTACAGTAGAATTGATACAAAAATATACATTTACACTTCTAAATCTGTAACTTTTTTTACATTTATTATAACAAAACTATGATTTTATACAAAATTACACTCTTAAATACTAAAAATTCAACTTTTATGTTATAAAAAATATAAGATTCCATTATTAAAATAAAAATTTCTATTATTATAATACATTTATTAACATTAAACTAAGTTTTTTTATCTAAAATAATAAAATTTTTAAATATTATAAAACTTTAATCATATATTACAATACAAATCTGTAAATTTCTAATATAAATATGAAAAAACATTAATTTTATACTTAGTTTAACATTTAAAATCTAAATCAATTTCTATTTTTAATGAAAATATCAATATTTATGTATTACTTAATAACATTAATGATCATTTTATTCGAGCAAGGGTTGGGTTTAAAGGTTAACATTTTAAACAATATTCAGGTTTAACAACAAGATGTAAATACATTTACCCCGCCCTCAAGTTTCTTGGGCGGGGTGATGTTTTTATAACTGTTTACTTTAATTTACATTTTTTATTAATTTACAATTGACTAACGTCGAGCGAAGCGGATGTATTAACTTACAATTGACCTACAGAGTAAATATTTTATATTTAAAGTGACTAACGTCGAGCGAAGCGGGTGTATTTATAAACAATTGACCTATAGAGTAAATATTTCATTACAATCTTTAACAAATTTATTAAAATAGGATATAAAATCTATAAACTATTATATTAAATCATATTAAAACATCTAAAATTTTACTACTAAATATAATTTTAAACTAAATTCAATACAAATTTAAACTATATGAATACAAATTAAAACTATATTTATAAAAAACATAGGATTATACTATATTATCATAACAAATTTGAATAAAATCTTTAAATTTTAAACTAAATTTAAGTAACAAATATTCATTTTATACAATTTATACTTAAATATTTAACATTTTTAATATTTACCTTTTATAGAAATCTTCCGTGGAATTTTAAGTAGAATTTTAAAGAAATATAACATTTTAGTTTAGATTTAAAATACTTACATTTTATCTCAATTTTCCATTTTTAGCCTATTGAATTAGGTTAGGACCCTTTCTATAATAATTCTAGGTCTCCTTCACCGTTTTTATGACATTTTTCTATTATTTTGGAGACTCTACCATCTTTTTTAACATATATAACAACCTTAACCCAAAAATAATTAACCAAATTTGGAATATTGAAAATTGACCAATAATATTTATTTTAAACATTAAAAATGATCTTTTTATTGAATAATTAATTTAAATTTCAGAAATATTCAACTTAATAACATTTTTATATTTAACCATTATAAAAAAATTAAAAATACAATTTTAAAACAAAAATTTAGTTTTTTTTTACATATCAACTATTTAAAAACAAATTAACATCTATACTATAGTACCTAAATTTATATAAATCTTTAACTTATACCCTAAAATAATAATGTTAAATTTAAATTTTACCATTTTAAGGTAACTTTTATATATTTTTGATTTATACCTTAATATCATTTATTTGACATTTACCTTTTATGGAAACATTTCGCATAATTTTAAATAAAATTTTAAAGAAACAGAACATTTTAGCCATAATTATTAATTTTTAATCAATTTTTTTAATTTTCTATTTTTAGATTTTAGGGTTAAGCCCAAAATTTTTGGGTTATGATCCGGAGTTTTTTTCTAGAGTTCTCAAAATCTCTTTTTTGATCAATTTTAATGAAGTTTTGATTTTTTAAAAGTCATTTTAAGCCGGGTTTAGCCGTAACCCTAAAATGATTTACCATTTTTAGATTTATTGTAATTTTCCTAAAAATAAATATTTAAATCTTATAATTTAAATAAACTTTTAATATAATTTTAAGATTTATACTAAAGTTTAATTTTATAGATATAAAATTTTACATTTTAACTTTAAAACTATAAATTTAATATAAATATACTCTTTTAAATTCTTTTTAACAATAACAATTTTTACTTTATACAATCAAAATTAACATTAAAAATATATTTTTTTTAATGAAAAATACAACTTTATTATAATTTTACAGTAGAATTGATACAAAAATATACATTTACACTTCTAAATCTGTAACTTTTTTTACATTTATTATAACAAAACTATGATTTTATACAAAATTACACTCTTAAATACTAAAAATTCAACTTTTATGTTATAAAAAATATAAGATTCCATTATTAAAATAAAAATTTCTATTATTATAATACATTTATTAACATTAAACTAAGTTTTTTTATCTAAAATAATAAAATTTTTAAATATTATAAAACTTTAATCATATATTACAATACAAATCTGTAAATTTCTAATATAAATATGAAAAAACATTAATTTTATACTTAGTTTAACATTTAAAATCTAAATCAATTTCTATTTTTAATGAAAATATCAATATTTATGTATTACTTAATAACATTAATGATCATTTTATTCGAGCAAGGGTTGGGTTTAAAGGTTAACATTTTAAACAATATTCAGGTTTAACAACAAGATGTAAATACATTTACCCCGCCCTCAAGTTTCTTGGGCGGGGTGATGTTTTTATAACTGTTTACTTTAATTTACATTTTTTATTAATTTACAATTGACTAACGTCGAGCGAAGCGGATGTATTAACTTACAATTGACCTACAGAGTAAATATTTTATATTTAAAGTGACTAACGTCGAGCGAAGCGGGTGTATTTATAAACAATTGACCTATAGAGTAAATATTTCATTACAATCTTTAACAAATTTATTAAAATAGGATATAAAATCTATAAACTATTATATTAAATCATATTAAAACATCTAAAATTTTACTACTAAATATAATTTTAAACTAAATTCAATACAAATTTAAACTATATGAATACAAATTAAAACTATATTTATAAAAAACATAGGATTATACTATATTATCATAACAAATTTGAATAAAATCTTTAAATTTTAAACTAAATTTAAGTAACAAATATTCATTTTATACAATTTATACTTAAATATTTAACATTTTTAATATTTACCTTTTATAGAAATCTTCCGTGGAATTTTAAGTAGAATTTTAAAGAAATATAACATTTTAGTTTAGATTTAAAATACTTACATTTTATCTCAATTTTCCATTTTTAGCCTATTGAATTAGGTTAGGACCCTTTCTATAATAATTCTAGGTCTCCTTCACCGTTTTTATGACATTTTTCTATTATTTTGGAGACTCTACCATCTTTTTTAACATATATAACAACCTTAACCCAAAAATAATTAACCAAATTTGGAATATTGAAAATTGACCAATAATATTTATTTTAAACATTAAAAATGATCTTTTTATTGAATAATTAATTTAAATTTCAGAAATATTCAACTTAATAACATTTTTATATTTAACCATTATAAAAAAATTAAAAATACAATTTTAAAACAAAAATTTAGTTTTTTTTTACATATCAACTATTTAAAAACAAATTAACATCTATACTATAGTACCTAAATTTATATAAATCTTTAACTTATACCCTAAAATAATAATGTTAAATTTAAATTTTACCATTTTAAGGTAACTTTTATATATTTTTGATTTATACCTTAATATCATTTATTTGACATTTACCTTTTATGGAAACATTTCGCATAATTTTAAATAAAATTTTAAAGAAACAGAACATTTTAGCCATAATTATTAATTTTTAATCAATTTTTTTAATTTTCTATTTTTAGATTTTAGGGTTAAGCCCAAAATTTTTGGGTTATGATCCGGAGTTTTTTTCTAGAGTTCTCAAAATCTCTTTTTTGATCAATTTTAATGAAGTTTTGATTTTTTAAAAGTCATTTTAAGCCGGGTTTAGCCGTAACCCTAAAATGATTTACCATTTTTAGATTTATTGTAATTTTCCTAAAAATAAATATTTAAATCTTATAATTTAAATAAACTTTTAATATAATTTTAAGATTTATACTAAAGTTTAATTTTATAGATATAAAATTTTACATTTTAACTTTAAAACTATAAATTTAATATAAATATACTCTTTTAAATTCTTTTTAACAATAACAATTTTTACTTTATACAATCAAAATTAACATTAAAAATATATTTTTTTTAATGAAAAATACAACTTTATTATAATTTTACAGTAGAATTGATACAAAAATATACATTTACACTTCTAAATCTGTAACTTTTTTTACATTTATTATAACAAAACTATGATTTTATACAAAATTACACTCTTAAATACTAAAAATTCAACTTTTATGTTATAAAAAATATAAGATTCCATTATTAAAATAAAAATTTCTATTATTATAATACATTTATTAACATTAAACTAAGTTTTTTTATCTAAAATAATAAAATTTTTAAATATTATAAAACTTTAATCATATATTACAATACAAATCTGTAAATTTCTAATATAAATATGAAAAAACATTAATTTTATACTTAGTTTAACATTTAAAATCTAAATCAATTTCTATTTTTAATGAAAATATCAATATTTATGTATTACTTAATAACATTAATGATCATTTTATTCGAGCAAGGGTTGGGTTTAAAGGTTAACATTTTAAACAATATTCAGGTTTAACAACAAGATGTAAATACATTTACCCCGCCCTCAAGTTTCTTGGGCGGGGTGATGTTTTTATAACTGTTTACTTTAATTTACATTTTTTATTAATTTACAATTGACTAACGTCGAGCGAAGCGGATGTATTAACTTACAATTGACCTACAGAGTAAATATTTTATATTTAAAGTGACTAACGTCGAGCGAAGCGGGTGTATTTATAAACAATTGACCTATAGAGTAAATATTTCATTACAATCTTTAACAAATTTATTAAAATAGGATATAAAATCTATAAACTATTATATTAAATCATATTAAAACATCTAAAATTTTACTACTAAATATAATTTTAAACTAAATTCAATACAAATTTAAACTATATGAATACAAATTAAAACTATATTTATAAAAAACATAGGATTATACTATATTATCATAACAAATTTGAATAAAATCTTTAAATTTTAAACTAAATTTAAGTAACAAATATTCATTTTATACAATTTATACTTAAATATTTAACATTTTTAATATTTACCTTTTATAGAAATCTTCCGTGGAATTTTAAGTAGAATTTTAAAGAAATATAACATTTTAGTTTAGATTTAAAATACTTACATTTTATCTCAATTTTCCATTTTTAGCCTATTGAATTAGGTTAGGACCCTTTCTATAATAATTCTAGGTCTCCTTCACCGTTTTTATGACATTTTTCTATTATTTTGGAGACTCTACCATCTTTTTTAACATATATAACAACCTTAACCCAAAAATAATTAACCAAATTTGGAATATTGAAAATTGACCAATAATATTTATTTTAAACATTAAAAATGATCTTTTTATTGAATAATTAATTTAAATTTCAGAAATATTCAACTTAATAACATTTTTATATTTAACCATTATAAAAAAATTAAAAATACAATTTTAAAACAAAAATTTAGTTTTTTTTTACATATCAACTATTTAAAAACAAATTAACATCTATACTATAGTACCTAAATTTATATAAATCTTTAACTTATACCCTAAAATAATAATGTTAAATTTAAATTTTACCATTTTAAGGTAACTTTTATATATTTTTGATTTATACCTTAATATCATTTATTTGACATTTACCTTTTATGGAAACATTTCGCATAATTTTAAATAAAATTTTAAAGAAACAGAACATTTTAGCCATAATTATTAATTTTTAATCAATTTTTTTAATTTTCTATTTTTAGATTTTAGGGTTAAGCCCAAAATTTTTGGGTTATGATCCGGAGTTTTTTTCTAGAGTTCTCAAAATCTCTTTTTTGATCAATTTTAATGAAGTTTTGATTTTTTAAAAGTCATTTTAAGCCGGGTTTAGCCGTAACCCTAAAATGATTTACCATTTTTAGATTTATTGTAATTTTCCTAAAAATAAATATTTAAATCTTATAATTTAAATAAACTTTTAATATAATTTTAAGATTTATACTAAAGTTTAATTTTATAGATATAAAATTTTACATTTTAACTTTAAAACTATAAATTTAATATAAATATACTCTTTTAAATTCTTTTTAACAATAACAATTTTTACTTTATACAATCAAAATTAACATTAAAAATATATTTTTTTTAATGAAAAATACAACTTTATTATAATTTTACAGTAGAATTGATACAAAAATATACATTTACACTTCTAAATCTGTAACTTTTTTTACATTTATTATAACAAAACTATGATTTTATACAAAATTACACTCTTAAATACTAAAAATTCAACTTTTATGTTATAAAAAATATAAGATTCCATTATTAAAATAAAAATTTCTATTATTATAATACATTTATTAACATTAAACTAAGTTTTTTTATCTAAAATAATAAAATTTTTAAATATTATAAAACTTTAATCATATATTACAATACAAATCTGTAAATTTCTAATATAAATATGAAAAAACATTAATTTTATACTTAGTTTAACATTTAAAATCTAAATCAATTTCTATTTTTAATGAAAATATCAATATTTATGTATTACTTAATAACATTAATGATCATTTTATTCGAGCAAGGGTTGGGTTTAAAGGTTAACATTTTAAACAATATTCAGGTTTAACAACAAGATGTAAATACATTTACCCCGCCCTCAAGTTTCTTGGGCGGGGTGATGTTTTTATAACTGTTTACTTTAATTTACATTTTTTATTAATTTACAATTGACTAACGTCGAGCGAAGCGGATGTATTAACTTACAATTGACCTACAGAGTAAATATTTTATATTTAAAGTGACTAACGTCGAGCGAAGCGGGTGTATTTATAAACAATTGACCTATAGAGTAAATATTTCATTACAATCTTTAACAAATTTATTAAAATAGGATATAAAATCTATAAACTATTATATTAAATCATATTAAAACATCTAAAATTTTACTACTAAATATAATTTTAAACTAAATTCAATACAAATTTAAACTATATGAATACAAATTAAAACTATATTTATAAAAAACATAGGATTATACTATATTATCATAACAAATTTGAATAAAATCTTTAAATTTTAAACTAAATTTAAGTAACAAATATTCATTTTATACAATTTATACTTAAATATTTAACATTTTTAATATTTACCTTTTATAGAAATCTTCCGTGGAATTTTAAGTAGAATTTTAAAGAAATATAACATTTTAGTTTAGATTTAAAATACTTACATTTTATCTCAATTTTCCATTTTTAGCCTATTGAATTAGGTTAGGACCCTTTCTATAATAATTCTAGGTCTCCTTCACCGTTTTTATGACATTTTTCTATTATTTTGGAGACTCTACCATCTTTTTTAACATATATAACAACCTTAACCCAAAAATAATTAACCAAATTTGGAATATTGAAAATTGACCAATAATATTTATTTTAAACATTAAAAATGATCTTTTTATTGAATAATTAATTTAAATTTCAGAAATATTCAACTTAATAACATTTTTATATTTAACCATTATAAAAAAATTAAAAATACAATTTTAAAACAAAAATTTAGTTTTTTTTTACATATCAACTATTTAAAAACAAATTAACATCTATACTATAGTACCTAAATTTATATAAATCTTTAACTTATACCCTAAAATAATAATGTTAAATTTAAATTTTACCATTTTAAGGTAACTTTTATATATTTTTGATTTATACCTTAATATCATTTATTTGACATTTACCTTTTATGGAAACATTTCGCATAATTTTAAATAAAATTTTAAAGAAACAGAACATTTTAGCCATAATTATTAATTTTTAATCAATTTTTTTAATTTTCTATTTTTAGATTTTAGGGTTAAGCCCAAAATTTTTGGGTTATGATCCGGAGTTTTTTTCTAGAGTTCTCAAAATCTCTTTTTTGATCAATTTTAATGAAGTTTTGATTTTTTAAAAGTCATTTTAAGCCGGGTTTAGCCGTAACCCTAAAATGATTTACCATTTTTAGATTTATTGTAATTTTCCTAAAAATAAATATTTAAATCTTATAATTTAAATAAACTTTTAATATAATTTTAAGATTTATACTAAAGTTTAATTTTATAGATATAAAATTTTACATTTTAACTTTAAAACTATAAATTTAATATAAATATACTCTTTTTAATTCTTTTTAACAATAACAATTTTTACTTTATACAATCAAAATTAACATTAAAAATATATTTTTTTAATGAAAAATACAACTTTATTATAATTTTACAGTAGAATTGATCCAAAAATATACATTTACACTTCTAAATCTGTAACTTTTTTTACATTTATTATAACAAAACTATGATTTTATACAAAATTACACTCTTAAATACTAAAAATTCAACTTTTATGTTATAAAAAATATAAGATTCCATTATTAAAATAAAAATTTCTATTATTATAATACATTTATTAACATTAAACTAAGTTTTTTTATCTAAAATAATAAAATTTTTAAATATTATAAAACTTTAATCATATATTACAATACAAATCTGTAAATTTCTAATATAAATATGAAAAAACATTAATTTTATACTTAGTTTAACATTTAAAATCTAAATCAATTTCTATTTTTAATGAAAATATCAATATTTATGTATTACTTAATAACATTAATGATCATTTTATTCGAGCAAGGGTTGGGTTTAAAGGTTAACATTTTAAACAATATTCAGGTTTAACAACAAGATGTAAATACATTTACCCCGCCCTCAAGTTTCTTGGGCGGGGTGATGTTTTTATAACTGTTTACTTTAATTTACATTTTTTATTAATTTACAATTGACTAACGTCGAGCGAAGCGGATGTATTAACTTACAATTGACCTACAGAGTAAATATTTTATATTTAAAGTGACTAACGTCGAGCGAAGCGGGTGTATTTATAAACAATTGACCTATAGAGTAAATATTTCATTACAATCTTTAACAAATTTATTAAAATAGGATATAAAATCTATAAACTATTATATTAAATCATATTAAAACATCTAAAATTTTACTACTAAATATAATTTTAAACTAAATTCAATACAAATTTAAACTATATGAATACAAATTAAAACTATATTTATAAAAAACATAGGATTATACTATATTATCATAACAAATTTGAATAAAATCTTTAAATTTTAAACTAAATTTAAGTAACAAATATTCATTTTATACAATTTATACTTAAATATTTAACATTTTTAATATTTACCTTTTATAGAAATCTTCCGTGGAATTTTAAGTAGAATTTTAAAGAAATATAACATTTTAGTTTAGATTTAAAATACTTACATTTTATCTCAATTTTCCATTTTTAGCCTATTGAATTAGGTTAGGACCCTTTCTATAATAATTCTAGGTCTCCTTCACCGTTTTTATGACATTTTTCTATTATTTTGGAGACTCTACCATCTTTTTTAACATATATAACAACCTTAACCCAAAAATAATTAACCAAATTTGGAATATTGAAAATTGACCAATAATATTTATTTTAAACATTAAAAATGATCTTTTTATTGAATAATTAATTTAAATTTCAGAAATATTCAACTTAATAACATTTTTATATTTAACCATTATAAAAAAATTAAAAATACAATTTTAAAACAAAAATTTAGTTTTTTTTTACATATCAACTATTTAAAAACAAATTAACATCTATACTATAGTACCTAAATTTATATAAATCTTTAACTTATACCCTAAAATAATAATGTTAAATTTAAATTTTACCATTTTAAGGTAACTTTTATATATTTTTGATTTATACCTTAATATCATTTATTTGACATTTACCTTTTATGGAAACATTTCGCATAATTTTAAATAAAATTTTAAAGAAACAGAACATTTTAGCCATAATTATTAATTTTTAATCAATTTTTTTAATTTTCTATTTTTAGATTTTAGGGTTAAGCCCAAAATTTTTGGGTTATGATCCGGAGTTTTTTTCTAGAGTTCTCAAAATCTCTTTTTTGATCAATTTTAATGAAGTTTTGATTTTTTAAAAGTCATTTTAAGCCGGGTTTAGCCGTAACCCTAAAATGATTTACCATTTTTAGATTTATTGTAATTTTCCTAAAAATAAATATTTAAATCTTATAATTTAAATAAACTTTTAATATAATTTTAAGATTTATACTAAAGTTTAATTTTATAGATATAAAATTTTACATTTTAACTTTAAAACTATAAATTTAATATAAATATACTCTTTTAAATTCTTTTTAACAATAACAATTTTTACTTTATACAATCAAAATTAACATTAAAAATATATTTTTTTAATGAAAAATACAACTTTATTATAATTTTACAGTAGAATTGATACAAAAATATACATTTACACTTCTAAATCTGTAACTTTTTTTACATTTATTATAACAAAACTATGATTTTATACAAAATTACACTCTTAAATACTAAAAATTCAACTTTTATGTTATAAAAAATATAAGATTCCATTATTAAAATAAAAATTTCTATTATTATAATACATTTATTAACATTAAACTAAGTTTTTTTATCTAAAATAATAAAATTTTTAAATATTATAAAACTTTAATCATATATTACAATACAAATCTGTAAATTTCTAATATAAATATGAAAAAACATTAATTTTATACTTAGTTTAACATTTAAAATCTAAATCAATTTCTATTTTTAATGAAAATATCAATATTTATGTATTACTTAATAACATTAATGATCATTTTATTCGAGCAAGGGTTGGGTTTAAAGGTTAACATTTTAAACAATATTCAGGTTTAACAACAAGATGTAAATACATTTACCCCGCCCTCAAGTTTCTTGGGCGGGGTGATGTTTTTATAACTGTTTACTTTAATTTACATTTTTTATTAATTTACAATTGACTAACGTCGAGCGAAGCGGATGTATTAACTTACAATTGACCTACAGAGTAAATATTTTATATTTAAAGTGACTAACGTCGAGCGAAGCGGGTGTATTTATAAACAATTGACCTATAGAGTAAATATTTCATTACAATCTTTAACAAATTTATTAAAATAGGATATAAAATCTATAAACTATTATATTAAATCATATTAAAACATCTAAAATTTTACTACTAAATATAATTTTAAACTAAATTCAATACAAATTTAAACTATATGAATACAAATTAAAACTATATTTATAAAAAACATAGGATTATACTATATTATCATAACAAATTTGAATAAAATCTTTAAATTTTAAACTAAATTTAAGTAACAAATATTCATTTTATACAATTTATACTTAAATATTTAACATTTTTAATATTTACCTTTTATAGAAATCTTCCGTGGAATTTTAAGTAGAATTTTAAAGAAATATAACATTTTAGTTTAGATTTAAAATACTTACATTTTATCTCAATTTTCCATTTTTAGCCTATTGAATTAGGTTAGGACCCTTTCTATAATAATTCTAGGTCTCCTTCACCGTTTTTATGACATTTTTCTATTATTTTGGAGACTCTACCATCTTTTTTAACATATATAACAACCTTAACCCAAAAATAATTAACCAAATTTGGAATATTGAAAATTGACCAATAATATTTATTTTAAACATTAAAAATGATCTTTTTATTGAATAATTAATTTAAATTTCAGAAATATTCAACTTAATAACATTTTTATATTTAACCATTATAAAAAAAATTAAAAATACAATTTTAAAACAAAAATTTAGTTTTTTTTTACATATCAACTATTTAAAAACAAATTAACATCTATACTATAGTACCTAAATTTATATAAATCTTTAACTTATACCCTAAAATAATAATGTTAAATTTAAATTTTACCATTTTAAGGTAACTTTTATATATTTTTGATTTATACCTTAATATCATTTATTTGACATTTACCTTTTATGGAAACATTTCGCATAATTTTAAATAAAATTTTAAAGAAACAGAACATTTTTAGCTATAATTATTAATTTTTAATCAATTTTTTTAATTTTCTATTTTTAGATTTTAGGGTTAAGCCCAAAATTTTTGGGTTATGATCCGGAGTTTTTTTCTAGAGTTCTCAAAATCTCTTTTTTGATCAATTTTAATGAAGTTTTGATTTTTTAAAAGTCATTTTAAGCCGGGTTTAGCCGTAACCCTAAAATGATTTACCATTTTTAGATTTATTGTAATTTTCCTAAAAATAAATATTTAAATCTTATAATTTAAATAAACTTTTAATATAATTTTAAGATTTATACTAAAGTTTAATTTTATAGATATAAAATTTTACATTTTAACTTTAAAACTATAAATTTAATATAAATATACTCTTTTTAATTCTTTTTAACAATAACAATTTTTACTTTATACAATCAAAATTAACATTAAAAATATATTTTTTTAATGAAAAATA
>CM035597.1:4711547-4764370 GCA_020423425.1 Chrysopa pallens | reverse complement strand
AGTAAAGAATGCTTAATATAGGTTTAAGAATGTTTTATATAGGTTTAAGAATGTTTTAGATGGGTTTAAGGAGGTTTAAGTTAATCTTATATTGTATTAATATAAGATCTTGCATATTAAGATATAGTTTAAGTAGAACATTACTGTTATAAACCTTAACTTTTTCATGGATCCCTTGCTCGAATGAGAGATTTTAATAATGTATAGGGTGTTTTAGATGGCTTTAAGAATGTTTTAGTTATGTTTAAGGATTTTTTATATAGGTTAAAGGGGGTTTTATATAGTTGTTCTATATATTTTTGTATATAATATACTTTTTTGTTGTTATTCTATTAAAATTTGTATATTAATATGTTATTATAGTATATAATAGGTTGAATAGTTGTTCAAATTTGTTATTTAAAAGATGTTTTAATAGTATTTATATTGATTTTATTAAGATTAATGTTATTATAGCTAATTTTATATGTAATTTTAGATTTTATAGATATACCTCTTATAATTTTTAAATTCCATAGTAAATTTACGTCAATGAGACTGTATTTTACTTAAGAATGACTAAATTTTACTTAAAATTGTTATCATAATTAAGAGTTCTAAGATTTTAGTTATCTGATTTATTTCTATTAAGGATGTTTTAGTAGTATTATTATAAAGATTGTTTTAGTATATATATTATTTCTTTATTAAAGTTTAATTTTATATTAGATTTAGTTGTAATAATAGTTATATATGATGTTTAATAATGTTTTTTTTATTCTATATATAATTTTTATTTGGTCTCGCTTACGCTCGTGTTAGTCAATTGTATATTAATATAGTTTTCTTATAGATATAATAAGTATCTTAGAAATGTATATTAAGTAAATAATGATATACTCTATAGGTCAATTGTGATGAAATATTACCGCTTACGCTCAATGTTAGTCAATTGTAATGAAATATTACCGCTTACGCTCAACGTTGGTCAATTGTATATAAATACACCCGCTTCGCTCAACGTTAGTCAATATATATATAAGATGTAACAGTTATAATGATAATCACCCCGCCCAAGTAAACTTGAGGGCGGGGATGATATCCTTACAACTTGTATAATGTTAACAGTCTAACCCATGCGTTGCTCGGATAGAGGTGTTTTTCAGTATAATAGAGGTGTTTTTCAGTTTAATAGAGGTGTTTTTTAGTATAATTAAGATGTTTTGTAGTATAAGTGAGATGTTTTATAGTATAATAGAAATGTTTCTATAGTATAATAGAGATGTTTTAATAATAATAAAGATGATTTGAATATATTAATAGTTTATTTTATTTATTAATATTGTATTCTTTAAAATGTAATATTAATATATGATTTTACAATTTAACATGTTTTAATATGGAAATTTAGATTTTATTGATATACCTCTTATAATTTTAAAATTCCATAGTAAATTTACGTCAATGAGACTGTAATTTAGTTAAGAATGACTAATTTTTACTTGAAATTGTTATCATAATAGAGAGTTCTAAGATTTTAATATGATTAGAAATTTTCAATGAGAGAAGATTGTATTACTATAGTAATATGAATGAATTCAATTTTTAGGTTAAAAAATATTCTTAAGAAAAACTTAATATTTATAAGTAATAAGTGATTATATACATTAATATATAGTTTTTGAAGAGTTTGTAAAAATTGAAATTTTTTTGATTTTAGTAGTTATGGTATAGTCGATTGAGAGTTTTCATCTCTTTTAAAAATAATAATTAAAAATTAAATTTAGGTAAATGGTTCAAAACTTAGAGAGTGCAATTTTTTTATCGTGATAATAAATTCTAAAAAGGTCTTTTTGTTGATAAAGAAAAATCTTGATAAAAACAGGGTACAAAATTCGTCAGTTTTTCAGTTTTATACCCAAAAAAATTTCTAGGGGGTACTAACCCTAAGAAAAAAAAAAGGCATTTAAGAGAAAGAAACAGCATTAGTAACAACCAATAAGGTTATAAATAAAATTTAATTGTTAATAATTTTTTATAAATGTTTTTTGATTAAATAATTTACTCAATTAATATAGTATAAATAAAAAAAATATGAAAATTTAATCATTAATAATTCAATAAATAAATGAATTTTATATTTATAATTTATTTAAGTTTATGAATTTATGTGTTAAAATAGGCAATATGCAGGTATTTTTGACCAATCCTAAAATGCAGAAGAGTGAATTTTGTAGTTTTAAGTGTGGATAATAATAAATAAATTTTTTTTCTTGTAATATTTGAATAGTATTCATTTAATAGTAAAAATTGTTTAATGGTAAATTCTGTGTAAAAAATTAATTTTTCTTAGTTAAATGTGATGTAATAAATGAATTTTTAAAGAGTCATTTGCATGTTTAAAATTAAAAGATTGCATAGCAAAGTAATTTCTTCTCTTTTATAAGGGGTGTGCATCATATCTTGGGGACTATAAATGATATTAAATAGAAAATGTAGTAGTAGTAGTTTAGGAATAATAGTAAAATGAGGGTGAGCGAATATAAGGGGACATTGAAATAATTTTAGTTAAATACTTTTAAAAATTGGTCTAGAACAAAATAGAATACTCAAAATTTTAGCGGAAAATCTAGAACCATAAATTAAAGATAAAAATTTTTGTAGTTTAAAATTTATTTCTATCGAATTTATCGATATTTAAAGTAAATTTACGTCTAACATTTCCAGGCCGTAGTGATAACATTTGTACATCAAAATATTAAATTTTTTATTAAAATTAAGTGTACAGGTGACAAAAATAGTTTATAAGACAAACCTAACCTAAGCTATCTCTTATCAGAAAAACACGGTAAAGTGCTTAACCCAAATTGAATATTCTAAGACTTATTTTTGAAAATTTAGAAGTAAAATACAATAAATGATTATTCCATCATTAAATAAATTATAAAAATATTTTTAGATATGATGTTTATATTATTTCTGGTTTATCATATTATAGAACACATTATTTAATATATATTGCTTTTAAACAAATATATTAAGTTATGGTTAGATACTAATACGGTTTAACCCAATTTTAGTATCTTTTAAATAAAAATAGTCGCTTAGCTTTTTCTAGTAAAATTATGACGAATGAAGAGATTCGCATAAAGATTCAAGTGATGTGTTAGCAGCTGTATGATTCTTAATTGTGTTGAAGGAGATATTAAGTATTAAATTAAATATTATAGTGTATCTTTTTTATTCTTTTACCTTATAATAATATTAAGTATTAAGAATATATAACTTTAATCTATCAAAACTTAAACTATATAAGTTAATTACAAGGATGAAATTACAAAAATTTAGTACATTTAATCATTAAAGTAAGTATTAAATAAAAAAAATATTTAAATGAAAAATAATAATTTAATCAATCAAGCCACACTTAAGCATACATTGCCAAATTAAATGACTGTATGTCCTTTTAAAATCGGCGTCAACACTTCCACCAGCTTCCTCAATCTTCTTAAGTCGGTATTTAGTAGAATAATTATAGAATTCTGAAGAACTTTTAATTTCATCAGACGTCACAACGCCTAAAAACCAACCATAACTCCTGTTAATTTTAAATGTAAACAATTCAAAATTATACAACTCCAACGCACTAAACTCCCCTGAATTAAGCAAATATTTAGCAAAAGATAAATCGTATTTTTCTTAAAATCCTGGCTTGCCTTTAATTTTTTTAAGATTTTTAAAAAATTGCTCAAAGTTATAATATTTTTTTATATTATACCTTTCAGCTATGATTTTTTTATTAAATTTTATACGTAAATTTTTTTTCTTATAATAAAATTCCTTTTCGTAATAAAATAAATGATAATACACATCACCACCGTGCAATTTGGTGTATGTGTCAATTAGTAATTTAACTGTGTCATCATGACCCAGTTCTGGATAAAATTCTCTGTTATAGAAATCTAAAGGATTAACTACTTTAATCCTGTACCCAGAAACAGGGTAATCTTGGTCGCTAAAAACCAATTTGGATATCTCCCTTCCAAATTGGTTTTTATCGTAGAAAATGCAGCTCTGGCCTTGTAGTTGATAGTTCATTAAAAATTCTTTTCAGATTTGTTAATATTCATTCTGTCTGTAACTTGAAACAAAGTTTTATGACGTAATTTTAAAAAAACCAATGATTTTTAAAAAATTTTTTATTGAAAATATGATTGTAATGTTAAAAATTTTATGTTGAATAAATTGTTAAAAATAATAAAACACAGACAATCCTTACTACTATTTTAACTATGAGTTTTTAAATCTTTTAAATAAACTATTAGTATATTGTAAATAAGATTTTAATCGTGTTTTTTATAATGTTGAAAATTTTTTATTCTAATATTTTGAATCATAGAAAAATTGATCTATTTTATAAAAAAATGAAAGAATTAAAAAATTGTTGTTAAAATGAGTTTCAATAAAATGTTTTACTTGCATTTTATAACTTTATTTTTTTGATACTTAATATATATTCTTTTAAATAGTTAAAATAAACTAATAACATATATTTTTAATTCAAAAAGTTCAAGTGTTATTTTTTTAAATCTAATAAAATTTATTATAAATTATTTCATTTTCTGAATTTTAAATAACAAAATAAGCACTAGAAATCGTTTTAAACATTGTAATATAGTAAAATTTATTATATATAAGACCAATTTATGCGAAATTTTGAGAAGTTACACTTATTAATAAAAAATAATTGTTGAATTTATAATTTTAAATTAGTAAAAACTATATTAATAACTTAAATAAATGATTTCAATAAAATTTTTTTTAAAAATAACTAATCAAAACTTATAAATATTTTAGTAATCATAAAAAAAATATATTTTAAACATTTTATTTATTTAAATAATTGAAAATAAAAATTTTAGAATTAGTAAAAAAAATATTTAAAATTAAAAGATTATATAATTATCTTTATAAAAAATGAAATAAAACTAAAAAATTTTTTATTATTTAAGTATGATGGAAAAAACTAAAATAACCACTGAGAATGTGAAAATATAAAAGGTTTATTCTATAAAGTTTATATGGTAAGAGCGTATTCAGTCAATTCTGATAGAATGTAATGTTATTTTGGTGTGTTTAAGAGAGAAGATATAGTAACAAAATAAAAGTTTAAATGGTTAGAAAGAAATAATAACAATAAGTTCATCAGAATATACAGGGATGTGGTGCTTAAACTCTTACAATGGGTAGAAAAATCACGTTTATATAGTTTTATAAAATGGTCTAGAACAAAAAAGAACCGTTGTATTAAATTCTAAGATTCAAAAAAATTAGATAAAAAATTTTTTAATGATATCAAAAGAAAAAAATTTTTATTAAAAAGAATTGGCTGTAAAAAAATATACCTCTATTTACAGAGCTCACATCTACTTTTATTATCTTTGGAAGTTGTTCTTAGAATCTATTTAAAAATTTTTTATCACTAATATCAATATAAAAAGAAAAGATTTTAACTACCCCATGTGGAATATATTCAGAGATAAGCTTTTTAAGAAAGAAACACTAGAAGTTACTAAAAGTGAACCTAAAATAAGTGACATTTACTATGAAGAATCCGAAATTAAAAAGGAATTTCCAGAATATTTCACGGAATTCATTTCATCTCAGGAAGAACTAGAGTCTATAAGAACTCTAAAAACAAAAGTTGCAAGATTAGAAGAGCTCTTTGATGTTTTAAATAGTGATATTTTAAGACTACAAGATCAACTGACTACGTTGATGATTAAAAATGATGAAACTGGATTTAAAATAACAGAAAAAAAATTAAATAATTATTCTGATTATATTGTCAGAAGAAATAAAAAATAAATTTTAATTAAGAATACCAATTTCTAATAGTCTTTGATACACTAAAAAACTATATCTTCTTTTAAATTTTTTACTCAATTTGCCTTTGGCTACTTCTTCAATGTATCTTAATCTCTCTTTTAATGTTAAAAATTTAAATAAATTTACTGCTTTCAAATTAGGCCTGTAGAATTTTGTGCGAAAAACCTCGTAACTTCTCTTCAAATGAAAACTAAAAAGGTAATTATTATATAAATCTCTGAGAGTAATATTCATATTTTGATACAAGTATTTAGCGTAGCAGATTTCTTGTTCTTCTTCGGGCGTAAAATTACATTCAGTTTTGTGTAGCTTGCTAAAAAATAAAACTAGATCATCATTTTCATCTTCTATTTGCTTGTATAATATTTTTCTATTAAATTTAATAACTACATCTTTCTTTTCATAGTAAAACGAATTTAGTCCTCTGAAAATAACATCTACAAGATCACCTCCATGAAGGAGTATATAACTTTCAATTAAAAATTTTAAAGGATCATCCTTTTCAATTTCTTTATAAAATTCATCTAAAAAAAAAGTAGTTGGATGTACATAAAAGAGTCTTTCGTTTTCACAATGCTTTTGATTATATAGTACAAGGTTCCTTAACTCGTTGCCAAATTCATTCTTGAGATAAAATAAATTCTGAAATCTTAATATATATTCTATAATCTCTCTCTGTTCTATAGTAATATTTTTTAATGTTTTATAAAAGGATTCAAATACAGTCAAGTGTTCTTGTGAATTTATCAAGTTTAAAAATGTATTAGTTGATATCTGTACGTTATTATAATTAAATAAGCTCTTTATGTTGGTTCTGACCTCATATGTAGTAAATGGTAACATGAAAATATTTCCTCGTAAAAATACAGATTTAATTAATGATTCTAATATTACATATTTACCAGTATTAATAAGAGCTCTATCCAATTCAAACAATATTTTTAACATCGTATTAAGATTTTTAAGGACATAGATATTGAGATCATCTCTGGTTAAAAATGTAAATGAATCATTTCTTATAATTACTTCTAAAATATTTTTTAAAACTGATACTTCACTTGGTGGCATTCTGAATTCGAATCTATATGGTACTTTAGTGTGTGTTTTTATTATTTCTTCAAGATTTAGTTTAACATCAATAAATTTTTTAAATTCAATATCAAAATTAATTCTAGATTTTGCTCTGTTCATTTTGTCTTCTACTAAATTTTTACTAATCACTGGGTAAAAATTAGTCACACATATACTATTAAAACAATCTTGCAAAGATGAATAAAAATTTATCTTTGTTACATTTAAATGGTCTAACATATCTGATGAGGGTACATATTTATTTTTGTATCTGTTAACACATGCACATTGATACATGAAAAATTGAAAATAATTTGCTCTTTCACCTATTCTTTCTAACAATGCATGCTTTGGGTATAGTATCTTATGTTTTAAATCATATACATTAAGACAAAAGTCTATAAAACTAGTTGGATTGTCTGTATTAACATATTGGTTAACTGAATGAAATAGTACTTCTATAGTTTCACTATAGAATACTTTCTTGCAGCCAAAAACCTCATAATAAATTAAAAAATCTCGGTCGAGATTCATTAACGCGGCTTGAAATTTACTTAAATGTCTACTAATATTGTTCCAGTATACTTCTGTTTTTTATAATCAAGTGATGATATGAAGTTTATTTTATTATATTCAGAAAATATACCATTTAATATACACGGGGTCATTTCTCTAGCATAATCAATCATATACAGTTTTATCTCCATTGAATATGGTAGTTTAATGCAACCAAAGTTAAACCCATGCATGTTTTTTATATTTAGAACTTCATCTCTGAAATCAAAGTAAAATTCTCTCACGCTTGGCTTATACTTTGTATATACAAGTCTTATATTGGATTTAAAGACTTTGTTAATATCTGAAATTGTACAGATTCCAGTAATAGCATCAATATCATAGCTTCTTTTTAAGTCAATGTCATTATACATAATATTTGATTCTAAAGTTTTATTGACATTAGTATTCTGAACGCTCTTCTGATAATTTCTGTTTATTGCTTCAAAATTAATCGAACTAAGTTTTATATCATCACTAAAATGCATGGGTTATATGGCTTTTTGCATATTTATACTTTTTTTCCCGATATGGTAGATAAATCGTTATCATGTGAAAATTTTTTAAGATAAGAAAAAATTTTTTGTTCAATTTTTGTACATAGCTACTAAAATAAAAACTCTACAATCTTTTAATAGTGGTTATATGAAAATCTTTAAAGTTTAACTTTGTAAAAATCTAATAAAAATTTATTTTATAATAGTTCTAACCTAACTTTTAAACATCATCATAAATGCTTTAAAAAAGACTAATTTAAAGTTTAAACTTAGATTTTAACTATAAATTTGGTGTTTTATATTTAGAATTTACTAATTTTAAATACTTATACTTGCTTTTTAATAAAAAAAAAGATTTTAGTGTTATTCTTATCAAAAAATTTGATAAAAAGAATTGTTACCAAAAAAACATTATTATAATGCGAGTTCATAAAATATATGATTCAAAGTTATTATTCAAAAGTAAAAAGAATATTTTCATTCTCTTAATAAGTATTATTACAAGTATTAAAAAAATTTTTTATTAAAAACTATTAAACTAACAATGCGTGATTACATATTTTTATGTTTTTAAGATTATATGCTTAATTTCAATCAAAAACACTATCTAATTGTAATTTAGCTTAGTGTAAAAATAATAATTTTATTTAAAATTAAAATTTATTGATTAAAGTATTCAAAATATTTGTATATAACGTTTTAAAATACCGAAATTATTTACTTTATGTTATCTAAGTTATAATATTTAATCATCTTTGGAACGTTATAGAAATGTTTAAAGATAAATTACTTCAATTCTACAGAATTCTTGTTTCTTATAGTATATATAAGATGATCATTAGAGAAAAATTTAACTTTTCATAATTTTAAAATTGACATTATATTATAGTTAATTACATATAAAAATGTTTAAAATATGAATTATTATAGGACTTTAAATACTAATTCATTATATATCTGTAACAAAATTATATTTTATAATGCTTAACGTATAACACCAATTTTATATATATGGTATATTAAGGCATATTACATCTTTTAACACTAATATAGATTGTAAATCCAACCAGATGTATAAATTATAAAAAATATATACTTTGTTATAATTATAAAAAATTAAGTTTTTTTGTATTAACTAGTTATATGTTGAATATTTCAGTATACTATATGTTAAAAGTATAAATTTATATTAATTATTTGTAATATATATAAGGTTTTAAAAATTAATGATATACCTCTTTAAAAATAAAATTAACATAGTAAAATCAGCCATATTAGACGTGTAATTACTATTAAACATCAAAAAACATTACAGATTTAATATATTTAAATGATGTTCTAA
Source organism: Chrysopa pallens (assembly GCA_020423425.1). Taxonomy (NCBI): domain Eukaryota; kingdom Metazoa; phylum Arthropoda; class Insecta; order Neuroptera; family Chrysopidae; genus Chrysopa; species Chrysopa pallens. The sequence continues at coordinate 4,755,037 of CM035597.1, read as the reverse complement.
GATCCCAAAAATGATAGGTTTAAAGAACATGTTGATTAAAGTAAGTTTTAAATCTTTAGTAGTGTATGTATATAGAGACAGATATTTATTAATAATAAACTTTTATGTAAATAGTATATTTTAATATTGTTTTTATAAGAAAATAATTCAAATTTTTGAAAAATGGAGACAAATCAAGCTCTAAAATTTTTTCAGTTTTACTTGTATTATTATAATAGTTAAAAAGTTCAGTAAATATTAATATTTGATTTAAAATATAAAAATCTAATAAATTTTTATATTTTAAATTTATATTTACAATAGAGTATTTATACAATAAAGTTTAAATATTTTAAAACAATTTAAACTACTTATTTATAAAAAATCAAGATAATAGTTACAACTTGCTCTTCGATAATTAAAGAATCATTAAAGTATTTAAAAATTTTTACATTAATTATGAAAAACTTGTTAAAACTATCTAGTGAAGTTCAAGGTCAAAAAAGTCAATTGTAAAATCTAATATCGTTCTTTTATGGTTAATCAATCTTTTATAAAAAGTGTTAACAGTTATAAACAAAAACCCCGCCCAAGTAACCTTGAGGGCGGGGGTTTTTTGTATACATCTTGTGTTAGAACGCGTCTTAGAGCAATAAATTATATCTAACCTGTAATTGTATAATATTTTCAGAAAGTCTCAGAGTAAGAATACTTAATATTTGATTTAGAAAAAAAATAATGTTTAATTAGTAGTCAAAAAATTAATATGGTAAACCTAAATTTGTAGTTTTAAACGTTAATATATCCTTATAAATATTATAGTATAAGTTGTAAAACGGATTGAATTTTTTATAAATTTCTGTAAGTATTAGAAAAAATGAATCATATTATAAAATAACTAGAATTTTATAATTTGATTTCATATATATCTAATATATTTTATAAGAATATAATTAATAAAAGTTTTAAGAATTGTATATGGTTATAAATCAGTCTTTATATTTCTATAAACACTTCATAAAAACATAAAGTAAACTTTGAAACCTTTCATAGACAACAAAGTTAAATCGATCTAAATGAAACAAATTTTTAAATATTCTAACATCTTTCAATGTTTATACAATATAGTTGACGAAATTCTTTATTTTAAATATGTACTTTTACCTTAAAAATACCTTTATTGTATTCAAAATCTTTGATTTACACTTCTATAGTTCTTTATTTAGAATATTAATTATAAATAGTGGTTAAACAGTATAGGAAATTTCTAATAATAAAACGTATATTGTTAAAATTATTTGAATGTTATTAAAACGATTGAAAAAATAGAAGATCGTTAGATTGCAACATATTTTTATTGTTTTATAAATATAGTATAACTTTTATTAAAGTATAAGTCTTGTATTTTATTGAAAGACAAAAAGCAAAAATTGTCTTTCATTATATATTATTTAAAACAAATGGACACAATACTAATGCATAATTCTGTTTTCATTTTAACTTTTTTATCTTTTAAATTATAAAATATTACTCTATACATCATAAAATGTTATTTAATGTATATCTAAACTATTTATTTATCCATTTTAAAGTTAAATTAAAACTTAATCTAGAACAAAATTTAGTCAATATCTATTTGTATAAACAAAAATGTTCAATTCTAGTTAAAAATCATTTAAAATTGAAAACTTCAAATTTCATTTATTAAAACATATTTTTATATTTAAAACTTAGAAGAGTTACGCATAAAAAAATATATAAGTTCTAAATATTAGATTAAAATCTATGCTTTTTTAATTCTAATGTAAAATAAAGCGAATATAAAGAAATCTAGAAACTTTTGAATGAGAAATTTTCTTTCAAATATTACATTCTTATAAACACATTAATGAAATTTTAATATTAGGTCTAAAAATCTTCTTGAATTAAATCTAAACATTAAAATCACCTTTATTAGTTGTTATAAAGTCAAATAAAGCTTAATTTCTTTATTCTGTCAAAAAATATTATAATACAATATTTTCATAATAATTGATGTAAAAATATAGATCGTTATGAATTATAAAACTAGATTTATTAATGAATTAAGTAGCTTTCTATTTATTTAGAAGTATTTTATTAATTTTCAATCAAATTTAAATCATAAGAAAATATCAAAATTCAAGTTACTATTAATTTTAAATATTAAAACTTTTAACTTATTTGTTATATATGTTTAATAAGAAATATAGAAAACAAAGTCTATTTTATTATATAATATAAAACCAAACTTTACTAAAATATAATCTAACAATTTATACTAAAATTATTTAAAAAATTAATATATTATTTTCATAATATTTTTTGTTAATTATATTCAAAAACTCAAATTAAACGGTATGTCATATAATTATAAATATTAACTCACATTTATTTAAAAAAATTAGGCATATTTATATTCTTTTTATAATAGTATTCTTATAAAAAAAAAAATTTATCAAAATTTTATTTAAAAAAACTAAATTTATATTTTAAAATATCAATTTTTATTTAAAAATTAAACAATCAATACAAAAAAATTTATAAGTTATTGAAACTAAATTTAGTTAATCTATTAAAAAAATAAAATTAATTCTGACAACAAAGTTTATTAATGATACTTGATAACAAAATAAAAATAACCACAACAAAAAAACTGCCAGAGAAAAGAGAAAGAATAGATCTAAATTATATTAGTTCAAAGGTTAAATTTACAGTAGATTACATGTAAAATAAAAAGCTTAGTATAATTTAGGATTTAGTTGGAAGAAGCTGTGTATAAATATTAGCATCTTTAATGAAAATAGTAGAAGAATGAGGAGAATAGAAACTGAACATAGATCACAACAATCTGAAGAAGAAAGTACTCAATAAAAAGTGAGAGCTGTAACCGAGACAATGTCTCATAAATTTATTCAAAAACACTTACAAGGGGTAGAAAACTCTTATTTATATAGTTTTCAAAAACGGTCTAGAACAAAATAGACTCTATGAAAAATTTTTATTTTAATTCTAAAGTAATTCTAGAATTCTAAGTGTTTGATAAAAAAATTTGTTTAAAAATTTTTACAGTCGTCGTAACAAATAAGTATATGTTATTTTTTGAAATTCAAACATTCTAACAGTATTTAAAGTGTAATACTAATACTTTAAAGATAAAAATCAATTTTTTTAAATAAAACTCTATTTTACCTTAAAATGCTTAAATTTTTCAACTATACTATTAATTTAATAAAAAAAATTATGAACTCTTAATTTAAAACGTTATATAATTGTTTTATTAAATTTTTTAACAAATTCTTTTAATAATTATATTTACTAGATAATAAGTATTTTTTAAATTAGAATAATCTGATTTTGTTTTATAACAGTTAAATCGGTAACAAAATCACAATTTTTAGCTATAACTAGAACTTGATTTAGAAATATATTATAGAGAAAAATAGTTTTGAAGATATTATATCAGATATTAAAATGTTGTTAAAATTATGTGTTGATAGTTAATTTAGACTAAATATATTTAAGTTATTATTATCAAAAACTAAAATTTTATGAAAATATTAGATAAGTTTAGTCAATTATTGGAAAAATTATAATTTAATCTATAATTTATAAAGTTATAATAATTTTTTGTATAATTAATCAATATATTGTTTAGATTACAAATCTAATAGTAAATGAATATTACATAATAATTGTTGTCTTAAATTTTATTTATAATTATAATAGGGTATGTTAAACATTGTATCTTTGTGATTATTTAAATTAATTTGAAATATTATATTTTTTAATAAATTTTATAATATAAGAAACATTATTTCAGATGATTATAATATAATGTTACTTTATTTTTATATTCATTTATTTTATAAGTTATATCAAAATTTGGTAACCGTGAAAACTGAATTAAAAAAATATTTGATAAAATGTCTAGAAAATTTAGAATATTATTTAGAAGTCATAACAGTTTTATATTGAAGATTGAAAGTAATTATATATAAACCTTAAAAATTATGTTAAAAGCCATTAAAACTATATTTAAATTGTTTATTTTGCAACATTATAATATTTCTATTCGTAATCTTTTTTAATTTTTACAGTAGATTTAACAAACAAACTTTGAAATTATTTTAACTTTAATAATTTAATTAATATAATAAGAATAAATATAATACAAGACATTCTTTTATACATTAAAAGTTATTAGATAATATTCCAACAAAAAATATAAATATATATTTTTAAACGTTAATCAAAATCGTATTTTAGAACTTCAAATTAAAGAAAACATTTAAAGAAAAGATGTAGCACTACGCTCATACTTGATAATTTTAAAAATTTTCTTTAAATAAGATATCTAAGTAAATAAAAGTTATTAACAGCTTTAACAACATCACCACGCCCAAGTAACCTTGAGGGCGGTGGTGATGTATGTACAGTTTGTACTAGAACGGTTCTAATTTAACTTAAAATGGAAGGACACAGCAGGAAATTCAAAAATTTTTAATTAGAACCTTAATTTAACATTTTTAACTTTAGAACATGACTCGTGATTATAAAAATATAAAAAATCTTAACAATCATGCTCAATAAGTTTAAAAATGTTTACCTTGAACCTTTGAAATCTTATTGTTTGTTAAAATTCATTATAAGAATTAAGTTAAAAAGAATGTTTATAATTATAAATCAAATAAATAAATTTTTTGTAATTAACTACTTCTTTTAGAACAATATGTTAATATCTAATCTGTTTTATATGTAATATACAATTTTATAAAGTGAAATTTATTTTATATTATTTTTTATTAATTTAATAAAATAGGTCATATTTTTAATTATAGAAAAAATTTATTGATATACCCCTACAAATTAAAAATTACAAAGTAAATTTACGCCCTTTAGACCTATCTTTTATATTAGAATCTATAAAAAATAAGTTGACAATAAAATACAACAAAAGATTCTAAGATTTATAAATGATACGTGTTATATGATACAGAGATTAGAAATTTGGATGAGAATAGATTTTAAGAATTTCTTATAGTGTAAAAAATTAAAAAAGTAGTCTAAAAAAATTTTCTTTGAAAATATGAAATTTAGAACGGTCGCGTTAAAACAAGCAATGTTTGCGTGTTTTTAAACAATTTTTAAAAACTGAATTTTTTAAGAAAAAGTTGTTATGGTATGTCTACTGAACAAAAAGTCAAAAATTCAGTAAAAAATTTTCAACTCAAAAAGATGTAATTTAGATGTAAGACTTAAATTTAAACATAAATATCATGATTCTAAGAAGTTTTGGACAGAAATGTGATCTCTAAAATTTTATTTAAAGTGTATCTTTAAAAGAGAAAATATAAATTATTTAGATTTATGTTGTAAGTTATAATTGATTTGTAATTTACAATGACATATACACTTTAATAGTTTATAATAGGAATATACATTATAGCGATTTATTACATTTTTGTTGTGTATATCAAATAACAGAAAAAAAGTCAAAATTAAATCAGATTAGAAGAGTATAAAAGCATGAAAATATCATAAATATTCAAAACTTTACAAGAAATAATCTTAAGTTTGTAACAAATTTTTCTTTTTATTTTTAATAGTTAACTACGCGTTGTCGAAATAAATGTCACTCATATAATTCATGTAGAATAGTTTATTGATTTTTTAAATTATCTATCTTATTTTTTTGCATTTGTCGTTATTTTTATAAATAAAGTGGTTTTTATTATAATAGTCTGTTAATGTTTGAAAAAAGGGTTCAAGGTCCTAAAACTCACCCAAGTTGAGCTCTTAAAGGGAGTACCATTGAAGAGAAAATAACAATTCAAATAAAAAAAAATATAATTTAAATTAAATAAACGAACAAATAAATATTAAATATTATTTATTTAACAACATATAGTAAAATAAAAATTATTTATAAATGATAAATTATATATATTTTAATATAATTTAAATTTAAAGAGCAATTTAATATAAAAAATGATAAGATATTTACAATATAAATTAAATCATTATTTAATTATTTCTTTCATTTATAAAGGATAGTATATTTTCAAACGCTTCTTTGATTTCTCCTTCAGTTTTTTTTCTTAAATTCTTAAAACGAAAATCGAACTCCTTTAGAAAACTATTTAAATTTGCTTTGATCACTCCTCTACGCTTTTTAATTTCGTACTTTAATATCGACCACAAGTTTTCGATATTGTTCGTATGAAATCCTTCTTGGTTAGTGAATCCAGTGGAATGATTTACAACTATATGATACCCAGATATTTCTCTTACTGCTCCAGGATATGACTTATGTCCATCCGTAATAACAGTTGTTTGGGGCCTTAAATTTCTTCTAAAAAGTTCTCTAAATGTCTCTTCTCTTCTGTTTTGAACAATTTCATATTTAATATGGCCAGTATCGCTCTCGATTAGTCCAACAAGCCATGTAATCCCAGCAAACTCATCTTCTAATACAGAGGGGGAATCAATCAAAAAACCATGGCAAATAGCCGTTTCGTCTACTTGCACACTAACTCCAGGACCCCCTAATATCCTCTGTTCATTGTATTCTTCCTCTAGAAAAAAATTAATATTATTTTTTATTTTTCTGAATGCATTCCTTGTAACATCCTTTTCAAAAGAATTCTCAGTCCATTTATATATACTGAATAAATAATCTTTTATTCTTATCTTAGGAGATCTCATTAGGGTGTTTCTAAACAAATTCATAGTAAATCTGCATCTTCTTTCAACACACTTATAAGAGTATTTGGTATAACTTCTTGCGTTTTTCTCAATTTTCATTACACCAGAACATCTTTCACAGATAATATGATCAGGTAAAAAGCCACGCTCTCTCATATATTGTAAGGCAGCTTTATCGTCTAGAAAAATTTTAGATCTTTCATTTCTTGGCTCATAAAAGTCAAATATATTTGCCATGGGATAAAAAAAAATATTTTTTTAAAAAAATTTGTTATTACAAATAGGTCCGAAAAAATTTATCATCCCCTGCTCCCTACTCCTTGAGGAGCAGGAGATGATATATTGTATAAAGAATCTTATTTTTACTTAACATATAAAGTTATTTTATGAAATTAATTGGATTAATACAAAATTTTATTTTTATTTATTAAATACATAATTTTTAATTCATTGCTACCTATTTTTTTCATTATATTATATTATATTTTTTTTGATTTTATTTTTTTTATATTAAAATATTTATTTAATCCTAATAAGGTCCTAAAACTCACCCAACTTTTTTTCCTAATTTTGAACAATTATATTTTTTTATTTTTTTATATTACAATTAATTTTTTATTTTATTTATTAAAAAAAGTTGGATGAGTTCTAGGACTTTGAACCGAAAAAAGGTTAAAAATGATCTATTTTTTTAAAATAAAAACGTAAATTTGGTTGGACGTATATGTTTTAAATTTATAATAATTAATAATTGAACGTTGATGAAATCAATATATATATCGTAATATTAGACTTATATAAATTTAATTAAAATAAAATAATGTATATTAAACGATATTTTTTTTATTTTCTGAATTATAATAATCATTTTATAAATTCAATCAACAAATATTTGCTTTTAAATCTTTTTAGATTCATATTTTTTATCTCTAAAAAAATAAATTTTTTAACGGCTGTTTCATTAATCACGTCTTTATGTACTACATTTAAAGCTAATTCTGACCTACAAACACGACATCAAGCACATCTTTTTCACTTAAGAATAATAACCATCACCTAATCATCTATAAGACTTCTAACGATCTTATTACACACTAACATTTAAGAGATTTAAAGTAAACTCAAATGTTTTTAAACAGTAACTTTTTCTAACATCCATTTTCTTAGACACCTCGCAGTAAATTTTAATGCAATTAATTTTTGATATTTCTAGTAGACTACTAATTTTTTATTTTTAATTACATAACAGAATATATAAATTTAATGGCACTGTTAGCTGCTAAGAAACAATGTTAAAAGAGCCTAACTGTTGTTCACGAATCCTCATTTGCTATATATTATTTCAATATCCGTTACTTGTTTTTGCTTAAATTTTATTTACAAAATATTGGTCAGTAATCACCAAAATACATTTAATGAATAATAAGAAACAAAGATTAAAAATAAAACACATTAAGATAATGTAAACTTGCATGATAGAGTAAATAAATTATATTACAATGTTTTTTTTTTGTAATTAGTTTAATTTTAAAAAAGTTACCAATATGGTTTATTATAATAGTTAAAGTTAAAAAATTATGAAAATATAAATAAATTAAGTGATAATACATTTATGTAACTATAATCTTTAATATTAGTAGATCTTAAAATAAATTTTGATTTATTTTTAAAAAATTTACTTTAACAATATGTTACAAGAAACAGAAAAATTTTAAGGTTTGTTAGTCTATAATACAAAAATTTTATTGGTAACACTTTATTTTTTAATTTTAGGATTTAATTAATGTTTTATAAATTATTAATAAAAAAATATTAGGAAAAGCAAAAATTAAGTAAATTGTTATAAACCCCTACATAAAATTGGAAACGATTAATGATTAATTACTGTGAAATGTTATATTTAGTGTGTTTGGACCTTATTGAATGTAAAAGATATTCAGATTATATTAAAATAAAATTACATTTTAAATTTTATAAAAAATACGTCAATATTTTTGCGGCAAAAAAAGACAGTATCATTTCAGATCTTTTACAATGACTTGTAATTTAATATTCACTTTAGATAGTATTTTAATATTAAAATATGATTAAATTTATTGAAATTGAAAATATTTTTTACATTTTTAAATTAGAGTATCAGTTGTCACTTAATTGTAATTTAACACGTCAATCCAATGACCTATAAATTATTTTAGTATAATATAAATGTTAAAATTCAAAGATTTTAAATGTAAAACATACTAGGGTATAAATATTACAATTCTAGTTGAAAATAACTATCTAAATTTTTTATTCTATAATAATTTATACTGAATTATCTTCATTAGCATCACTGGAATTGTAATCTACAAAAAAAAAACTATTATTAACATCATAGTAATAGATTTTTGAAATATTTTATTTTAATTGATCTATTTTGTAAAAATACATGCTCATATCCATTTTTAAATTATTATAATTCTATTTTTTAAATTTATATATTAATCATTTTTATTTATTTATTTTTTAAATTTTATTTTTATCCCCGAATTCTCAAGTCCTCAGCTTCGAGAAACAGAACATCTTGTGCTAAAAGGCACTCAGTCTAAGCTCATACCGAAAGCTTTCATCATTACACCGCCAATCCTGCACCAAACTCAGACTCTGATCATGTCCTCTTAACTCATAGAATAGGACAAAAAACTTTAAGACTATCATCATAACCAATTCCAGTTTCTTTTTGAACTTTCTTTTTGTAATCAACATCCTTTTCTGTCCAATAAACAAAAATAAAAAAACATTTCATTTTCTCTCCCAGTAATTTTAAGAAAAATATTTAAAAGAATAACAACTCAATGCATAACAATTTACAAATATTTCTCTTATACAAATTTTATTCTAGATGCTTTTAAAATTTTTTTTTAAATTTTTATCATTGAAAAAGAAAAGAACTTAAATCATACATTTAAAGGAGCTTAAAAAGAATTAGCAGAAGAGGAAAGAAGTCATTAGCTGTATAAAAGTGAAGAATAAATAAATTAATTTTTTTTAATAAATATTTTAATATTTAAACAATGGACTTAATTGGTATATTATAAATTAAAAAATTTAAATAATTTATCATAATTTACCAAATTAAAAAAAATAGATTTAAAATTAACTATTCAATTATTTTATTGGTTAATTAAATAAAACATTTTTAAATATAAAATCTAATTTATATTTTAAATTATTATATTTTTGATTTAAATTTTTAAATAATAGTGATTTTTATATTTATTTTAAAAATTATTTTTTATCCCAAAACACCGCGCTGACATCTTCGGCGACACAGACTTCTTTGGCTCAGTCGAAGTCTATTCCGACTGATTTTTTCCTTGCACAGCCAGAGAGCCACCAGACAATGACACCGATCCCTTTTACCTTGCACTAAAAACTACAGCATAAAGCCAACACTTTCTTTTTAAAACCATCCGCAGTCACATTTTATTGCTCTTTTAAGATTATCAATAGTCTCTTCTGCCTCACAACTTCAACCAGTATCAATTGTATTTAAATAATAAGACAATTTCTAATTTTTTTATTTTGAAAAGAACAATTTACTCCTATTTTAATTTTACACTACCATGACAATACTACCATCATTTCTTTGCATCCTCCAGCCACCAGAACCACCATCAACTAATCTTTTACTTTTGTTTGTAAATTTTATAGAAAAGAAAATTATTACAAATCATTTAATTTAAGAAAAAAAAAGGCATTTAAGAGAAAGAAACAGCATTAGTAACAACCAATAAGGTTATAAATAAAATTTAATTGTTAAAAATTTTTTTATAAATGTTTTTTGATTAAATAATTTACTTAATTAATATATTATAAATAAAAAAAATATGAAAATTTAATCATTAATTATTCAATAAATATATTAATTTTATATTTATAATTTATTTAAGTTTATGAATTTATATGTTAAAATAGGCAATATGCAGGTATTTTTGACCAATCCTAAAATGCAGAAGAGTGAATTTTGTAGTTTTAAGTGTGGATAATAATAAATAAAATATTTTTCTTTTAATATTTGAATAGTATTCATTTAATAGTAAAAATTGTTTAATGGTAAATTTTGTTTAAAAAATTAATTTTTCTTAGTTAAATGTGATGTAATAAATGAATTTTTAAAGAGTCATTTGCATGTTTAAAATTAAAAGATTGCATAGCAAAGTAATTCTTTCTCTTTTATAAGGGGTGTGCATCATATCTTGGGGACTATAAATGATATTAAATAGAAAATGTAGTAGTAGTAGTTTAGGAATAATAGTAAAATGAGGGTGAGCGAATATAAGGGGACATTGAAATAATTTTAGTTAAATACTTTTAAAAATTGGTCTAGAACAAAATAGAATACTCAAAATTTTAGCGGAAAATCTAGAACCATAAATTAAAGATAAAAATTTTTGTAGTTTAAAATTTATTTCTATCAAATTTATCGATATTTAAAGTAAATTTACGTCTAACATTTCCAGGCCGTAGTGATAACATTTGTACATCAAAATATTAAATTTTTTATTAAAATTAAGTGTACAGGTGACAAAAATAGTTTATAAGACAAACCTAACCCTAACCCTATGATAATCACCCCGCCCAAGTAAACTTGAGGGCGGGGATGATATCCTTACAACTTGTATAATGTTAACAGTCTAACCCATGCGTTGCTCGGATAGAGGTGTTTTTTACTATAATTAAGTTGTTTTTTACTATAATTAAGATGTTTCGTAGTATAATTGAGATGTTTTATATGTTAATACAGATGTTATATACTAATATAGAAATATTTTATAGTATTATATAAATGTTTAATATGTTAATAGTTTATTTTATTTATTAATATTGTATTCTTTAAAATGTAATATCAATATATGATTTTACAATTTAACCTGTTTTAATATGTAATTTTAGTTTTTATTGATATACCTCTATAAAATCTAAAATTCCATAGTAAATTTACGTCTCTGAGACTGTAATTTAGTTAAGAATGACTAAATTTTAACTAGTTTTATTATCATAATAGAGAGTTCTAAGACTTTAATATGATTAGAAATTTTCAATGAGAGAAGATTGTATTACTATAGTAATATAGATGAATTCAAATTTTTTTGGTCAAAAAATATTCTTATGAAAAACTTAATATTTATAAGTAATAAGTGATTATAAACATTAATATATAATTTTTAAAGACTTTTTAAAAATTGAAATTTTTCGATTTTAGTAGTTATGGTATAGTCGATTGAGAGTTTTCATCTCTAGTAAAAATAATAATTAAAAATTAAATTTAGGTCAATGGTTCAAAACTCAAAGAGAGTATGTTTTTTATCGTGATAATGAATTCTAAAAAGGTCTTTTTGTTGATAAAGAAAAATCTTGATAAAAACAGGGTACAAAATCTCAAAAATCATCAGTTTTATACACAAAAAAATTTCTAAGGGGTACCTAACCCATTTATATCACGACTCTTAGCTCAATCGACTAATCTCATGTAATACCTACTTTACTTCTCTTCTTGGTATTTGTGCATGTTCTCCAACCCCACATCGGTACAAAACTCTACCACTTCTGACTTGAATTCATCCCATGTTATTGGTAAGCTATTAGATATACCTTTCTCATAAAACCAATTTTTAACACTTTGGCTTCCTTTTGAAATTAAGAATGTCATTTTTTCTCTAATTGTAAATGATTCAAATCCTAACTCTCCTTCTAACATAAAAATATTCATTTTTATTTCTCTTTCCGATTGATTCCTATAAAATAATTCACGCTGTTGGTTTAATGAATTACGGCCATAAGAAAAAGTCGATTCAGCTTGTACTCTCGCTGAATTAGGCGACTTACCATCTACTAGCGTTGTAGATGCATCTCCTGATCTCTTTTTATTAGTGTTGGATGTGTGGCAGCCAACATTATTACGTGAAAGATATTTCTTAGGAACCATCATTTATTTAATAAAAGTTATTTATACTTTTTTCTCCTTTAAACAAACCAATCACCGTTTGATTAATACTTCTATAAATGGAAACTACTAAAAAGGGAGCATTGCATCCCAACATTACTTAAACTTTATTCTTAAAAGTAATAATTATAATGTAATGTTTTTATTTTAAATGTAAAACTGTGTAGATTGAATGAATGTAATATCAAAACATTGTTATTAGAGAGAATGAAATATAGATTTTAATAAAATATCATAATAAATTTGTATTTTACAATATTTTAATGTATCTTTTAATTTAAATTTTACTTTAAATATTAAAATCTAAATATAGTTTAATTGAAATAGTATTAATAAAACTATTTTGTTTAAATCAGAATGTAAAATATGTTTTTTAAAGTTTAATTTATTAACCTAATAAATATATTTTTTATAACATTTTAAAATGTGATTTTTTAATATTTTAGATAAATTATAATAATATTTTATTAAATACTGAAGTTTTATTTTTATAAAATATTTAATATTAAAGATCAATTATAATTTTAAATTAAAACAAAATATAATTTATTTAAATTGTCATAAAATATAATTTTAAACTATAATTTATTCAATAATACATAACTAAACCATAGCAAAACAACATTCAAACATAGCAAAGTAAAAGATATATCAAATCAAGACTAACAAAGATTTCTTAATTAAAACATTTCTATATTTTTTCAGAATTTTAAATAAAATTTCAATCTAAAATAAATGTTAAAAAGATGCAAAACAGAAAGTACAAGACATCTGAGAGACTTAGAAGAATAGTAGAGATAAGTTTTACCTTTAAAATTCTTAAAATAAAATGTTAACTTCAATGTAAAATGTTTATTTTAAAACAAGAAAAGGAACACTTTAAAGTCTTTATACGTATCCAGAAGTGATGTAAATGTGTAATAAATGTCAAATGTAAGAAGAATAGGTTGTTTTTAAGCATGTAGAACTTACTTCTTATGAGTTTCTTTTTAGGGGCAATTTTTATTTTTTTTAAAAATTTAATTTTTAATTTTAAATTCTGAATTAAAAATTTTAATCCCTAGAATAATCAGTCTTTATCTTCTTCTTTTGTTCCATTAAGATACCATATACAGATATTTCTTGTCATGTATTTGACTATTCTTCTGTAATCATCACTGTTTAAGTTCATTTTACTAACCTTACAAGTCTCATCTTTCTTTAAAAAGGAACTAAGAAACATTTTGTTTTATAACTTGAAGTACAATTTTAAGAAGTTAAACTGCAAAAAAAGAAACATTTAGACTTTTTTCGCACCTAAAAATGAAACTTTATAACATTTGGAAAGAAAATGACAATAAAAAAGAAAAAATTAATTCAAAAAAAAATAATATTTATTTTTAATCTAATTTAAATTCAAAATTTATTTCTATTACAGTTTCTTTCTTTTAGATTATAACAGAATAACATATTTAGAATGATTCTTTGTTTTTATGTTAACATTGTAAACTTTAAAAAATTATTTTCTTTTTATTTTAAAAAGTAATGTAATAGAATTTTAAGAGGTTAATATTATCATTTTTTAGTTTTTAAAAATACTTTTCTTTTGTTATTGACTCATTGAAATAAGTTCTTTTTTCTTTCACTTTAATAAGTTAAATAGAATATTTTAAAAGGTTTCATAATGTTCTAAAAAGTGTCTTTTAATGAATTTAAAATTCTTTTGATATAGTAGTTGTATGTTTTATACTTTAGAAGAGACTACTATTTACAGAATTTAGAGTTAAAGTTGCTTGATTTAGATGTATTTCCTTATGCTTGTTTGGTATAATATTAACATCATTACATGTAAGAAACTTAGAAGATTGTCTATTTAAATTTTAAAATAATGTAGATGTTGTGTATCTAGATTACTTGTATCTTGATATTTTCTCTAAATATTAATATAAATCTTAGAGTTATAGTTTAGAATAGGTTAAAGTTAGTGAAATAATATCTTAAGTTTGTTCTGTATAATAGTATCATAAGTGTTGTCATAGTAATGTTAAGCTTAGTGTTGGGTGTATGGATTGTTGTTGATTAAATAAATTTTTAGTTAAAAATGTTTTATCTTTTAAATTAAATTTATTTATCCATAATGTTGAGAGACATTTATCAACTTTTTAAGAAAAATAAAACTAAAACAGAACAAAAACACACCAATTCTTCTAACAATTATGTAGACATAGATCAGATACAAAAAGAATTTCCTCAATACATTACAAACTGGATCACTACAGAAGAAGAGATACAAGAACATTCAAAATTGCTAGTTATGTAAGAAGAGATGAAGAAGAATCAGGAAAGTGTAACAAATGACTTAAAACATCTTAACCAGAGGCTGAATGAGTTAGAGACTAGGAAGAATGAAAGTGATGAAAAGAAGCTGGTTACAAAGAAGATAAAGAGTTTTGAAGATTATCTTATAAGAAGAAATAAATAAATTTTATTTTAATAATTTTATTTTTAATAAGCTTTGATATATTAAATAAATATATTCTTTTTTAAATTGTCTACTTAATTTTCTTTGTAATATACTCTCTAAATATTCAATTCTACTTTTTATAGTATAAAATTTAAAATAATTATTTTCTTCTACTTTATAAAACTTGTCTTTAAAACTCTTAAAATTCCTTTTAATGTTAAAACTAAATAAAAAATTCTCATAAATTTCTTTTAAAGTTAATTCATTTCTATTATTGTTATAAATATATTTAGCATAACAAAGTTCAACACATTCTTCATCTGTCCAATGTAAAGGTATCTTAGGTATTACATGAAGAAACTCTAATATATTCTTTATCTTGTAACTAATAAAAAAATTAAATTCTAATTTATTATTAAATTTAATCATTATATCTTTCTCTTCAAAATAAAAATGTTCTTTTTTCTCAAATATTTTATAATATATATCAGTTCCAAATTTATCAACCTAAGATTCAACTAAAAGTCTTAAAGGATCATTAGGTTCTAAGGCTGGTAAGAATTTATACTGGAAAAAATCTGATGAGTTTATACAAAATAATCTTTCTTTTTTATTTAACACTTTTTGATTAAAAAATATCATTCTTTCAATTTCTTCATATAATAATGTCTTACAATAAAATATTTCTTTTAAATCAATTAAATATTTGATAATGTCTAAATCATGCGTTGATATATTCTTTAAAGTTGAACAGAAAGATTCTAGTATTACATATTGATCATCATGAGAAATTATATTTTTAATTCTTTCTTCACTCAAAAGACAATGACCATATATCCACAAATCTTTGGTTAGTGTTCTTAATTCTACTGTAGTGAATGGCATATGAAAAATATCTCCTCTTAAAAACCCAGAAATTATCATTGTCTCTAATATTACATGTTGTCCTACATAAATTAATGGTAATGGTAATGATTCATAAACTTGTATTAATGTTTCTAGGTTTCTCTGGGCATATAATTTAAACATTATTTTATTTACATAAATAAATGACTCAGTTCTAATTATTATTTCTATATGTGACATCAATTTATTAATTTCTGTTTCATGCATCCTAAACTCAAATCTATAGCTTAATCTTTTATCACTGTTTAAAACTTCATTTATTTTATTTCTGATCTTGATTAAATTCTTTAATTTTTTATTGTATTTTATATAATCATAATCTCCTTCAAAAATATCTTCTACTAATTCTTTTGATATTAATGGATAATATTTAAATATTGTATATTCTCCAAAACAATCTTGTAATGATGAATAAAAATTCACTTTACTTACATCAATCACTTTCAAAAACTTACTACATGACACATACTTACTTCTATACCTGTGCACACTTGGATATTTATATGAAAAAAAGCTATAATAGTTTGGTCTTTCTCCCATTTCTTCTAATGTTATAATTTTAGGAAATAAAATATTTTTGTTTTTATCTTCATAAACTATACAAAAATCTATTAAAACTGTTTTTTTCTTTGTATTTATAATTCTGTTTACATTCATAAGTAGCACAGGTATATTGTTTACATTAAATATTTTCTTACATCCAAATGTTTCAAAATAAATAAAAATATTTTCATCATACTTATTAATACTTTCTCTAAATTTAAAAAAATTAATTCTTTCTAATTTACCAGTAAATCTTTTTCTTTTCTTTATCATAATTTAAAAATTTTTTATCTTTATCGTAAAAATTCAATATCTTTATCATATCATATTTGTTTAAAATTCCATTGATTTTAAGTAAAAATAGTTCTATTTTATATCCACTTGTAAGTTCTATATGACCAAAATTAAAAGTACTACCTTCTGAAATTAAAAATGTTTTTTCCTGAAATTCATATGTTAATTGTTTTACTTTTGGTTTTGTTTTGCTAAAACTTAGTATAATATTATCTTTTATTGTCTCTTCTAACTCATACACTGTAATCAAACCCATAATTGCATCAATATCTTAAGTCTTAGTCCAATCTCCTAATGATGATTCTTGCATTGCTTCAAGTTGTTTGTTTATAATTGAACCAGGTGCACATTTTTGCTAATTCTGTTTATAAGATCTAAAATTAAGATTACTAAGTGTAATTTCATGGTTAATATTCATGGGTATAAGAATAAAAAATTTTTATTTTATTTGATCTTATCTTTAAAAATTGATTCAAAAATTTTTATTTTTAAAAAATTAAGTTAAATTTTATATGATAAAGGCTGATTAATATTCGATAATAAAGGTTAATAACAATCAGCTTAAAAAATTTAGATGTACAAAAATTTAAAGGGCGACTTAGGAAATATTAAAAATAAACTGAGTAAGTCGCCAAAAAAATGAACACTCATTAACCTAACCCTTTTTTACTATAATTGATATGTTTTATGGTATAATAGAGATGTTTTATAAGTTAATAAGAATGTTATATATATAATAGAAATGTTTTATAGTATTATAGAGATGTCTTATATATTAATATAGATATTTCTAACATTAATAATGTATTTTTAACTAGGTTTATAAAATTAAAGATGTTTTATAGTATAATAGAGAAGTATAATAAAGAGATGTTTCTATATTATAATAAAGATGATTTGAATATATTAATAGTTTATTTAATAATGTTGTATTTTTATATATTAATGTTGTTTTTTAGTAAAGTTTGTATCACTTTAATTTGTTTTAATATGTAATTTTAGGATTTATTGATATACCTCTATAAAATTTAAAATTCCATAGTAAATTTACGTCTCTGAGACTGTATTTTATTTAAGAATGACTAAATTTTAATTAAAATTGTTATCATAATAAAGAGTTCTAAGATTTTATTATGATTAAAGTTTTTTGATGAAAGAAAGTTGTACTACTATAGTAATATGAATAGATTCGTTTTTTTTGGTTGAAAAATATTCTTAAGAAAAACTTAACATTTATAAATAATAAGTGATTATAAACATTAATATATAGTTTTTGAAGAGTTTGTAAAAATTGAAATTTTTTTGATTTTAGTAGTTATGGCATAGTCGATTGAGAGTTTTCATCTCTAGTAAAAATAAAAAATAAAAATTAAATTTAGGTCAATGGTTCAAAACTTGAAGAGAGTATGTTTTTTATCATGATAATGTATTCTAAAAAGGTTTTTTTGTTGATAAAGGAAAATCTTGATAAAAACAGGGTACAAAATCTCAAAAATCATCAGTTTTGTACCCAAAAAAATTTACCCTGATGCCTAACTCAACCCTAAATTTATTAAATTTACCCCATGTTATTAAGAATGGAATATGTTAAAATTTAAAAAACAATTTTTAAAAAAAAAGATTTATTCCTAGGTTGTGTTAAAAAAAGCAGGGAAATATTGTAAAAAAAAGTAAAACTAATAGATAACTTGAAAAACTTCTTTATGATATTTGTTATAGGGCAGTAGTGGACAGAGAAGTAAGGGAGTTAAACGATTATTTATGAAAATATAAAAATTTTTAAAAATCTTATATTCAATTTTTAAATCTTAAAAGCTCATTAAAGATCACAAAATAATAATCCTTTTTAAATGTAAATGACATATTCCTTTTCAGCATCATCTCAATATATTGAATCCGGAAACAACCTAAAAAAATAAAACTCATTTACAGCTTCTGTTTTGTAAAACTTATCCTTAACTGCATGAAAACTTCACCGCAGAGTAAAACTGAATAAAAAGCTATTGTAGATATTTTTTAAATCCATACTATGTTCTTCGTGTAAATATTTAGCAAAACTAATTTCTTTTTCTTCTTCAATGGTCCAGCTGCTTTTAATTCGTGGGATATGTTTAAAAAAATCTTAGTAAGTTTTCATGTTTAGAATAAATTATTTTTTCAAATGCTAACTTCTTATTTAATTTATAAATCATATCTGTTTTGTCAAAATAAAATTCATTAGTATTTCTAAATAATTTTTCAAAGATTAAATCATCATATAGTGAAACATACTCATCAATCATTAATTTAATAATGTCATGATATTCTAATTTTGGGTAATAGTGGTTTTTGCTAAAGTCAACTGGGTTATATGCAATATGATAATGTTTTTTTTCTTTTTTTTGGTCACATATAATCATCCTTCGTATTTCATCTGTAAATATTTTTCTATCACAAAAAACAATATTTAATTCTAATAATGTTTTGATAACATCTCGCTCGTGTGGGCTTATATTTTTTAAAGTTTTGTAAAAATTGTCAAGCACTTTCAAATTATCATCATGGTCCGTTATTTCTTTAAAAAGATTTGCATCATACCTATCATAAGTGTATCTCCATAGCTTTTTAATTAACTCTCTTACACCAACTGCTGTAAACGGCATCTTAAAAATATCCCCACGCAAAAAACCCGCACACAATTATGGTTTCTAGTAATACCATCTTACCGACATTTATCAAACATTTGCTTAGATTAACTAGTATATTAAGCATAGTTTCAAAATTACTTAGGACATTGAACTTAAAAATATCTTTTTTTATATAAACGAAAGAATCTCTGTCAAGTAACATTGTTAAATCTCCAACTAAACTTCTTACAGAATTTTCTCTTATCCGAAACTCAAATCGGTAGTGAATTACTTTTGTATCTGTTAAATCTTCTTCAAGCTTATTATAAACTTTTTTTAAATCTTTGATTGCAAACTGAAATTCACTAAAGCTATAATCAACTCGGAAAATATCTTCACATAAACCTTTACTAGCTAAAGGATAGTATGATACCACACTATATTTATCAAATGCATCCTGCAAACTTGAATAAAAATTAACCTTATTGACAAAATACTTAGTTCTTGAAATATATTTTGCACGGTATCTGTGAACACAAGGACATTGATACAAGAAAAACTGGAAGTAATTAGGCTTTTTACGAATGCTTTTGAGAATACGCAGATAGAGCGTATTTCGGGGTTTCGACTGTGTCGAAAACCCGCGTTTTTCGCCAGAACAATAGAATATTAAATTTTCGCTTTTATTCGACAGAAAAATAAACATTAAAAAATTATTTATTTAATTAAATATTATTTAAAAATTAAAATTAATTAATTAAGGTAAAAAAATCTATTCTAAGGCGGTTTTGTAATTATTTTGCAAAACAGAGCTTTTTTAATTTTTAAAAAAATATAAAAATATCAAATACTTTCAATAATTCGTAAATAGATTTATACCAATATAATTTTTGAGAAAATTTGAAATATAAAATAACTTATTTCCTGCCCCTCCAGGAGCATGAGGCAGGAATGAGTTATTTTGTATCACTTTTCTGTATTTTTAAAATTATTATATTTATAGTAACGTAGTGGTTTATATCAAGATTTTTTTTATTTTAAAAAACGGAGTAAATTATGTTATATATATTAAACTAACTGGTGCTAAAACTTATATTTTCTCAAATTCGCTAATTTTAATTTTTTTAAGGCTTAATTTATTTAAATAGAAATTTTTAATTATATAATATGTATACTATTTTATTAATTTTCCATTAAAATTTATTTTTTATAAAAATTAAAAAAAATTACTATTTTTCTGTCGAATAAAAGTGAAAATTAAATATTTTATTTTTTAACAAAAACCTTCTACCATACACAGGAAAATTGATACAAGAAAAACTGGAAGAATTGGGCTTTTACCCATGCTTTCGAGAATACGCAGCTTAGGGTATATAATGTGTTGATTATAATCAAAATAACTTACGCAAAAATCAATTAATATTGTCACAATTTTAGTGTTAACATATCTGTTTACCTCATATAGTAAAATTAAATAATTTTCGCTGCTAAATTGCCTTTTACAGCCAAATATTTGAAAAAAAAAATAATTTATACAGTAATTTCTGATGCTTTTTTCTAAATTAAGAAATTTTTCTCTATTTATTGTTCCATAGAATTTTTGTCTTAATTTATTATAAGATAATGTTTTTGTATTATAATAAAAATTACGTTGTCTGACTTTGGAAAGTTACATCCATGGTCCAGAAGGAACTGACAATATTAAGACTTAAAATTTGAATAAATTTTTTTTACTCATGTTTTTATTTAATTTTTTTACCTCCATCTTATTCCATGAATTTCCTTATTTTCATTTTTGTAATTTTAGACCTTTTTCTAGGTTTTGTAAATTTCCTTTTTGGAAAACTTTTTGTCGGAGAAATTGGGTCTCGACACACGTAATATTTGATTTACGTCACCTTTGAGTAATTTGTCAATAAAACTCATTAAGTATATATCAATTACTTTCCCGCCTGGAAGTTCAATACATCCGAAATTAAAGCTCTTACAATCGGCAATGAAAAATACATTTTTATTGTCCTCAAAAATTATTTCTTTGGCACTAGGCTTCTTTTGGTATATCTTACTTTGATTTTATCTAATATAGTTTCACTTAATTGTTCATACTTAAACATGCCTATGATGGCATCTACGTCAAAAGTGCGTTTTATATTTCCTACTGTGGTGTCTACTGTTAACTCTAATTGCTTGTTTATTCGTATATTTGGTGTAGACTTCTGGTAGCTTCTTCAGTCTCTTTCAAAGTTAAGAAGACCGAGTTTGTGTTCTTATGATAGATTCATGGATTAGGATAGTATTTTTTGTTTTGTAAATGTTATCAGATAAAATAACAAAATGTTTTAAAAATGTTTTTATCAAAGTTTATTTTTCTTTTGTTAAAACATTTCAATTAAAACTGTTATTATATAAACAATATTTTTTTATTCGACACACAAGCAAATAGTACTATATATATTACTTAATTAATATTTAGAACCAAAGTTACATTTAGAGTATTAAATTGAAGTTATATTAATTCTTTTTTAAGACATTTTTAAATAGTAATGAAATGTAATTAAATTTTATTGATATAATAAATTTAAAATATCTTAAAAAAAGAAATTTACATCCAATGAAAATATATTCAAAGGTTAATAATATGAATGAATTCTGGTTTGCTTTCATTAGTTTCAAATTTTTGAATATTATATTAGATAATAAATTTAGATGTTTATTATATTTATATCAATAGGCTTAAAAATTAAAATTAAACCTTTTTGTAATTTATATGAAAGTTTTTCAAAATTCTTGATATTTCTTTAAAAATTTAAGTTTCATATTAAAATCACGTTTAGGAGACGTAGAGTTAGTATTACAGTCTTTTAAATCATCGTACTTTAACTTAGCTTTATCAATTTCTTAGATTTATTTTATGATATGTTTTATATGATTAAAGATTTGTTTAATTTAAATGAAATAAATCATATAAATTAACCAGCTTTTAATAAAAATATGTTACTTTTGTTTTTACTTGTCTTAAAAAATTAAAAACTTTCATTTATATTTATAATACAGAACGTTTTAAAGTTTTTCATACTAATAAAAATCAAAAGTTAACAAGGGTTGTGTAATTTTCTAAATCTAGTTCATAGATTAATTATTAAAATTATTATAAATTTCAATAATTATATAAAAGTAACTTGTTTTCGTTTTATATTTAATAAAAATATTAGGAAAAACTAGTAATTCAGGGTAGTTTTCAATTTAATCAAGGAAATATTCAAATTTCTTTAAAAGTATAATATTCAATACATTATTAAAAATATTTCTCTAATTATCATTTCAAACCTAATAAAAAATTAAAACAAGATTTAGTTTAACTGCTAAAAACTAAACAAGAATAACATAAAATCAAAAGTTAGTAACAAAAGTTTATTTCTTTATAAATTTGATTTTCGCTATTGCTCAACTAGGTCATTTCTAAAATTAATTAAAAATCACTTCGCTCAAAAACTTTAATTGTTGGGTTCGCATGTATACAGCTATAAATTTATATATTTGCCCAAGTACCATTGGGGTGGGGTGTTAAGTATACATCTTGTATTAAATTATTATAATTATTTTTATGTTTTATTCAATTTTAAGTAAGTACAAGATAAAATGACATTCTTTATTAAATTTAAGCATTTAAAAGTAAATCTATGTGTCTTTTTAAGTTTAAAAGTAAAATTGGTATATAACTCTTACTGTAATACACATATAATTCAAAACGTTGATTAGATTTCTATAAAAAACTTGAAAAAAGTAAAAATCTACAAAAATAATTACCATTTAATAATTCTAGTAACAATTTCATAATAGACTTCTAAAAACTTAGTAGAAATACAGTATAAGAAAAAAATAGCTGGGCAGCCGAAAAAAACATTTAAAACACATTATATTATCTTAATAAATTTTCTTTAAACTGATTTTTAACAAAATTAAATTTGTATGTTATTTGTTTATTTGTTTTTTTTGAAATGTCGGGACCTGGTGAATACTTTCCCGCATATTTAATATTTTGAATAGGAAAAAAAAACCTGGGCAAAATTCAAAATCCCTCCTTATTAACCGCCAACTAAATCTATAAAAACACAACAACCGATACCCTTATGACTAATACTAAACAGCTTTCAGATTTTATGAAGGGTAGGATAATTGCTCTTTTTGACCAAAATTTATCGCAAAGAGAAATTGCGGAAAAAATGAATATTCCGAAGTCAACTGTGGGCTTATTTTTAAAAAACTATAAAGAAAGAAACACTATAGCTAGACCGAGAACATCAGGTCGTCCAGAAAATTTTCTGGTAAAGATTTAATAATTTTAGAAAATTTAGTGGAAGAGAGCCCCAAACTTTCTGCCCCTAAAATCGCAGCGGTATTAAAAACAAAAACTCAGAAAGAGTTATCTAGCCGAACTGTGATAAATTATTTAAATTCAATTGGTTATCATGCTAGAGTTCCATGTAAAAAGCCTCTTTTATCTGCAAAAAACAAAGAGGCAAGAAACAATATTACAAAGGACTGGCTTTTTTATGATGATGCCTTCTGGAAAAGTGTTATTTGGTCAGATGAATGTAAGTTTAACATTTTTCAGTCTGATGGAAACAGCTATGTTTATCGTAAAGAAGGTACCAGACTTTCTGAGAAAAATTTATCTCATACGGTTAAACACGGTGGCGGGTCAGTTATGGTTTGGGGTTGTGTAAGCGCAAAGGGAACTGGTAACTTGGTTTTTATAGAAGAAACAATGGATAAATTTTTGTATGTCTCTATTCTTAGCAATAATCTAAAAGCCTCCGCCGAAAAAATGAATCTTTCAAATTATACCTTCCAGCAAGATAACGATCCGAAGCATACCTCGGGATTGGCAATGGAATTTTTTCAAAGGAACAATATAAAAAAGCTTACTTGGCCCGCTCAAAGCCCGGATTAAAACCCTATTGAGAACATTTGGAGTCTTATTAAATCCAGATTAAGGGATTTCAAAATATCCAATAAAGCGGATCTTAAAGCTGCGATAATTTCTATTTGGAATGACATTACGACAGAAGAGTGTGAGAAATATGTGTTGAGTATGCGAAACCGAGTTTTGGCAGTTCAGAGAGCATCTGGTGGGCACACAAATTATTAAATAAAATTTTGCCCAGGTTTTTTTTTCCTGTTAAAATTTAAATAAAATAAAAAAAAAATTTAATCAGTCTATATTTTTTAGAATAAAAATCTGAATTTACTGTCTTTACATCTGCATTACTTGTATAAAGTGTTAAAAGATTTTTATGATAAAGTATCTATATAAAAAATTCAATTTATCTTTTTGCCCAGGTTTTTTTTCTCATACTGTATACTAAAAATTTAAGATTAATAACATATTGCATTATAGATATGTAATATATTTCTAAAAAAAATAATTAAAATAAATATAAATATTTTGATTAATTAGAAATCTTTAATTTGATCACAAACTAAAATCTGCATTTTAATTCAGAGTTATAAGTGTATTAGATGTTATGAGATTCTACTTTATATCTTGTATCTGATAATATGATTAAGATGTCAGAAGAAACTAGTTTTTGATTTGTTTAGATTGTATTGGTAAAACATTTTTTAAAAATTGGACAAAAAAATTCTTCTCGTAATGTAGAAATTCATGTTTAATATTATATAACAAAAAATATTAGCTAGTCTGTTCTTATTTCATGAAAACTGTATTTTTCTCAGAAAAGTAGTCATGGTAGTATAGAGAGAGGAAATTCAAATTTTCAAAAACATGTCATTTTGTTTATAAGAGAAAAATACAATATAAAATGGTAGTTAAATTCATGTTTTCCTGCTTTAAAAGTCAAGAAAACATAATCATATAGTTTAAAAAAAAGTGTCTAAAAATAGTCAGAAAATATATTTTAATTGTGTGAATTTTTGTATTTATATAGTATATTTATGAGAAAAATATATGCTTGAGGTTTATACATCTAATGTTCTATCATAGAATCTTTCTGAATACAAATTTCTATTTTTCAAATTCATAAAATTGTTTAGCTATAAATATTTAAAAAAATTCATGGTAAATAATAAAAAATCACAAATAATTGCATTTTTAGTATTTTTTAAATGTTATTCTACTTTAAAATTAGCCAGGTTATTATTATAGTAAATTTAAAAGGATTCTTTGAAAAATAGTTTTTAAAAATATATGAATCATAATTAAAATATTTATTTTTTCATCATATTAAAGTATAAAACTTTTGTAACCTTTATTTGTCTTAGTACTTCAGTGAATCAGAGTAAAATTAGAAACCCTAAATGTGAAAATTAGAAATAGAGTGAAATAAAATTTTTTTTAAAATATAAATTTTATTAATTTTTTTTGTCAATATTTCCAAGAAAAAAATTCTCTAAAAATAAGTTTTTTTGATGTATATTCTAGTTGATATTTATAGATTTTTTAAAATCTACTCAATTCAAATATGATACACAGTACATCAGCCATTTATATGTTATAATGCTATCAAAATTTATTATTTTGGATTTTTTTATAAATATGTAGTCATTAGAATCGATAAAAGGTAAGATATTTCAGCAAAAATTTTTAAATAAAGTAAATTATAACAAATTTACATTTATAATAAATAAATTTACATTAAATTTAGACTGTACAGTTGACTTAATTATGTTTTTTAAACAAATTTCTGGTACTTGTAATTATTTTTTTAATATATTTTATTTATAATTTATATTTTATTTATCCCTAAAATCATCGCCTGTCATAGGCAGAAGTTCAAACAGCTACAGACTTACTTTTGTGCTCAACAGGAGCTTAAAATCAGAATATAACAGTAATACCAGCCTTTTGCTTCAGTTAGTTTCTTTTTCGTGTGTTTTTGCCATTGAGATTAATTAATTACAACTATGGTCTCAGAGGCGGAAAAAAAATTGAAAGATAACATCCTAAAGGAGTATAACTGAGCTTCTAAAGACATCTTTGAATATTATTACTATTTATCTGTGCATCAAGTGGCTTGTATTCTTATTTTTTTTTCCCCAAAAAAAATATTATTATATTGTTTGTTTTTTTTCCTATGAAGCAGAAAAGAATTTTGTAAGAGGAATTAAGGATATTTTCAATTGTTTTTAAGTGTTTTTTTTTGTATGTTTCCTGTTCTTTCTTGTAGGATGAGTGTGTTTTATTTATTTTTTAAAAAATAAGTATAGATAGGAAGACGAAAAAAAGCTTACTTTTAAGAAGAGATGAGTAGCAATAAGAAGTTTTGTGTAGTAGGTGTGTGTGTATAAGTGGCTGAGTGATGAATAAATTGTGATTTAATTTATTTTTTTGGTGCTTGTTCATATTTTGTAAATTAATATAAAATAATAAAATGTAAATAAAAAAAAATTAATTAATAAATAAATTGAAAAATTAAATTATATTTTTAAATTTAAAAATACCCAAAATCAATGTGATCATATCAGACCAAAAGAACATTCGAACAAAAGCCGAAAAAAATTGCGCAAAAATCTAACTAAATATATAATTTTATAAATTTATAGCCCGTTTTCATGGGTAGAGGTGGGTATAAATCCATAAAATTATATATTTGGTTTCTTAAATATATTTAATTTTTTAATTAATTTAATTTAATTTAATTACAGGGTTTTTCATTCTTATAAACCCCTTTTTTCATTTTAATAAACACCTTTTTTCATTTTAATAAACCCCTTTTTTCATTTTAATAAAACCCTTTTTTCATTTTAATAAAACCCTTTTTTCATTTTAATAAAACCCTTTTTTCATTTTAATAAACACCTTTTTTCATATAAATATATTGTAAAATTAAATTTTATTTTGAGATAATTAATATTTTCTATAAATTAAGATCAACAAAACGTAATCAAATTTTAAGATTTTAAAAAATTTACATTTATATTAAAAATAAACAAGTTATAATCAAACATGTAAAAATTTCAAATTTCTAGAATGGTTAAAATTTTTTAGAGCAAAAAGATTTCAAGAAAATCCATCAAAATTAAGAAAACTTTTAATCAAAAGATTTTTAGGTTTATCATATAAAAAATTTAGTATTTTAAAATATTTATAGTGAGGAAAAAATTCATAACCTTTTCTAACCATATAACCTAGATTTTCCCTCCTAAATGACCGCCCAAAGAATATATAAATATCAATCAAAAAGTGCAAGAGTTTATGTTCGAGACTTTTGAGTTTGACGGAAGCAATGAATTTGAGGATAGTTCCTTAACAGTGGAAGAAACAAATAATAACGTCACTCAACCTTCTAGAAAGCGAAGGAAAAATATTACAGATGAAACTCTAAACAGTTTCATTGAGCTTATCAAGCAGGAATCAAAACAAACCGTAATAATGAGGACGTTGGGGCTGAGCAAATCAACGGTTTATCATCTGATCAGGAAGTATGAAATGGCGAACTACAGGTATAAAGATTCAGAAGCAGGGCTGATAAAAAACGTTGTAAATTAAAAAACCATGAAACAGAGAAAAGAATTTTATCCCATCAGCTTTGTTTAAACCCTACAACGACATTACATATTCTCTCTGACCTCCTCTTCGAAGAAACAGAAAGAAGATACTCCATAAGTACCATATATAGGCTACTAAAAGAAATGAAATATTCGCGTAAGAGGTGGAAATAATGCCTATAAATAGAAATAGCAGAAAAAACAAAGAGATTCAGAAAATTTATTGTAATGATATAGCATTGGTAAGAGATTCTCAGTTATTGTTCTTGGACGAAACTATATTCAATTTACATCTTGCTCCTACTCGTGGGTACTCTCCCGTGAATTCAAAGTGTTATATTAATGTTGCAACCAGTTCAAATGGAGTTAATGTTTCTGTTTTGTGTGTAATTGCAAGTTCAGGAGATTTGTCTTATAAAATAAAAATAGGCGCATTCAAATCAGAAGATCTCGTACATTTCCTTAAATATGATTTGCCTCCTGTTTCAATCAATGAAAGGAAATATATTATAATGGACAATGCCACAATACACAAGACTTCTGTAGTATCAGAAACAGCTATTTCAAAAAATTACGTGCTAAATTTTTTGCCTCCCTATAGTCCACAACTCAATCCGATTGAAGAATTTTTTAACTCCTTAAAATCTAGAGTAGCAGTTTTAGGCCCATTTCAAAATCAAGAAATGTTAATTGAATCAATCGAAAATGTTTTAGAAACCATAAACGATAATCTAAACTTTCAAGGATTCGTTGAACATATGCGCGAATGGGTGATTAAGGGGCAGAACAGTGAGGATTTTATTTAATAAAAGATACATTCTAATTAATATTTTAACAAATATAACGTATTAAAATCTTAATTTTAATTAAAATATTTTTAACTTTACATCGTAATATTAAAATTAACAGAATCTTTTGTTAATTTAATTAATTGCTGGCGAGATATTATAATAAATTAATTTTATATCATATCAAATATATATTATAAAACATAAGCTAATTTTGTACAATGATTTTTCAAAATGAAAAAAGGTGTTTATTAAAATGAAAAAAGGGTTTTATTTAAATGAAAAAAGGTGTTTATTAAAATGAAAAGAAAGTTTTATTAAAATGAAAAAAGGTGTTTATTAAATTGAAAAAAGGTGTTTATTAAATTGAAAAAAGGTGTTTATAAGAATGAAAAACCCTGTATTTAAATATTTATTTTATTTAAATTTTTTTCCCTATATGTAAAGAACAAAAACGCCTTTTAAGCGTTCTATTACAATAGCTTTCCTCAACACTCAACAATAGTGAACACCAGGAGCATTTTAGCTACGCTTATTGTGTTCTATTAGCCCTGACTCCAAAGATTGAGTTTTTCACGTAGAGTCTTTATTTTCTTAATCTATGTTTTGTAAGTTAATTGTAAATTTCTCCTTTCGTTATGTAAATTTACTCTTTGTTTTTGTTGAGGTTAAATTTCTAGAATTTTCTAGAAAAAAAAATATTTAATAAAAATAATAGTTACCCTCAACAGACCAATGATCCCAGAAAGAAAACTAATAAATAAAAATCATTATTGCAAAAACATTTATTGTAACATCATCAATAAGCGTCGAGTCTCTGCAGCGGACTCCGACATCAAGAATTCTTGTGTCAAGAATAGTTCTTCAACAACAAGCAACAATGATAGAACTACCACGTGTCGGTATACAATAAAAGGCACCGACATGGCCTTGGAAAGGAAGCTAGTGTACTTGGAATCACTAGAAACGGACATACTAGTATGGGTAAGAGACTTCAGAAAGACCATAGAGTTGTGTGGTTGGGATCAAGTAGTGGACCTAAAGGTTCTACAATCAATAGTGGAGAACCGCTACTGTCACTCATCGAGAGTAAACGCACAGTAGACACTGCGTTGGATATTTTAATCAAAACAAAGTATCACAGTAGCAAACAAGGAATTTTCGCAGAAAATTTAAAGAAAATAAATTTAAAAAAATTTTATAAAATGAATAAATATTACGATAAACTGGAGGAGGCTGTAAATATATTAGTAATTTCAAAAGAGTGGAGCATTGAGTTAGAGAAGGAAAAACTAAAAGAAGTGTTTATGGAAAACATGTTCAGATGTTAAGTACGAACTACTTAGGAATGGATGGGAGTCCATAAAAGAAATACTTGAACACGTAGCAAAGATTGAGCTAATGTATGAAGCTGACAGACATTATTCACAGGATTTTATCTAATAAAAGGCCTCGAAAGTTTTAGAGTAAGTGAAGTAGTAAAACCTAAGATAAATAAAATTAGAGAATTTAAGAAAAAATACGGATGCAGCTATCATAAAACCAACACACACACTGACGCACAGTGTTTCTACCAAAGTAAGAAAGACCTAAACAAAGCTCCTGAAAAGAGGGAAAAACAAATGCTTCTAAAAGAGAGAACTAAGATACCAGCAATGTAAGAGGTTGATACCTCCATTCAAAACAATAAGGTCGAAGCTACCATTGACACCGGCTCAAATTACAATTTTATCAATGACAAGACGGTAAAGCAGCTACAGCTGGAGAAACAAGTCCAGGATGATAAGAAAATAATAATCAAGACAGCAAACAATGAAGAGGTAGAAGTAAAAAAATCATTAAATATTGATTTCACTTTTTGGAACAAAACAACAAAATATAATGAAAAATTTTTTGTATTTAAAAACTTAAATGCTTCAATTGTATTGGGTAATACTTTTGGATGTAGAAACGATATGATAATTGACTACAGGACCCACACAGTCCAATTAGGAAAAGAAACTATAAAATTAAAATCAAAAACAAAGGAAGAGTGAGAGGAATTAAACGCAGACCTTATTCAAAAGGAAAGTTTTATCTATATTCATAATAAAAAAGAAGAAGAATTAGAAAAATTTATTGAGGAGATAAAATCTTTCAACCCAGTTCATGGAATCATAGAAGGAATTGAACATCATATTAATTTAGAAAAAACACCCGAATCTAAGAATAAGCCATACCCGATACCACATAAGTTGTACTACAGAACAAAACAAGAAATAAGAAGACTTATTGAGCAAAAAATAATCAGAAAAAGCAACAGCCACATAACCTCACCTTGTTTTCCTATATTAAAAAAGAACGATAGCATAAGATTAGTAACCGATTTTTGCAAGTTAAATGCTTGCACTGTCAAAGAAAGATTTCCGCTACCAGATATAAGTGATATTCTTAAGCTCTTGAAAGGATCCAAATACTTTACTCTCATTGATTTAAACCAGGGATTTTACCAGATACCGGTACGAGACGAAGATAAACATAAGACTAGCTTTATTCTGCCTTGGGGACAATTTGAGTATAATTACATGCCGTTTGGGCTATGTAATGCCCCCAAGGACTTTTCAGCGAGCTATGCAGGAAATTTTAGGTGAGTTGAGATTTGTAAAAGTGTATATAGACGACATCTTAATACACTCAGAAGACGAAGAATCTCATATTGAACATATTAAAAGAGTACTGAAACTATTACAAATAAAGGGAGTGTCAATAAATTTTCAAAAGAGCACCTTTATGCAAAACAGTCTCAAATTCTTAGGACATTAAATAAATGAGAAGGGTATAACACCAGACGTTACAATCCTTACAAAGACCTTAGATAATTTTGAAATTAAAACAAAAAAGGACGTGATGCGTATCACTGGTGTTGTAAATTGGTTAAGACCTTTTATACCAAGGGTAAGTGAAAAAATTTGTAAACTAACAAACCTACTCAAGGGAAAGGAGAAGAACAAGCAACTAAAAATTACTTCCGTAGAAAGCAAATCTATAATCAAGGAATTAAAAGACCTTGTTAAAAGCGCCGTAAAATTATCGTATCCAGATAACAGCAAACCATTTATTATCCACGCAGATGCTAGTGATCATGGTTATGGAAGTGTGA
This sequence comes from Chrysopa pallens, assembly GCA_020423425.1. Taxonomy (NCBI): domain Eukaryota; kingdom Metazoa; phylum Arthropoda; class Insecta; order Neuroptera; family Chrysopidae; genus Chrysopa; species Chrysopa pallens. Next base: position 4,723,116 of record CM035597.1, on the reverse strand, counting down.
TCACTCAGGGTAACAATATAATCGGATTACACTCAGGAAAATTCAAACCTCATCAAATAAAGTACACCGTGGGGGAAAAGGAACTGTTCAGTATCATTAGTTGCCTTAAATTCTTTCGAAAAATATTATATGGATCCGAAATAATAGTTTATACAGATCATATGAACCTTTTGCACGATGACATTACTAAAGGAAGGTTAGAAAGATGGAAGGTTCTTTTGCAAGAATTTAATGCACGGTTAGAATACCTGAAAGGTGTAAAGAGCGCTTTGGCTGATTTTTTGTCAAGAGAGTTTAAAATTAAGACAAGTTTAAATTTATTAAAAAATAAAAATAATAATAATTATTATTTGAAGTCTCAGTTATTAAAAAGAATATCGCCAAGTCTAGTTACAAATCTGAGAAAGGTTGTCGATAACATTAACACGACAACTATATGGAAACAGCAATATTAGCGAACATACAAAGCGAACTAGGACACCCAAGCACAAAAAGAATTTTACATTTAATACAACGCAAAGATAAGAAAGGGAAACTCCTAAAAGCTTTAAAGGTATAAAAGCAGGATGTGATAAGTGTAAATACTATAAAAGAGGCAGTACAAAAGGATGTGGAGAGTATAATAGCCACCTGGAAGCAAATAAACCTTTCGAAGTTATTTGTATTGACATACTCGGACCAATTGAACTAGACAAATTTGAACATGGGTATATGAAGCAAAAAATACATTTTTTATGCATAATCGACGTATATAGTAGATATTGTGAGGTAATCCCATTAGAAAAAATAACTTGCGAAGAAGTCACAAATGCGTTTAAAGATAACTGGATAGTTAAATATCCTAAACCAATAAAGATAATTATAGACCTATGAAAACAATATGTAGACAAGGGATTTAATAAATATCTGAACCAACAAAAGATTAAGCATATTTTAACCTGTAGTTATAATCCCCAAGAAAATGGGATTATAGAAAGAACCAATGATAAAATATTAGGAGTGTTGCGTACCTATAAAGATAATGTCTTAGAGGGTTGCCTACAAAAAATATGGCAAAACAATAATCTACTACCAGTAAGATCTACGGGATTTAACCCATTAGAATTGATAATCCGGGAAGATATTTTGGGGAATAAAATTAAATATAAGGAAATTAACAACAAATATAAGAAGAGTCAAAAGACAATATTTAAAGAAACAAAAAAAAAAACATTGAATAGGAAACAAAGCATATTATTAAAAAAAGGAGATCGAGTTTTAGTAAGGCTAAGAAGAACTAACAAGTTAGACCCTTACTGTAAGGACCATTTGTGGTAAAGGAAATAGGTAAGGCGGGTTCTACTGTAAAAAAGGAATATTATGGAGTGGATATGTGGGTAAGTTGTCGTAGGTTAAGAAAAATGGAGGAAGGGCAGGATGTTGAGGTTAAATTTCTAGAATTTTCTAGAAAAAATAAAATATTTAATAAAAATAATAGTTACCCTCAACAGACCAATGATCCCAGAAAGAAAACAAAAAAATAAAAATCATTATTGCAAAAACATTTATTGTAACATCATCAATAAGCGTCGAGTCTCTACAGCGGACTCCGACAGTTTTTTTTTTTTAATTTTTTTGTAAATTTCTTTTGAGCTATTTTATTTTTTTTTCGCTTATGTTCATATTTTGTAAATTTGGTATTTTTTTAAATTTTTGCCGTATTTTTAATATGTAATTTTTTAAAAAAAAATTGAAATTTACAAAATATGAACAAGCCCCGAGAATTTGTTAATAATATTTTATTTATTTTTAAAAAATTAAAAAAATTTATGAAAAATTACACAATTTTATTATTATTTATAAATGTTTATATATAACACATTATTATTTTATATTTTAATATTTCAAAGGTGTTGTTTATATCTTCTTTATCAATTAAATTTTGATTTTAGATAGAAATGTAAGAAATAAATTCTATTAAAATTATTAATTTTGAAAAATAAATAATTTTTTGTTAATATATTAAATTTTTTAGGTTAATAAAGTCGAAATTTTTGATAATATTTTTGTCAAATTTAGAATTTTTGTTCTCTTACACAAAATAGTTTTTAAATAGTTATAATTTTGCTATTAATTTAGTTGATTATACATGATTATTTTTTAAAATTAGATTAAGTAACACATTTGGTATAAAGTATAGCTTTTGAATTAAGATTTTTCTTATAATATTATGTAAATTTTATCAATTTTTGATTAATTTAATAATTTTTATCTGATACAAATTTAATTTATAAGTTTTTATTGTTAATATATAATGATATTATTGGCTAATTTCATCATTTAATTCTTTAAAACATCCTATTTCATTGAAAATATAAGAAATAGAGTCTTATACTATAATAAAATTAGGCTATATATTTTTTCTTCAAAAAGATCTCAATTTTCTTTAAAATCTCTACATTTCCCCAAAAATATGATTAAATTTATTATGGATATTTCTTTAAAATATCTACATTTCCATAAAAAACAAATATAATAAATAAATATTAAATTAAAAAATAAAATAGAAATTAAAAAATAGAAAATTTATAATAGAAAATAGAAAATTTAAAATATAAAATATAAAATAGAAAGTTATAAATAAAATTATAAAATATAAAATATAAAATAAATATGAAAATACATAAATAATTTTAATCTATTGATATATTTTAAAGGCATCACCAGCTCTTACATTCTTTGATACACCTCTCTGTTTCTTCTTACCTAAAGCTAATAAAATACAATATTTTTCGAGATTGTTCTGTATTATGTATAAAAATAAATTATAACACAAGTATTCATTGAAAAATTTAAAACAGGTAGAAGTAATCCTATAAGAATCACTGTGGTCTGAATAATGTGTAATAAAATTATATTATTATTTCATTTTTTTAAGAGTTCTGTAGTTTTCTACTTCTAAATTCAATTTACTTTAGTTAATTTTTTCAACACCATATATACTGTAATTTTTTTTGTTATTATTTCCAACTATCAAATATTTATTACTTTAAGTTCTTTTATATAATCTATCTTGCAACCAAATCACATGAAATAACATTACTGATTTTGTTTTTTCTATGCACTTTTAAATTACTTATGATATTTAGTTTTCTATAATGATAAGATATGTGTCTTTTAACAAATTTTTATAGAATAAAGTTTTTTTTTTTTAAAAGTTTTAAATTATTTATAATGCTTTTTGTTTGATAATCTAAATACTAAAGTAAAATTAGAACTAGAATACAATTGTGTATGCTCTTTTACATAACTTTAGTAGTGTTTAATTCATTTTATATTCTATTTCACAGGTTTTCATTTTAGCAGTAAAGTTATATTTTTTATGTACTTACACTCTATTATATATGTTGTATACTTCCTGCCGTTATATGTTGTTTTCATTTATTTTCATAACCGTCCTGACTATACATCAACCCTAAGGATGATATATTCTATACAAAACTCCAGTTTTCATTCAAATCCTGTATAGTTAATTAATTTTTTTCATTTATAAATATTTGCTTTTTTAATGAAATGTAGATATTTTTGAAAGGAAAATCGCAGCTGTAATGTGATATTTGTAGAAATTTGATATTTAACATAAAAATTCACTATTTTTTAAGAAAATGTACATTTAAACAATAAAAATAGACAATTTTTTGATAGGAATTTGATTTAATATTTTATTTTTAAGAATAATTTTAGTATTCATATTAAAAATTGTTATATATAAATAAATCAACTTTTCTTAAATCAATATTAAAAGAACATTTTATAATAAAAGTAAGATTAAAAAAACATATTATCACAATTATTAAAGTTTCTTATCAAATTGTAATAATTTTTATAAATATTGAATATTGTATATTTCTGTAATGGAATAATTAAATGCTTAATTATTCCATTAAGGTGTTAATAAATCATTTAAATATATCTAATTTTGTATTATTTAAATTGTTAACAAAAAGTATATAAAGATTGATTAATTTGTACCTATGGATTTTTAAAAAAAATTATGATTAAATTCTCATTAATTAAATATTTTTGAAAAATTATAAGTTACCCAATAGTTTGAAATATATTCTTTTCAAAAAAAACTAAGAGTTTTTAACGTAATGTAAAAGTTTCCAAGTACTTCATAATGATCTTCATGATTTATAATTTCATTGAACATATTTATATTACAACTCTCACACCTATATGCTCACAAATTCTTAATCACACTTCTTACTCCAACTGTAGTAAAGGGAAATTTAAATACGTCCCCTCTTAAAAATCCTGATACAATCAAAGTCTTTATCAACACACTCTTTCCTAAATTTACTAAGCATTTATTTAAATTCATAAAAACAGTCATCATTGTCTTAAAGTTAACATGAACATTTAACTTAAATTGTGATTTTGAAATGTAAATATATGATTCTCTTCTTAAAAGTGAACTAATGTCTCCCACTAAACTTCTTTCATGCTTTTCTCTTATCCTAAATTCAAATCTGTATGGTACTACATTATTAGATATCAATACATCTTTCATTTTTTCGTATACATCCTTTAAATTCTTTAAAGCAGAATGGTATTCTGTCTATCAATAATCACCTTCTATAATATCATATTTTAAACTTTTACTGATGAGTGGAAAATATGATGTAACTAAATACTTGTTAAATGTGTCCTGTAAACTATAATAAAAATTCATCTTGCTAACAAAATATCTTTTAAGAAAGTTTGATCAAAAAATATACTTTGATCTGTAACGATGTACACATGGACATTGGTAAAGAAAATATTGAAATATATTAGGTTGCTCGCCTATACTTTCTAGAATGCATAACTTAGGATAAATAATATATTTATTCATATGAAAATAACTTATGCAAAATTAAATTAAGATGGTCTTGACTTTTGTATTAATATAATTATTTACATCATAAAGTAATATTAGAAATTTTTCATCTTCAAATGTGTTTTCGCATCCAAGTATTTCCAAATAAAAGAAATAATTTTTAGTACTCATTCTGACACATTTTTCTAAATTAGGAAATTTTTCTTTGTTTATTTCTCCATAAAACTTTCTTTTTCTCTTGTCGTATAATAAAGTATTGTTTTCATAATTGTAATCTCTAAGTATATTATTCACGTCACCTTTATTCAATTTATCAACAAAACTCATTAAATATAAATCAATTACTTTTCGTCCTGGCAACCCAATACATCCAAAATTGAAACTTTGACAATCAGATACACTCAATTTGTTTATACTGTCTTCATATATTACTTCTTTAGCACCAGGTTCTTTTTTTGTGTAACTTATTTTAATTTTTTCTTGTAAAGTTTCTTTCAACTGATCTGATCGGAATATTACTAAAATTTCATCTACATCAAACATTCTATTTAGATTACCTACTGTTTAATTAGTAGAAAGTTCTATTTGTTTGTTTATTCTAATGTTTGGTGTGCTTTTTTGATAATTTCTTCTTTCTCTTTGATAATTGTGGATACTTAGCTTTAATTCTTGGGAAACATTTATGGATTGTTTTAAAAATTTGTTTTTGTTAGTTTTTTTGATAAAAAAATTAGTTGATAAAAAACTTTATTATCTTATCAAAAAAAAATAACATAAATATATATATTAGGGTTCAGGGCCGTATAACTCTGTTAGATTTAATCTTAAAATAATAAATATAAATATTAATAAATTATTTTTTAATTTAATAATTATTTATTTTTGAAAATTTTGAATTTTTAAAAAAACAGAGTTCTACGGCCCTATTATAAAATAAAAGAAAAAATTTTCTCTAATGAGCCGTAGAATGATCGCTTGCAGATATTTTTAAATACAAAATCAGCAATCGATTATTTAGTACACAAAGAATACTTAGAAAAGGAGAGTGGATGCCAAAGTAGCAGGAATATTATGAAAATAGGTAAATCCGATAGATATATGAACAGGCGTTTTTATGCGTGTATTAATCCTCAATGTAGTAAAACAGAAATTTTATTTTTTTGACTAACATATAAGCTTGCCTAGAATTTCAATACAGGATTATTTGTACACCATTTACAAATGGTTAGAAGACAACTTCAAAAAGAACGTCTGTAGAAATATCCACTTATCAAAAAGTACGTATCAAAAAATAAAAAAGATATTAATATATTTTTGGAAAATGAATTCACACCAATAACATAGAAAATCTGTAGAGCATCTTGAAATACGAAATTAAGAGAAGAAGTGGTGTAGTGGCAAGAAGTATTCCTATATTTTTACATGAGTTTGCTTTTAGATATAAAGTTTTAAAAAAAAGAGACAATTGTAGTATTAAGACAGTTTTTGAGAAGATACTAAGGTTTTTATTTAATAAATTTTGATTTAAATGTATATTAATTTTTTTTAAAAGAATAAGCAAGCCCTCATGAGGGCTTGGGCTTGTTATTTTTTTGAAAAAACAAGATTGTTGTTCTATTATGTTTATATCAAAATTGTTCTTATTTGTATAATATTCTATTCTATTTTATTTTCATTTTTTTTATTCTTTTTAAATATTTATTTATTTAAATAACCTCATTTTATTTTTTAAAGGTACTCCCTTTAAGATTAAATCTAACAGAGTTCTACGGCCCTGAACCTATATTAGAATTATTTAATATAAAGTTTGTATTCTTATATATTAGAGATATTATAGAATTAATGAGTTTTAATGTTAAAGCTTATTTTTATTTTTTAAAACAAATTTATTTTTAATAAAACTAATTTATTTTTAATAAACTGATTTATTTATAATATAGGGTTTTTCTATCTATTAAGAAATTTTTGCAACCAAATTCAAATTTTTTGCAAACAATATTAAAGATTTTTCAATCAATTAAGAAATTGTTGGAATCAATATTAAAGACTTTGCAATCAATTTCGATTTTATTGCAATCAAATAAGTTAATATAATATTAATTATTTTAAAAATTAATATTATTTCGAAAAACATGTCATATCAAAATATCAAAAAAAATTTAACCTAAAAATAATGGTAAGAGTTAATGAATCTAGATATAACCAAGAACTAAACAGTGGCGATTATTTAGAAGTTCTACGAGAAACAAATATAAACATAAGCAACACACCAACTGTATTAAGAAGACACATTGTTTCAAACGAGGACAGGGAAAGAATTATCAAAAAAAACTTTTGAAGGACACCCTATTTAAAAATATACCAAATGTTTAATAAAAAATACAGCACTGTTTATACGATAGTAGATAGATTTTTAGAATCAAAAGAAATTTATGTGAAAAAGCGCTGAGGTGATCGTGTTCAAAATTAAATAATCAGCAAAAAAAAGAATTGTTAAGATACGTAGATGAAAATTGTTTATCAACATTGAAAGAGCTGAGGACTTGAATTTGTGATATTTTTCATATTACTGTATCAGAAAGTACAATTAACAGGTGTTTAAAAGATTTTCATTATACTCTTAAAAGAGTAACAATTTCTATAAATGACCGAAATTGTGAGAACACTATAAATTTAAGAGAAACATATATACAAATGTTCAGAGCTTTAGAAGCTGAATATGATGATAAAAAATTTATATTTTGATGAAGTAGGGTTTTCTGTGGTATCACGCCCAAAAAGAGGAAGAAGTGTTTCTGGAAGTTCTGCTGTTTTATGTTACCCGCAGCAAGAAGTAGAAACATTTCCGTTCTTGCTGCAATGAATAAACATGGTGTTGTTTACCACAAAATTTTTGAAAAAGCAGTAAACGGGAAGATTTCAAGGCTTCCCTAAAAGAGATTTGCCAAAATGTTTAAACATTAGTATACAAATCCCGGTGTTTATTGTCGACAAAGCTCGTATTCATCATTACAGAGGGTTAGCGCAAGATGAAGAAATAATATCATACAATATAAAATATCTACCATCTTACTCGCCATTCCTGAATATGATAGAAAATATATTTTCGGTATGGAAAAATTTAGTTATACGTTGCAGAGCACAAAATGAGAATGAATTAAGGGCTTTAATATCTGAAAAATTCGAGGAAATATCTTCGGACCACTGCAGAGAATTTTATCGTAAAATGCTAGGGTATTTGGTTAATGCTGCTAATCGAGAAGTAATCAACGAATAAAGGCAATTTGTTATATATAATATATTTTTAAAATAATTAAAATTTTATTAACTTATTTGGTTGCAATAAAATTAAAATTGATTGCAAAGTCTTTAATATTGATTGCAACTATTTTTTAATTGATTTAAAAATCTCTAATATTGATTGCAAAAAATTTTAAATTGGTTGCAGAAATTTCTTAATAGATCGAAAAACCCTATAATATAATATTTCTAACATTAATAATGTATTTTTAACTGATTTAATAAAATTAAAGATATTTTATAGTATAATAGAGATGTTTTATAGTATAATAAATATGTTTTAAATATAATAATAGTTTATTTTATATATTAATGTTGTATTTTTATATTATGTAATATTAATATAGGAATTTTACAATTTAACCTGTTTTAATATGTAATTTTAGGTTTTGTTGATATACCTCTATAAAATCTAAAATTCCATAGTAAATTTACGTCTCTGAGACTGTAATTTACTTAAGAATGACTGAAATTTAACTACTTTTATTAATATAGTTAAGAGTTCTAAGAGTTTTATATGATTAGAAATTTTTAATGAAAGAAAGTTTTATTACTATATTAATATGAATAGATTAATTTTCTTGGTTCAAAAATATTTTTAAGAAAAAATTAATATTTATAAGTAATAAGTGATTATAAACATTAATATATAGTTTTTGAAGAGATTGTAAAAATTGAAATTTTTTTGATTTTAGTAGTTATGGTATAGTCGATTGAGAGTTTTCATATCTAATTTTATTAATAATTATTATTATTATTAAATTTTATTAATTAATCCTAAATTGTCATTTTTAGATTGTAATTATAATATTTATATATAAAAATATTAATTTTTAAATTAAATTTGCATTTTTATTTGATTAAAAGACAAATCTACCATAAAGATTAAATATTTAATCTAAAACGACTATATATTGAGAAATATATACGATTTATAATATTTTTAGTTCTAAAGAATAGTTAAAATTCAATTCAATTTTTGTAATCTTAATGGGAATAATACCTAGTTTTTAATAGTAACATTGTATACTCACTATAATTAATATATTTATTTTTTAAAAAACTAAAATAAAATTTTATCAATATTTATATTTTTAATGACATATTTGACATTATATTGTAAAATGTCAAAATATCAATTACTCCAGACATTAATTAAATCTAGATGTTCTAGATTTAATTAACAAAAGTATAAATAGAAAAATAAAAGATAGATATATGGATAAAGAAGACTAATGTAAAATAAACAAATATGAAATTTTTTTTTAACATTTATCAAAATATAAGTCGCAGGGCAGGACAATATGACTAAAAAGATAGGTTGGTTCTAATTAATATATACCTAGAAAATTAGGGTAAAATAAAAAATAGATACAGGAAAGTTACAAATACACTTTCAAATCTAGAATATCGTGTAAGAAAAGTCTACCCTGACAACCTAACCGTAAAAAGTGCATTTGAAATGAAAAAAAAATTTCAGACGATTTTGGAATTAATCATAGATTATACTTAAATTTAAGATTCGTTGGTAAACAAGTTATTGAAATTATGTGTCAAAAACAATATTCAAAAAATATTATAAAAACATTGATGTTACACGATCTATAATTTTTAGAAAATTTTATCCTTGTCTATCTAATAGTTATGATGCTAGTTTGAAAAACAAAAATAAATAGATTATACTGACTTTTTAAAGAAAATTTTATGAAATCTCTTGAAAATAAAAAACGAAATAGATGTTTAGTTAAAAGATGATCGCTAAATTCGCTTTAAAGTTAGATAAAGAAAGCATTATTAAGTACTTATATAAAAAAGAATAATTTATAATAAATTTAGAATATTATCAATTAAGTAAACTTTAGAAAAAAGTTTAATTGTTCTAATATAAGATTTTTAATATTGAAATCACAAAATTTGCAGTGCAGAATAAACATTGGATAAATTCTTCTGTTATTAAACAACATTCATATTTGAATTTTTGATCCTAAGATGTTTTTAATTTTTTAATCTAAATTCTTCTTTTAAAATAGAAAATTGATGTAATATATGATTGAAAATTAAAAATATTTCTATATTTAAATAAAGTTTTTAGAGACTCCTTGTATAGATGGTCAGAAAAAAAGTTGATAAAGAAGAATTAAACAAACTTAAGATTGGATAATTAAACATTAATGGGTTAAAAAACAAAGATAAGAATATTTGTAATTTGATCGAGAACAATAATTTGGATTTTTTGTGTTTATCGGAAACATGGATTATTGAAAATGGAAGTGTATAACTAAGAAATATGTATAGAAAAGAACAAGAAAAAAGTATCAATAAAATCTAGAGCAAAAAACGGAATGATGTTAATCAAATCGAAAAATTGTAAATTTGATTGCACAATTCTAGAAATTGATTCGAAAAATATACTTTGTTTTTAAACAAAAGAAATAATTAAAATTTGTGTTTACTTCTCTAAATATAAATCAGATGAAGAGCTTTTGGTCTTAAATAAATTTTTAAGAATTTATTGAATAATAATATAGTAATAATTTGAGATTTTAATATTCATGTTGGAACTAAACAATTTGAGATTCTTGAAGAAGGATTATTAGAATATAATATATTTTATTCAGAAAATTTAAACCCTAATATTGAATCTTTCGTAAATCATCAAGGATAAAGCACACAGATCATTTTTTTTTTGTAGAGAAAGTGAAATTCAAAATTATATATCTAATGATCTTACATGTAGTGATCATTCACTCATAATTTGTAGTGTAAGATTAAAAAATCATACAATGAAAATATATTTAGAAAAATATATAGTCTAGATAGCATTAAAAATGAAAAAATTAAAATTTTTATGTATATCTCAGAAAATAAATTCAAAAAGCTGCTTAAAAAGCATCTTCAATTGACGTCAAAAATTTATATTACTTAATTTTAGATATTTTTATCATAACATATCATCATCTATTTAAAAATTTTAAACGAAAATTAGTAAAAGGAAAATATAAAAGTAAATTAGGGTTAAAGAGAAATTATTTTAAAAAGCTTATTAGCCAAACAAAAGTTAAGATCATTCTGAAGAAAATTCATAATATAGACATTATAATTTAAAAAGAAATCGTACAAAATAAAAATAATTACCAATATCGTTTTATAATTTACCACATCATAGATTGATAAAAAATGTTAAAAAGTTAGAAAATAATAGTAATTATAAGAATAAAGACGATAAAGATATTAAGAATTTGATAAAAAAAATGTTTGGAAATCAAATGAATTTATCATTTGAAGAAAAAAGTGAAATTTTGATATTGAAGAAATGAAAAATACAATTATAAATTTAAGAAAGATGTTACTCCAGGCAATGATGGAATAAATTTCAAAATTATGAAATCATTCAAAGAAAATGGTTTA